>JAWZYV010013223.1:0-122766 GCA_038373885.1 Cheiracanthium punctorium | reverse complement strand
GACGAGAGGATGCATTAATTCCCCGATACGAACAAATCAGAAACTCCAGCCAATGATGTAAGAGGGGGTAAGAAAAAAGGAAACAGCCCCGTGAGAGAAGAAAAAAGACGACAGAACGAGTGTGCTAGAGAGAAGAAGCAGAAGAGAGTGTTGGAGAAGGTGTGAACGGGCTTAAAAAAATCAGTGTGTGTGCTTCGAATCAATATGATCAAGTTGTGTTAAAAAAAAAAAACATGGAATCGGTGGCTTGATGATGGCTTAAGAGAAAGAAAGCGGTTCCAATAGTGCACGCGTCGATCGTGTCCTGTGTAAAGATGGCTACCTCATCATAATGGTGAATATCCCAAATAATTTATTTATTATTGGTGTTTCAAACCTTTTGTGGATACCCCTTATCCTCCAAAACCACATCTCCCCCAGACATGTTTTGAGTTTAAAATTATGTCAATATCGTCTTTTAATTAATATTAGTGGAATGACTAAGAATAAATGGAATTTATTTGCAATTCATAGAGTCTTTAGTTTTTTTTAGTTTTTTGGTGTATGTCAATCATTTTTCATTTTTTCAGCGTAATCCTAGGAGTACTTGCCAGGCAGGTTATGCGCGGCATAATACCACTGTACGATCATCTTAGCGTTAGTTTCCTTCAAATTTTAACCATAACAAAAATTAAATCCACCACACTTTTATTTATTATCGTTTCTTTCATGAGGTGATATCGATCTCATACATATTACATGAAAACATGCATAAATGTGGATTTTTTTTAAATAAAAATATATTCCCCTTCTCTTAAATATGTAGTAGAAAATGCATCAAGCTAATATTAACGTCTTATTCTGTAGCTAGATAAATGTGAACACTGGGCATAAGAATATAGCCATTCAAAAGGCACTTTATATACATCAAAAGCTTCCATTGTTTATTCTAAATATTTTTAATACGGTTTAGTCTAGCGTAAAAATATATCTGCGTTGATATTTATTATAAATTAATTTTGGATCGGAGCATAGTGCATGTCTGTTTTAATTTATCTCAGCATTCATAATTAGAATATTTTTCTAGTGAGATGTAATATTAGCTAGAAATTATAAGAACACTTCAGGTATCTTTTAAAGAGATAAATAATCTTTTCAGTCATTGCTGATAATTTAACGTAATATTTTCGCTTACAATTAAAGAAAACAAATCTTATATGATATAATTTTAAATGTTAATCATGATTGTTATTTCTTACTACCATCATATCAACAGCAACAGAAATAAATAAATAAATACAATTCTACAAATTTATGATTTTATACACAATTTTTATTCTATATTATAAATGTTGCAATCTCAAGTGTCTGCTTCATTTCATCCCATTTACATTCCTAAAACTGAAATATTCAGTATTTTCTGTAGAAATTTTCTTTTAAAATTATAAGATTTTTCTTTTTTATGTTGCATGAGAGGTGCTTTATAATTGGGACGTCATTCAAAATGTTTAAACAAACAAAGAAAAAAAAATTCCTGAAATGAAATCATTCATTTTAGAATAGACAATAATCAATAGACACATCTGATACACAAATGACTAGATGGTTATTCCAGTCAATTAATTAGTGAAAAGTACTATTTTCGTATTTTAATGGTCTTTAAAGTAGTCTTTACGATGTTTCATGATGTCTGGTTTTTCAGATGTTTAACACGTAAATTTGAACATCTTAAAATTTCAAAGTGGTCCAAGTGTTCAAAAAATAACTTTAATATTGATGATATATTAACTTAAAACCTTAATGCTACAGGTGAATTAAGGCCAAGGTTTCACCAAAATCAATCGACTTCTGGCTACTCTCGACAATCTGCAACAAACACAGAAAAAAAGTTCGAGTCGGATCCCTTACTGGTTGGGCCAAGAATAAAATCGTACTATATAGTTACGACCCCTGACTCACTGACTCACTGATTCCCTAACTCTCTAAGAATTCCGGGTAACCACTCCAAGATAAAACGTTTACCTCCATTACTCCAAAAAGATTAAAAATTAAGTACAAATGTGTAAAAACATCTACACCGTTTGTACCATCCCCTTGAATTTTTTCATAAATATGCATAAATATGTTGAAAACAATCTACGCTACTTTAGAAATCAGAAAATCAACCTGTTCCTTAACTTTTAAGTGATTTTTCTCTATTTTCAGCTCCATTTTATTTTCGAGAGTAAAATAAGTTAATAATTTGCGTGGGAAAATTAACTTACACGAGTGACTTAAGTTATGTCACATAACGTCAAATTGAAGTCATGGTCTTGAGGCTCTAAATTGCGGTTTCAATTCGTTTCAAATAGTTTTTCCAGATAGCATAGTTTATTTTTTTATTAAAATGATATAGTCACCATGAAGCATTAATGTAAGAAGGGCTGTTTACACAAAATGAAATCCTTTAAATGCGAAAAGTTTCCTAACGTTTCCAGAAGATCATGAATTCGATTTGGATATAGTAAAAATTTATTTTTAAAGCTAATTATTTTAGGTGGATGAAGATAAAATATAGAGAGTGTAGACATATTTTCGCCTTTTTTTTCTAGACCCCGTTGTAATTGCCTCCACATTGAGCTTTGACTTCTAGTAAGAAATAAATGCCTAAAACAACTTTTGAATTGTCAACTGCCTGTCCTTTATTGGGTTATATTCGGTTTGTCATTTTATTGTCATAGTAAAAGAATACACTAAACTTATGTTCTATTGCAAGGATGTATCAAAAAACGGTTACCGTACTGTCTTATTTTTAATGCATTGCTTACACCTTGAAAAATAACGCCGCTAAGGTCTTGTCGGTGTTCAAATTCTCAGTTTTCGCTTGAAATCAAGAATGATCAATACAAACGCATTCGGCATTTATTGATCGAAAAAAAATGATCCGATCAGTAATTTGTCTTTTTGTGAGTCAAAGGGATTCTGTCACCCGATAATTCACTGCGAAGTTATTACTGAATAGGTTGCTATTCTCACATACACCTCATGAAGCATAAAATCTCCTAGATTTCAGCGACAAAGGAAATTCCACATCATCTCCCCTGTAGTCCTGGTTTGGACCCCTTCTGACATTTATTTATCACTAAACCATGTCATAAGACAACATTTAAAAGGACAACATGAGGAAATTATTCCTAAACGCAATAAGGTAATGCATGCACCTTCATATATGTTACTCATTCTTTATTTAAAATTCTTAGAAGTAGAAAAACTTACATTTTGACAGACCGTCATACATATTAATGCAACAGAAAATAAATCATTTTTCTTGTTTTGAGATTTCTTTTTAACTGTATCGTTTTGTAGAACCTACTTCCCGCAGAGCAATTTCTGTGTAGAATATTTTTTTAAAAACTAAAATTTGTTTGAATTCAATTATTAATATCCATCCTCTTGCCTCATATCCTTCATACATCATTAATCATTTTTTATAAGTAACGAAAAATAAGCATCTCATTCAAAACTCTTTTTTTTTCACGGAGTTAATACTTCTGATACCGCAACTTTCCTCTCATAAATTTTCTTTTCTTTCGGTAGAAAGTATTTATGATCCTCGTTTAAGTATTTTGAGATACAAAGTACAGATCCCTTAGAGAGTACGTCAAAGTTATTTCCATCTGCCGCGCATTATTTTGAATATATTTATGAACTAAGTAGCTTCCTAGATAAGAACAACTTTTAAGGTACTTTAAATTATATTAAATTTCATAACATAAAGAATTCATGGTTATATAACCACATTATCTGATAAATAAAAACGAAAGTCTGTGTGCTAATGAATCTATGTCGATCATAAATCTAGAGCATTTGACCGATTGGCTTGAAATTTTGAACAAATGCTTAAATGTACAATAAGTGCACTACAATAAGTGAAAATTCTTAAACTGAGAAAATTTCACGCTACTTTAAAAATCTGAAAATCGATCGTTTCAGAGATTTTACTGATTTTTTGCTATTTTCAGTTTTTTGAATAAATTGACGGAGCGGGAGAAATTGATTGAGATTGACGTTATTTCGATGTCACGGTTATCAGGCTAGAAAATATCTATTCCAATACGTTTGAAGTAGTTTTAGAGATCAACATGTTTAGGATTTTTTCAAGAATAAAATTATTTCCTCAACATGAAGCATTGATATATGAGAGTCTGTTGGCGGAAAAAAAATAATATAAAATAAATCTTCCGGATGCTCAAATATTTAGCAAACGCACTGAGATTCCACACACTTTCAGAAAGCCATGCGATTCGGATGACAGAAATACACGTTTTAAAAACTCGTGGGTTTTCTTTATGAATGCGTTTCGGAATGCAAATGAAATTTGGCATTGTGATGAAAGCAAATGAAGTTTAGTACTGTGATAGAAGTTGTAACTCAAGAGATAAACGTTACAAATTCTGAATAAATTTTTGCTAGAATATTGTGGGGTCAAATGGTCAAATGATTGTCACAGCTTGCAGTTAGATTATGATTTTTAAAAACGGGAAGTTTGTCACGATAGTATGGATTAAAGCACAATATACATACTTATATTTCGTATCTTAAATAAGAAAGGTTCGTCATATTCATGATTATTCAACGGGTGCCTCAAAATAACTAAACGATAACTAAACCTTCGGTGATACATAAATAACAGGATAGTTCAGCAGAAGAGACAACCTGAATACCTGAATATTCCTTTTCGTCAATTAATTCTCGAATTTAGCGTTGAGTGTCAGCAAATATGTTGCTTCTATGGTAACAATGAAGTTGAAAATAAACAATAAAATCAGTTATGCCATAGATTAAAGTATGGCAATGTACGTCATCATTAAAGTTTAAAACATTAAAAACATCAGGTATTCTGTCCACATATCACGGATTCTCACCAGATGTCGCTGTATCTAATTAGGGCAAAATGAATCTAATAGTCTAAGAGCCAGCGACCGCCAGACCTTCGTCATAGTATAAAAGCTGAAACTTTCTCTGCGCATACCCCCAACAGAGGTAGGAACAATCGGCCACTATAAAGTTTGGATGATCGTGGCTTTGGCAGGTAACAGGTGGCAAAGGTATTGCAGAAATAATAAAAATGTATAAAATAATAATAAATAATAATATAAATAATAATAATAATGTATAAAATTGCAGAAAATTTTCGTCATTTCATAAAGCTTCATTTTTTTATAGGTTCTTCTTCGCAGTACTAGAAATCACTTTATCCCTTGCCAGACACTTTTCCATCGTGGCAAACCCCCGCCAGACAACCTCAAAGTCAACGGGAGTCATGGAAAACTGTTGTGTTCGTAAACTCCCGCGACGAAGTACGTCAAGCTGTCACAGAGTGAAAGGACATTTTATATTGCTACTTCTGAACTTTCTTACGATGCTGCAGCGTGCTCGTAATAGAATTACGTTTTCCATGACTTTGAGGTTGTCTGGTGGGGGTTTGCCACGATGGAAAAGTATCTGGCAAGGGATAAAGGGATTTCTAGTACTGCGAAGAAGAACATATAAAAAAATGAAGCTTTATGAAATGACGAAATTTTCGGCAATTTTATACACCTTTGCCGCCTGTTACCTGCCAAAGCCACGATCATCCAAACTTTATAGTGGCCGATTGTTCCTACCTCTGTATGCGCAGAGAAAGTTTCAACTTTATAATGACGAAGGTCTGGCGGCCGCTGGCTCTTACTCTATAAGAATTCTGAACCTAAGATTCAGGACAAGGTCTACCATTGCAACCTGAAAGAGCTTAAAATTTTGCCACAAGCTCTTGTGCTAGGTGAAATCTGTTATTGATAGTTAATTCAGTTTGAGATGTGTCCGAACGCAAATAATGCGAAAAGCGAGATGCAAGAAAACATATGTAGGGTCGATATATAACATGCCGACATCAAACTGTAAAACAGGGGTTAAATATTATTACGCTAATGTAACATGTGATCTGCATTAGAAATGTCCAATAAAATAACCTTAACCTAATCTCCCAATATTTTTGAAAATATTGGTATTATTGTCATATGCCACAATATCCTTTGCTTTGGAAAAAAATATGTCTGCTATATAGAAATAATTTTTATTTGTTTTTATCCAATATACGGTAAGACATTTTTAAGAATATTGTTTTACACCATCTTCGGGTATTTTATTAGTTTATCATTTCCCGTCATTCTCATGACTTAAGCCTATTTATTCTGAAACATTTTTGGAAATTCTCTGGGCTTTAATACCTTTAAAATACGCTAGCTTGTTAGAAAAGATAAAACTCCGCAAAAGCAGCTAAGAATTGATTCTTTAAAATAGAACCTTGATTTATTGCAAATAGTAGTAGTTGTAGTGCTTATTTATTTATTTATTTATTTATTTATTGCGGAATTTAACAAACTGTTTGTGAAGCATTTATATAATTGAGTGTTTTTTTTTTAAGCTCAAATAAATTTACGCCATTTACTACCATTATTATTTCACTTTATTCGACGAGTATTTATATAATTGAGTGTTTTTTCTTTTTTTTTAAGCTCAAATTAATTTACGCCATTTACTACCATTATTATTTCACTTTATTCCACGAGTATTTACAGGCGGATTTTGAAACTAAGCAAACAAATAGGAAAAAAAATTCATACATAACAAATACAACTATAGATCAGTCATACAATCTTAATGTTAATATTTTGTATTTAGGACTGTTGTAAAATCTAATTGTGCGCCTTCTTTTTATGGTAATGGACAGTGTAGTTTATTTATTGGATCATGCAAAAGACTTTCAATTCATTTAAGTCTATGCGAAGTCGTTGAATTGTAATTTGACGTTGTCATAGATTTCAAAGAAAGCATAATTATGTAAGTAAGAATACAAATCTTCGGAAAAAGTTAATGTAACATTAAAAAAAAAATCTTTTTCAGTGATAAACGAAAAAGACGTTTCACATTTCAGGTAACATTCTTGTATCAAAAATTGTTTGAATATTTGGTAGAATATAAAAACTAATATTTTACCAAATCCACGTAAAAAAGTGAAGTTTCGTATTTCACTTTAAAATGAAAAAGCTCAAATAAAGTGCATCAAATGCGTATATTTTAATAGATGTGCAAGAAAGTCACGTGGTGTCTTCATAAGATTTTTATTATTAAAGATTTTTTTAACTCCATTTTAAAGTTGCATAAAAATAAATCACAGGAGAGTTGTTATTTTTTCTTTAAACTTTCGTCATTTTTGTAATTTGATAAAAGTGTTAAAACCCCTCTCATTCAATCTTCAGTAGAATTTTAGTACACCATATGTTCAATACCTGTCAAAGTAAGTCACGGTATTTTTTTAAAGTAAAATATTCTTACCCGCGGTACCAGTTTTGTTTTACAAAACATTTAGCGAATAATCTTCTGGCTTTTTCCAAAGTCATTGTTGTCAGCTGACAAAAATATTTATCTAATACGCATTTCTCATTTTCTAAAATAAAATAAATAGCTTCCTATCTTATAAAAAGCAGATAAGCTATCACGGTGTGTAATGCAAGTTTTCTTAGGTAAATTAGAAAATCGAAATGTATAAAATTGTTATTATTGTTAGTATTATTTCTTTAGTTATCTTAAATTTTCTTTTTCAGTTAATTACATCCACCAGTTTTTAATATTTCATTTAAATTGTATTTTTTATTACTACTTTTGCAATAGCTTTTCAGGATAAGTATTATTTCCAGTTATATTTTACGTTAGGAATTTTATTTCGATTATTCTTTATTTAATTTTTGTAACCTCAAATTCATATAATAATGAAAAAAATATTTCAATAATGTACCAGTTGAAGACGCTCTAAAATTAATTTCAATGATATTTAATTATAAATTCGTTATCTGCTTTACTTACTTTAAGCTTCCCTTTTATTGAATAATTATTTGAGGCACCATATAATTTTATTCCAAACTTTCATATTAATTTTACAATAAAACAGAAATAAATAATTTCATATTCAATGAATTTTTAAGCGAATTCTACAGTAATAAACACTACAAATAATGAAGAAAAAACAAGCATAAATCTATCTTTCTATGTATACATATATTTATGTGTATTATGCATTTTAAATTTCAGTTGCGTACTCGATATATTTGGGTGTTGACATTAGTCTCCCATGTATATATATATATATATATATATATATATATATATATAATATAAAATAGTTAAACTTACGTAACATGGAATCCCAAGTAAAACATTAAGAGATAGCACAAAATAACAATCATAAAACTGAAACCATGAAATAATAATTTATAATTCAGAGACTATAAATATTGTAAAAAACAGAGCTATCAAAGCTAAAGAATGCGCTAATATTTCAGAATATTTTTCTATTTTTATACTGTTCTCTGCATAAATACTAAAAATATCGCCAATATTTGGTAATATAATTTCATACTTTATATATATATATATATTCTTGTTATGCGTTTTAAAAACGCTGATATTTAATTTTTCTATGAACGTCATTTACCTTCTAGATGCAACAATCACAGTAAACTTGTCTTTTGCTTTAAAAACATATGCATGAATTCTTTCAAAATTCATATTATGAATGAATTTTAATAAATTACTTATTATAAATTCAGTTTCTAAAAATATATGATGTAAAATAAATTTAAAAAAAATTAATGAGAGTTGAAATCTCATTGTATGATCTAGGTGTAAAACTTTTAATGTCACTGTTCTATAACAATTAAAGTAGTTAGAATATTCTAACGATCTCCTGATAATAGTTATGCTGCTTCCTAATGCAATTCTGGAAGACTTTAAAAACTTCAGATAAAAATCTGGCATATCTATTAGGAGTTTCTTTTGTTAAAACAGGAACTCTTATTATCTCAGGTGAAATTCAAATTAGCTTTACAGTAAGTGTTTTTTTTCCTTTAAAAAATGCATTTAAAATTAGTGTCAGCACTATATCTGAATATGCAAATGTGTACGTCCATTTTTTGAATTAAAAAAATTCAGCTGGCTTTAGCAGTAGCACAATAAATAACTTAATTTGATGAAAAGGATCATTGTTAAAGATTATTTAAAGTAAAATGCTTTTTCTCTGAATAAATTAAACAAACTAATGAAAGAGAGATCTGAATCTATTTCAGTTTTTAGAAATGAACTTGGGTTCTGAATAAATGCATAGGTAATGCATATTTAGGTAAAATTCTTTTAACTTTGATTTTATTATCTTTTTTACCAAATTTTCCTCATTGCATCTAATAGTATTTATTATGTAAATTTCAGAAAGTTATTAAACAGGTACCGCTAACTAAATATGGTATGTTTAAAACATTAGTTTTATTTATAAATAGATGTAAATTCCATTATGCGTGTCTAAGATTGAACCTATTCTCAAATTTATATTTTACCATTACTTTACTAAGAGGGACAATAAAAAAAATATCTGTAAAACTTCAAATTTTAGTTCAAGCAATGCATTTTGTAAAACTAAATCGTAACGAAATTATTTGAAATTCCGTTGAAAGTGATTGTTACGCACTCAAACATATATCTGAATTGTGCATTAACTTTTTAGTAAAACAATATAAAAAAAACCTCACTTTGTTATATAAAAATCCCAAAGCTCTTAGTGCAGTAATAATGTAAAAGAAAAATATGTCATTGAGATTTGAGCGTTATACGAGGGTCGTCTGAAAAATAAATTACCTACGGCCAATAGAATCGATTAAAATATTACTACTTAAGAAGATTTATTGCAAAATATACAGCAATATTTCAGCCTCTTCTCAACAATAGAAATATTGTAAATCACTGGAATATTATATTGTTAGTTAATTAAGAGGCATTGCAGGGAGAAATCGGGCAGGTCGTTCCCATCACCATCTCAGAATTTCATGATTTTGTTTTATTGTGTTGACTTACCCAAGGAAAGAACAAAGAGTTAGAAGTTTAATCGACAGTGGCAATATTAAAATTAACTAATTTTTCATATATCTCAAATATATCCTCCATATATCACAAATGGTTATTTTACAGGGGCACTCATAAGAATTACATTACGCCGAATGGGGATCTCTGTAACTACTGAACCGATCCGAAATTTTTTTTTACTGATGGAAAGCTACACTATCCCTGAGTATTATAAGCTACCTTTCAGCATGCAGCATAACTAGTTTTTTTACAGGGACAATCAAAAGAATTCCAGCACGCTATATAGACATCTCTCTAACTACTGAACCGATTCTAAAGATCTTTTCACTGAATGCTACACTATTCCTGAGTAAAATCCTAAAATTCATGCATGTAGCATAATTTACAGGAACACTCAAAATGAATCGTAATCATTGTCGTAACTGTCTGCATTCGCCACTCAAATTTATTCAAATTTTATTAAACTCCATTTAAATTTTTGAACAGAGAAGTTATATATCTTCATATAAAGTGAATCCAATGTTAAGATTTTTGAAGGCCCCCAGGACCCCACGGTATATTTTTTGAAAGCCGTGGGGACCGGGGATTTTTACTTTTTCTGAATAACGTCAGAGCCAAGATACAAAGCATTCTTTAAAACTGTATTTTTTATGAAATTGGGGATATTTGAAGGGGCGGGGCTTATTTGGGGGCTCTGCCTATTTTCAAATGAATTTCCAGTTTTAGATGTTAATATTCAAGGTATATTATCAGATTTAAAAAAAAAAAAAATCTCTGAAGCATCTCAGAGCAAATCATAGTCGAGAGAGTAAAATAGCAAAATTGGCCCTGAATTCGTCACTCCTCTGGGGTACTTTGACCCCCTATAACTCCAAAACTAAAAGAGCTAAATCAAAAATATTTCAGATGTGTTCTTTCCTTGGGTAAGGCAACACAAGAAAAAAAATTCATGAGATACTGAGATGGTGATTGAAACTTTCTTCTATTTTTACCTGATTTGCTCTTGCGATGCCTCTTAAAATGACTGGAAGGTAGAACCCGCAAAGCTGGGGACTTTCAAAAATATTTAACATTGGATTCACAAATTTGAATGGAGTTTAATAAAATTTGAATAAATTTGAGTGGCGAATGGAGACAGTTACGACAATGTTTAGGAATTTTTTTGAGTGATCCTGTAAATTATGCTGCATGCATGAATTTTAGTCTATGTTATTCAGGCATAGTGTAGCTTTCAGTGAAAAGATCTTTAGAGCCGATTTATAAGTTACAGAGATGTCCATATAGCGTCATGTGCTAGAATTTTTGTGTGTCCCTGTAAAAGAACTAGTTATGCTGCATGCTGAAAGGTAGCCTATATTACTAAGGAATAGTGTAGCTTTCTATTACTGAACATTTTTTTCGAATCGGTTCAGTAGTTACAGAGATCCCCATACAGCGTAATGTAATTCTTATGAGTGCCCCTGTAAAATAACTATTTGTGATATATGGAGGATATATTTGAGATATACGAAGAATAAGTTAATTTTCAATATTGCCACTTTCGATTAAACTTCTAAAAGTAACGCCGAAATGAACCCATGCGTGCCAGTGGAATGTCCCAAATAGGGAGGTACTTTTTGGGATTTTTCTTGGAAACAGTTGTACCTTCAAGAAATGTTTTTTCATAATATCAAACTACTATGTTGATACTACATTTCCATGCCAATAGTTCTCCTTTGGGAAGTCGGCTTCAGCTGTACCAATGCTTCGAAATTGCGTAAATTAGCGCTTAGGACCATGTTTGGGGAACCGTACCGGGGGCGCTGGGGGCCTTCAAAAATTTTTAACATTGGATTCACTTTATATGAAGATATATAACTGCACTGTGCAAAAATTGTTTCTGTATCACGTCAGAGCCAAGATTTAAAGCATTCTTAAAACTGTATTTTTTATGAAATTGGGGGTATTTTGGAGGGCCCTAATTTGGGGCCCTGACAATTTTCGAATGAATTTTCAATTTGAGATGTAAATATACAAGGTATATTATAGGATAAAATGAAAAAATTCTCTGAAGCACCTCTGAGCCAGTCACAGTCGCGACAATAAAGTGGCAAAAATGGCCCTAAATTAATTCGACGTTGCTCCTCTGGGGTACTTTGACCCCCCCCCCCCATAACTCCAAAACTAAAAGAGTTAAATCAAAAATATTTCAGATTTGTTCTTTCCTTCGGTAAGGCAACACAATAAAGCAAAATCATGAAATTCTGAGATGGTGATGGGAACTTTTTTCTATTGACATGCCCGATTTGCTTTTGCTACGGCTCTTAATAAAAATAATGATATTGATTTTCTGTAGAGTGGATAAGCTTTCGTAGTCCAAGGTTATAGCAGTCTGCCTCCTGAGAATGGAGTCAGAAGGACACAGCTGATTACAGTCTTTTGTCTTCTGTCAGTTTTGTTTTCCTAGATTATGGGGGAATAGGCACTTCTGCTGTTACAACATTTTGCACCATCCCCAAATCCAGATTGGATCGATAGCGACAGTACCTGCTAAGGGTGTTAATTTCTACCACAAACAACCGAAGAGTTCATTTCTACCTCATTCAGTAGCCGATAGATGGCACCATGGCTGATCAATACTGGTTTTTTTAATTTTGAGGAAACCCAGCAAACACAACCCTTATCGAATAAGTTATGGTCCGACACTCGCATGCCGACGCAGCACTCTTCGGTGGTTATCGGGCATACGGTACCGAAAACGACTAGATCCACCCGCCGCAAAGGTGTGTTATCAGTACGGGGTTGTTTTGAACCGAAATCGGCTGAAACGACAACGGCAACGGTCGAGCCTTTTACCAACTTTGACCAAAACCATTACGCTTTTAGTGTGGTATCAGGAACAACAAAGTATCGAAAACCGGCCAGCACTTTTTAATCTCCAAAATACGGTAATTAGTTCCATAATTAGTTATCTAGGGCAATGATCAACCCATTAAAATAATGATATTTATTATTATACAAATTACTTTACACCACACTAGAAATAGTTTTGTTACGAATTCTTAGTTAAATCAATAAAAATATCCGTTTGCTTTCAGGAAAATATTTGATTAAATTAAACAGATAAAGCTTTCTGTAAAATTAACCGTATTATTTGTTGAATCGACCAATATTTTAGTTTCTTTAAAACAATGATATTGTTCACCATACCAAATACTTATTTTTAACGAAGTATTAGGGTCAACTAAACAATATTTGGATGCATGATTTTTCCAAATAGTTTTAGAAGCTGAGAAAATTTATATTTTTCCAGAATCTAAGAATATAAATAAACAATCATAAATGCTAAAAAAGAAAGAAAGAAATAAATATATAGAACATGTTTTATTTGTTTTTCTATGTTTTAATCCAACTTGTAAGTTATTCCATTGTACAAAATAATTTTGACTTTTGTTGCTATATACTCTTTTTAATTTTAATTTCAACAACATTATACTTTAAAAGTAACTAAAACATTCTTGATTTAACAAATAATACGGTTAATTTCTCAAAAGCTTTTCTTTTTAATTTCATCAAACATTTTCCTATAAGCAAACAAATTATTTTGTTGAGTTAACTGAGTATTTTTAACAAAAATTGTCCCAGTGGTGTAAAGTCATTTATTTAATAATAATAATCATAATTTTTAATGGGTTGATTGTTGCCCTAAAGAAATAATTATGGAATTAATTATTAATAAAAACATGTTTGTTATGAGAAAAATATTTTTTTCAGGTAACTACTTTATTTCATATTACTGAAATTTTATATATTATTTTATGATCATTCGCCTTCCACTCAAAAAAAAAGATTAAAATAAAAATATGTATCGTTTGTTAGAAAAAAAATATAAATTTCAACTAAAGATTTTATTTTAAATTAATGGACTTTCATATTTATGTCTATCAGCTTCTTTCTGAAAAAGGAAAGAGCTTTTTATAACAAAATAGACAAATTTTTTCTCTGTTGAACAATGCAGATCATTTGAAAACAGTATAAAAATATTTCATTGAAATTTTGATATTTATTTGTTTAAATAGTTATATTTTAAGAAAAGAATCGAGAACAACATTAAATGCTTTAAAAAAAAAGTCATTAACAGAAAAGTACAAAGCTTACCCCTTTATTAATTAACAATATAATTCAGCAAGTCACTAAAAAACAATAATCACATTTATACAACTTTAAAATTTGTGTCTCAACTGCGGAGAGTGCCTTTTAGTCGAAAAAATTAGCAATTTATCTAGAGAAGAAGCTGAAGCAAGATTCCCTATCTTCATTGCACAGAACTAAGCTATATCCATCTAACATTCAAAAATCGCTTTCAACTCTGCTTGATGATTTCCACAAAGGTCTACTCGGGAGAGGGGGATGAACACGAAGAGATTTTCTGATAGGGGCCATCGTCAATCTTCTACCAGGCCTGCTTGTGCTCTTCGATGAGTCATCCAAAGAGGCCTACGGACGTTTCTCATTTTTCAGATTCGGCCGTTAGATGACCGGGCCCCGTGGATGACGTATCTAAGCGCTGGAACCAATAAGGGAGCATCCGTAAGCCTCTTTGGATGACTCATCGGAGTGCACAAGCAGGCCTGGTGGAAGAGTCACGATGGCCCCGGTCGGATTACCTGTGCAATACAGTGTACGTATGTATGCAACCTCCGACAAACTGTGAGTGATTTGGACGGACAGCTGACTTTAGCGCACTTTAAAATAGTCTTCAGAGAATATGAAATTTTTTAAAAAATAGATAAACTTGAATAGGTTCATGGAGTGACCGTTTACTCAAGGAATATTTCCCCAACAATTGTGGAGTGTCCATTTCTTGCTTTTACTATTCTGCAAGGGGTGGGGAAATCTTGGATTAAGTTATCGAGGCCATTTCCCCTTGTACATTTTGAAAGCGAAGCAATCGAATGAAAAGGTAAAATAGATAAACAAACTAGTAGATTATACGCTTAAAAAAGGTTGTAAATAAATAAAATAACAGTGGAAGGGCACTTCAACTTTTTTAGCATAAAACACTGGTAGGTAGATATAAAAAAGCAATTCACGTGAGCTATTTTAAATATTAATCACATGTGCAGGAGACCGCCTGCTAACCCTAAAGAGTAGCCGATATCGGATCGATGCGTGCCCAGAAATCGTTTTCTTTTGATTGCGCCAGCTTAGTTTACCTGTACTGAATTGACATCACCAGCTTACCACATTGCTGACGCTGAACTGATAGTTCCGGTGTCGGCCCGTCACATACCCAACAGGGCTGTGTTTGCCGGGGAAAACCAAGCAGAAGACCCTCAAAACATTGTTTTGTCAACCCCAAAGGTATCGTTTTGAATGGAAACTTGGAGGACTTTGCGACCATGACATGTTTAACTTCCCCCGTCGCCATTATCGAGCATGGTGATCTTTGATAGGTCCCAGGATCGAACTCGCAACCTCTCGAGATCGACAGCCCTCCCAACTGGGCTACGGCGGCCCCATTTGCAGCATTTGTCTGTGGGAAAATGATACCGAACAAGAATTTCTTCAGGTGGAAGTCGCTGGTAACGAGATTGGTATTATAGGCTGGATGGTCCAACACCTCCCAGAAATTTCGTTGGGAAGAAAAAGTTCCAAGATCCTTTCCCTCAGAAATTTCGCTGGGAGGACACTTATACAACTTTTCAATGGTTCTCGAAAGGAAAAATCACACCTGAAGATCGCACTTCAGGCACGCTATCCAAAAGGGCAAGCAAAATTTTCATGTATATTTCCCTTAGTATTGTTACTATGACACTAAGTAAATATTTGCGTAAATTTTACTTGCCCTTTTGGATAGCGTGACGCAAAAGATAAATTAAATTATTGAAATAAATTCACTTGAATACATTATATAGACTCAATAAAAGTGTGATATATTTGACAGTGTATTTCATAATTAAAAGCATTGCTTCAATACGTAAATCTTCTTGAGAAAATAAAACGAAAGTTGCTGTAATGGAATTTAAAACCGAATCTTTAAAAATCACAGCAGGGCGTCACTCAAAATTTGATATCAGTATTTTCAAGACCCATATTTAGATTTCATATAGCTAAAAGTAAAATGCTGTTTCCCAAATTTTTAGCCCGTTAAGGGTTTTTGCATCTGTATCGATAGACAGACAAATAGATAGATAGATACTTGATAAAAATGAGCATGCCTTGTCGATATAGAAAAATATTTAATGATTCTTAATGGTGAAATCCGCAAGAAAAAATGTAACTAATGGATGAAGTAAATAAAATTTGCTCTGCTAGTACTGTTATTAGTTTCAGCTTTGAGGGAAAAATAAAAGTGCTCCCTTTTATCACAATTGGGGATTTTTCCATTCACAGGCTGGCCGATTCTAAGCTATAAAAAGAAGACAATCTAATAATCTTCTACGTCTATGAAATAAAATCAATGCAGATCTTTACTCTGATGTTTTCCATTTCGTGGATCATTATATCAATTATTATCATCATCTATTATCATTAAATATCATTAAAAACTAAATTAAGATGTTATCAGCAAACTTAGACTAATTTTGCAAAAATCATCTATTAATCGTCTTATAATTATTCATTTCTGAAGAATATTCAGTCTGAAATCACAAAACTACACTGTATTTCCGTAAAAATGGCATTTTATTAATTTTTTGTATTTCTTCTAATTATCAGTAATAAAACATAGTACTGATGACACAAAATCTATTAAATTAATGTTTAAACTTGGAATATTAAGACGATTCGATATCAAAAAAAAGGTTTAAGAGTTATATTATAAATTATGTTTTCCTTTAATTTTAACATATAACTGATGGACGAATTTCAAAACAAGAAAAAATTAAATTGCATATTTAATTATCAGTTAAATAAATTATTTGTACTGTTAGTTGTTTTAAATTATCTTTTTCATTTATTTTTTACCATTTTCCTAGAAATTGCTCTAAAGTAGATTACACAAGTAAGCTTACGGTTTTTGAACTGTATATAATATTTTATCACACCAAAGTGTACAGGATTATAAATCTGATGCTTCAGTACGTAACTTTACTATAAATTTATTAATGTACAAATATGTAATTGTACCATACAGAAATCAAACGTACCCAACTTTTCGCTTCTCTTGAATTTTTATATCCAAGTAATATTATACTTAAAAATTAATCAGCATTTTAAAATATTCATTATATTTTTTTTTACTTTTTATAATCTTGATAATTTTTTTTTCCTTTACACTTTTACTAAAGTTCATCAGATAATATTAAGCGTAGCTTTTGAGGTACAATTACAATTAGAAATAAATCTTAAAAGTAACATAATATATATATATATATATATATATATGATTGTAGATAGAAGATTGGATATGTGGATAGAAGATTGTACAATCGCCAGATGATGGGTGCCATTGCCTCCGAAAGGTATGCCGCTGAATAAATACATGATTTTTAAAACAAATGATTAACTGATCATTTACAACTCTTAAAAAGTTTCATAGTGCACTTTATTAGTAACATCTGTAAAATTTACACGATCCAACGCCATAAATGTTTTAGATTCAAGCATAGTTATTTACGAGAATATTATAGAATATTTTAGAATATTTACGAAGTATTTTGTCTCGCAAAACACAACAAATCACCACCTATACTCCTTGGGGGTCGAATTTTGGAAAATCCTCTCTTAGCGCGTGCTTACGTCATAAAAGGAACTCATCTCTTAAGTTTATGTATCTGACGAGTTTAAACTTTGCGCAATGGTGAGTCAATCAGTTAACAAACCTTCTCTACATTAGTATAAGTAGATTTAAAAAATGATACAATGTGTTAAAAATTAAATTAGGTAATTATAAATCTTTTATATCTTTTACGTAGATTGCAGAAAAAAAAAATCTTTATTATTAGTCGATGGAGAAATAAATAGACGAACATTTAATTTAACTTTTCATTTTTACATAAAGTTAGAGAAAATTCTTCTGGGAACAAAATTACTTTTCAAAAGAGTTTTCTATTATGTACCTTGACATTTTAATATATTTTTTTCTTTAAAAAATCTTTGATTAATTCTGAAGCTAACTTTAATACAGATCTTACCGATCGAAAAATGTCCAAAATAAATCATATTAATAGCTTCAAACGTATTTCTCTCTCAAACTTTAAGTTCAAATAAATTATAACTTGAACACATATTTTCCATCCTTAAACGTACAATGTTTCATAAAATTCGTTACTAAAGTTAAAACATGAGGGGAAAGAATAATGATAACATATAAAAAAAGTGTTATAATATTTCAGCCCATAACAATCTGTATATTTTGTAAAGATTACCAATAAAATCTTTTTATTAAAAATCAGATGACCAATAATAAATATATTTTTTAATTTTTGTTACAAAATTGTAATGTTGCATTCCCTCATTAATGTATGCTGTGGGAAAAAGAGCTGTGGAGGCATTGTTGCAAGTGAAATGAGTATGTGATCCCTTGATCTTGGAGACAAACTTGGCGACATGTTTGGCAGTTTGGCGGCTAGTTTGACGACTTTTGCAACAAAAAGGAAGTTTTCGAAGCTTTTGGAATTTTGGATGTATCTCAATTAGGAAAGAAATTACAGAAAAAATCTAGAAATGTGTCATGTCACGTCCTATATGTCGTCACCTCCTGCTTGGAAATCTATAATTATAGAGTCTCTGTAGAGGGAATATGATATACTGCGATTGTAATTGTAAATAATTCTGTTTAGTAAATGTAATACAAAAGATCATATTTCATTAAAACTTGTTTATTTTTTCAGAAAGTAGAGGCTAATTTTAGTTTATTTCTGTGAACGCTTCCTTTTGGTCTACCTCTTGTACGTTAAAATCGGAGCATCTCTTGTAATAGTATAGCAGCGGTCATCCAGAATTGACTTATTCAATGACCCTGATATCTGCATTCTTTTATAGAGATATCTTTATGAAACCTTTCACCAATTACAGCTCCACAGTTTTTATGGGGAAAAATCAAGATGGAAGTAAAGGAAAATAAAGTGTCAGAGGTATATTGAATACAAGGTTTCAAAGCTTTTGCAGAGTTTTTTCACCAAGTGCTAGTAGTTTTCGTCTTTTCTGTTGACTAGAAATCCTCGTAACACACCTTTAAGGGTTTAACAGGCCTTCTCTTTCACCCTCCAAAATTTTATCAAAATCAAGGTTCTTTATAATTGTGAATATTTGAAGGCTCACAAAGAAAATCATCTTAACCTCTCCTTCACTCATCCTAGGGAATTTCGCTCTAAGGTATCCTTGTTCATGGAATCTAGAAAGTTATCCATTATTCCCAGCGATATGCAGCGGTAGAAGTAGAATCAGGATATTATATGGTTCTACTAGAAGCTCATTTTCAACATTTCTCTTGACGGAATTCAAATTTATTGAAGGCCATTTATATTTTATTAGATTTTCTATCTCGAGAGTCCCAGAAGCACAGAAAACAGCAGTACTTAGTATAACCTAGCTTCACTTCCACGAGTACAGCAATAGCTTTTAAGTGTCCGCGATTGTCATTTGTATCATCGCATTTGTTTGACTCTAGAAAGAATATCACATTCCCGTAAGTCTCCTTCATGTGAGAAGTTCCAAGTTTGAAAGAGTCTACAAACAACCCCCATTTTAATCATGAGTTATGTTTAAAGAATTCACCAAACTCCTGGCATCACACAAAACTATCAAGCAAATATTCTCTCTCCTCAAAGAAATGAAGATTCTTGTGACAAGTCCTGTAGTCTACGATCTTGATTTCTGGCTGAAGTAGATGTGATTGCTTCAGTCTTGATGCCAAAAGCTCTGCTTCTTTTTTTTGGCAAGTCAAGATTTCTCACGAGATCACTCAATTTTGTCTGATTTAATGTGTGGGGCTCATTGAAATTGTGTGCCTCAAAATTTGGATCGTAGGAAGTCCCAGGTCTAGTGACTTTTTCCGCATTATCCTTTTCAATCTCATAATTTGGAGGTGGTTTATAAACTGGCAGATTAGCCAATCTGTCATTTGGGATCGTCGTATTTAATACGGGTCTAATGGCTGATGGAACACTCGGATACTGTACGACCCATACTAGTCATGCAAACCAGCCATAGTGAGATTATTTTTACCCAAATCGGTGCTGTATCTTGAAAACAAGAGCTATTTTCAACTTTTTATGGTGATTTTCGTGTTTAGCGAGACAAAATACTTTGAAAATAACTATGGTTGAGCCGGATACATTTTTGATGCTGGCTAGTATTGTTAATTTTTTTCAAATCTTCAGTATCATTGGTTAGTTTTGAAAACTGTTCAAAAGTTCTCTGATGAAGATCGGTCTTCAGGTAGAATACCCTTAAGTAATTTCTTCATTACATCATTGAAGGAGGAGATTAAAGAGTTTGGAAGCATATGGAATATGGATGTTGGAAGGAAAGAAACCTGGGAAACATACTCAAAAGTCAATTTTAGAATTTCATACATGTAACTCATTGGATGGAACCCAAGATGATTATTTAAGGTCGAATGATTATGACGCTGATAGTTCAAACAAAACGGAACTTGAAGATGTGCCTGAAGAAATAAAGAAAAACACTAAAAGTATACAACATTCTTTTTATTTTAATCCGTAAACATTGCAATTCTAAAGCCATTTTTTGGATATGCCATTTATTTAATTAACATACTTCTGCATGTAAAATTAAATTAATTATTTTAAGTAAAAGCTTTAACTAAGTTGAAATCTCTACGTTGTACATTTTAAATGGTGCATATTTTTAAATAGTACACATGAGGCTCTGTTAGGAAATATGAGAACTTATTTTACAATGTGTTCCGGAGTCTTTTCGTATAATTCCAACACTTCTAAAATTTTGTATGTAACATGAGTTAACCTGTATATGCAGATTCTCTCAATGTTTAGTAATTTCAGCCCGAACATCTCTAAAAATTGATTAAACAGAAATCTCCATTGGAAATTATACCCATTTTAACTTTGTCATTCTAATTGTTCCCTAGAATAAATTTCGAGCCATACTGAATATTTGGCTCCTATAGCATGAGAAATACCCCCCCCCCCCATCTCCAAAATTAAACAAACTTGTTTCTGGGAATTCAAAACACTTCACATCCTAGTAATCTTGCTTTGATCGTTCGTAGAAGGTATTCATTATAACAAAATAATCCCTATAATGCAATTTAGTTAGTTAATTTAATAAATGTCAATACTACAGAAATGCAGAAAACCACAGATGTACGAATCATGAATATCAAAACGCTAAGTAATTTGAAAAGCCTGGCCACATATTCTGTTCCGGGCGAATTAATTATTCGACGCATAGCTTCACTTATCATAAAACAATATTAATGATCGTCTCCTGTTAAACATGTTTCCACTTTTTCTTTCCTTTATTTGCAACTTATACGGGAAATTAAGATGGCGTCTCAGAATACGTAATGAAGACGAAAGTATGAAAAAAAGTGTGTGTTATGCCAAGAAGGGGAAAATTCCTCTTCTGACCAAATTAATAATCGTCATTTCCTGTGATAACGTTTGTTCCTGAGATAATTTCACGTAGAATTATGGTATTTGTGCAATATTACCATCCCGATACTCTGACAAATACATATGAATATGAGCGATGTCAATGTAAGCTATTTAATCATCAATGAGTAAATATTTTTGTTAATCAGATAGTGTTTGTGCTTTTGTATATATATATTAGAGATGAGTTCGGGCTCATTTTTTGAAGCCCGAGCCCGAGGACTTTTAATCCGAGCCCGCCCGAGCCCGAGCAATATTATTTAAGCCGGAGCCCGAGCCCGAAATTTCAGCTAAAGATAAAAAAAAATTCAATTACTTCATTAATAGAACACAATAAATTTTGCCGTTTATGCAAATTAAAGAAAAATATAGTTGCAAACTCTCAATTCACGTTCTAATTCTTTATATCCATGTTTATCAAATAATGTCGGATCTCATGACTAACTAAGTAATATAAGCCGCTGTTCTGAAATACCCAAAGAGCTTCATGCACCTTCTAGGCGCCTGTGCCACTATTTTTTTTTATAAGTACTTTTATTTTCCTCATGAATCACTTTTAAAATCTGTTTCAAGGAGTATGTTCAATAAAGAAGAAATTTTTCACGAGCCCGAGCCCGCCCGAGCCCGAACGCAATTGTGAATTACAGAGCCCGAGCCCGGTTCGGGCCCGGGCTCGGGCTCTGTAATTCACAATATGTGGGGGGATGTACAAAATTTCAGTCTTCATCATAAAATGTCTCAGCTGAAATATGCTGAAAAGCTAGAAAATGTGTGTTTTTCACTGGACGCCGATGAAGCCGATATCAGGGCACTTTTCTACAACATAAAATGTGTATTAAGAAAGAATAATTATGTTATTATACTATTATAAGTTATTAAAGAATAGGAAATAAAATAACTTTGTATAAAGGAGACAACACTTTAAGAGTTCATGGGGGAAAAATATTAGAAATTAAAAGAAATAAGACACAATTTTGTAAAATGCATGACCGATTTAGATAGAGCTCAATTTTAATAGACTTTATTCTATTTAATAAAAGAATGAAAGCTTATGCATGTGCACATATATTTCTTAAGACTTGCTTTTCAAGAAAAACTGCAGACGTAGCAGATCACTTGAGTAGTTCTAAAATCAAATTAATGTGCTTCGAAAAAATAATTGCCGCTTCCTCGCAAGTGGTACTATGCACTTTATACACTTTGAGGAGCAGTAAAAAAGAATGTCTCCTGCAAATTTAAAAAAAAAATGAACCCCAAAAATTGCCTTCAAAGTATTCACCAAGACACTGTTTGGGGATTAATATTATAAAATTCTGTAAGGGTTTTTTTTTCTGTTCAAATCGCTAGCGTCATTGGCAATTTTAAAATATGTTGCGAAATTTAATTATTTTTTTAAAAGACGGTCACAATACATTAGTTACAAACATTTCTTTAAAATATATTAAAATAAAATATTTCATAATGTTTAATGCTTGATGTTATATTATTTAATAGGTTTTTTTTTTTCTATAACATTTCTACGAAACTATAAAACATGTCAAAAGAGGAGAGAAAAATTCTTCAACTTTATAAATATTTACGTTCGTACCTTTTGAAGTCAAGAAAACCTTAATATTAAGATTGAATTTTTAGATTTTCATGATCTATCTAATCTTTTTAGGCAGATGCTCGAACTTCAAAATGCAACAAAAAAACAACAAATCTTATTTCAGATTTCAATTTTCTTAACACGAATCTTGTGTAAAAGCAGTGAAAAATAAATAAACTTACAACCCTTCTCTATTCCTCCTAGGAATACTTTGAAACTACACGATCCAAGATTCGAAATAACATTTATTATTACTGCGGGGGATACCTTATTTTGATACTTTTCTTAAAGTATCTGATTCCCGGTTATAAAAAATAAAGGATGATGCAGGCGAATAAATCAAGTTCTAAAAAATTCATGTTAAATAAGTAAAACAGATGTCAACGAATACGCTAAAGACGAAGCTCAAAAGAAGAGCATAGAGTTTCATTTTTTTTAAGAAAAAGTTTGCATTTTAAAGTTTAGTCTTTTTGTAATTTTGATGCAAATTTGTCATATCATTAAGCAGGTTCAACTGTACAAGCTAACGTACAGAATCGCTACACACTTATCATAATAATATAATTACGTTGGTCTCTGACTCACTGACTCTCGAACAATTCCGGGTAACCACTCCAAGATAAAACTTTTGCCGCCATTACTCCAAAAAGAAGTTAAGCACGTAAGCTTAATAACATCTACACCGTTTGTACGATTTGCTTGAAATTTTTCGTAATTATGCATAAAAATATAGAGAACGATCTGCGCTACTTTAAAAATCTGAAAATCCACCCGTTCCCTCATTTTAAAGCAAATTTTTCCTATTTTAAGCTTTACTTTATTTCCGAGAGTAAAGAAAGTTAATTATTTGCTCAACAAAATTAGTTGTCGCAATTGACATGACATCCTATTGAAGTCACGGTCATCAGGCTTTGAAGTGAAAGTTGCGATTCCGAATCCTTTAAAATAGTTTTTTAGTTTTTCCAGATAACATCAATGATACTGGCTGCATGAAGCATTGGTATAAGAAGACATTTTATTCAAAACGAAATCGTTCGAATGCAAAAAAAAAAAAAAAAAAAAAAAAATTCTCACGTTTCCAGAAGAGCATGAAATTCGATTTGGGTATATAATAAAAGTTAAATATGAAGTTATTTATTTAAGGGGGACGAAGATTAAATACATTGAGTGTAGTTATATTTTGACTCTACATTATCTGTAATTGATTCTACAACGGACTTTGACTTCTAGCGTAGAATAGTTGGCTAAATTATTAGGTATAATACTCCAATTTTTCCATTTCCTAGTTTAATTTTCGGAGTAAAAACCTAGTTTTAGACTTTGTAGGTATTTTTTATTTGTGAGAGCATTTTATTTTAAAATGAGATACAGTAGAGTCCCGCTGTTCCAAAAATCCTATTTCAAAATGCCGAACAGAGTTAAAAAAAATACAGATTTTTTAAACTTCAAAACAGAAGAAATTGAAAAGATGTTCGTGAAAAAACGTACATTTACTTACACCTGAAACAGAATTTGGATGAAAGCTGGTTATAGAGATGACAATAGCAGATATTCCTGCACTTAATTTACCCCTTAACAAGCCAATACGTTGATATTATTCATGGAATTGGAGTATTCCGAATTCCCGCTAAACCGAGCAGTGCTCGATTCCTTCCCATTAGCGGGACTCTACTGTATTACTTAGATACATCTTACTTTTTGTGTAAAAGTAATATTTACATTCAATGAATATCTTATGAAAATAATCTTAGTATTCAATGAATATCTTATGAAAATAATCTTAGCGCCATCCCCTGATGTAATTACAGCCTTTATGAGGGGAGACATGCCCGCTATTCATATTTTTGCATATTGTTGGAATCCGGTATTATGTGTCGCATTCTCTTATTTTCAGTCAATTCCGCTCAATGATGATTAGTTTGGTGCCTTTTTTTAAGCTCACATATGCTCTATACAGGGCTCGAGTCAGATAAGTTCTCTGGCCATAAGCACACGACGTTGCCACTGAGTTACCACTTATCCAAAACAATAATATTGATAACAACAGCAAAAAGCAAGTAAATACACTGCTGGCCACCCAAATTGCAACACCAAGAAAAACAAGAGATATCACAACAAAATTTATTGTGTAGATAACATGTTGACCAAGTAACAAATGATTAAATTTACAGCATTCTATAAAGCGTGGTTCCTGCCAAAATCAGTACCCAGAGTAGCCGCCGTTGTTGGAGATCACAGCTGCCACACGCCTCGGCATTGATTCAAAGAGACTTTGAATGTGTTCTTGGGGTACAGCAGACCAAGCAGCTTCCACACGTTGCCAAAGTTGATCTGGTGTGACAGCTGGGGATGAACTCTGGGTCAGTCGTTGAGCAACCATGGACCACATGTTTTCTATCGGCGAAAGATCCGGAGAGCGCGCCGGCCAGGGAAGCAATTCAATCTGGTGATTGACGAAGAACCCTTGGACAATGCGTGCCACGTGTGGCCGTGCATTATCCTGCTGAAATATGGCTGTTGGCAAGCCCTGAAGGTAAGAAAGGACAACTGGCTCCAACACCTCGGAGATGTAGCGCTGGCTGGTTAAAGTACCGGCAATGCGTACTAGAGGAGTGCGAGAGAGATATCTGATACCGCCCCATACCATAATACCCGGTGCAGGACCAGTGTGACGGTGCATAATGCAGCTGTTCAGCATCCTCTCTCCACGGTGTCTCCAGACTCGAATCCGACCGTCGTGGTGTTGCATACAGAAGCGTGACTCGTCAGTAAAGAGAATTTCATTCCATTCTGTCGTCCACATCCTTCTTTCATCGCACCATTGGCGGCGGAGACGTCTGTGGTTCCGCGTCAGAGGTAGACAAAGCAACGGACGTCTTGCGGACAGACCATTCTGCTGTAAACGACGTCGAATGGTACGCGCAGACACTGGATGATGCGTTACAGACTGAATCTGCTGTGATATGGTTCGTGATGTGACTGAGCGGTCCGTCACTGCCATGCGTACAATCTGCCTGTCATCACGTGACGTGGTGCACTGAGGTCGATGCGGTCGATCACGTCTGTCCGTCGTACCCTCCTGCACCCAACGATCACATATCCGCATCACAGTTGTTTGGTTTCGTCCAATACGACGACCGATTTCCCTGAAAGATAACCCACAATCTCGGTATGCCACTATCCTTCCTCTGTCAAACTCGGATACTTGATCAAAAGATGATCGTTGTTTCCTACGAGGCATAATTTATCGTTTTTTTGAAAAAAAAGCAAGAAAAACACAATTGCTGTACTTGAAACCGTCGAAATCTCCAAGCCTTAAATAGCGCTTTGAGGTGGCGCCACAGGCGCGCTTGATGTGCGTCTGCGCTGAAATTCTAATCATTTGCATATCTCACCTCAGCTAATGCATGTTGTAAATTTCATATTATTTGCATGCTTCCTTCAGGGTGTTGCATTTACGATGGCCAGCAGTGTATGAGAACAATCTTAGATGCTCAAAACATTCCTTCAATCTCGAAAAAAAAATTTAGAATTTGAGAAGTGCTCCAATATTTCAAGCAACTACTCTATATAAACATATGTGCGTCATTACATATGTTGAGAAACCAATATTTATTATACATTTATAGAACAGTTACAAGTTAAAATAACACAAAAAATTAAGATAAATTTATAAAACTGAAATAGATGAATTTTCCATTGGAATGAAGCTTCCATTTTATTGATACACAATGTGAAAATATATTATAAACCACCTTTTGTGAACAAATGTTATACATTTCTTGTTACACCTTTATTTCTATAAGAATGTTCAAACTTTAATTTGCTGTTGATTATGACGTGGTAGGAACATGTCAATTATTAGATAGGTGGAATACAAGTGATAAATGATGAATATGTCATAAATCCAAGTTAAAAACTTATTCCACAAAACCTAGTTAAGAGAATGTTCCGTGTGGAAAGCGCCTTTTCATTGACCTATCGTGACAGTAACCATCGCCAGAATTGGCGAGCCTGGATGATCTGGCGATGACTACGGTCACGATAGATGACCGAAAAGGCGCATTCCTCCCGTAATATTCTTTTAACGAGATTTTATGATATATGTTTTAAACTTGGAATTCCAGAGCCTAGTGTTTTTATTATTTTAATATAATAACCTATTTTCGTTTAGACCATTAGTTCTTAAACTGTGGTATAAAGACCATTGGGGGTCCTCGTAGTTATTATCGGGGGTTTGCGAATTTGTGAAAAATAACTGCAAACACTTCAAGAAGACGATGAAAATTGAAAAGCAGAGAAAAGCAGAGAAATTGAAAAAAGTGATAGTTCTAAAGCAATAACTAAACTTGGAGCGATTATCATGCTCGATGATTCTTATATAATTTCTGCAGTTTTTATGTTGCTATATGACATTAACAGCCGACCGAGTGGGTAAAGCAATGTACTCCGAGTTCAAGTCCCGGCTGCAGGGGTTCGATCCCCGACTGGGCGTGGCTGTTATGTCCGTCCCTTCATAGTGGGCGACGTACCTACTAGGTACTCCCATAATAAAAAGACCTACCATTCCGGCCTGTTGTGGCCAAAGCCTTCAAGGCAGAGGCCGGCCATAAGAAAAGAAAAAAAATATATGACATTAATATTCAAAGGACACTGGGATCGGTTGTACAATTCGCACAGTTGTTTTGTTTTTACATATTTTGATTAATATTTACAATCTTAAAGGAAAAACGCAATGCGAATTAGTGAAGGATATCACACAAACATTGTAAATATTTGCATCAATCCAATTTTGGAATAATGTTTTATTTGTGAGTGGAATTTTAATATACATACGTTAGTGCATAGTGTTACAACTGTCGCAACCCTTAGGTCAATTGTAACAGCTTCATAGGGAAATTGCAACGTATAAGTTTTTATGCATTACAATTCCTGAAAAAGCTGGTATATTTGGCATAACATTTCTAGTCGTGTTTCTTAAAGGTAACATGCTAAAGAAAATGTGGAAACAATGCTAAGTAATGCGTATAATTTATTATGGAAAATAATTAAATGTTCTTAAACAGATAAAACCAAAAATAAACCACATTTAAAAAAAACTATTTGCTATTATGACATAATTAAGAAAAGCCACTCAGAAAAAGTTAGGCATTCATATTTGCATTCACCTTTTGTGCACGTCACATTGACCTTTTTTTTTTTTTTTTTTTTTGGTAGATGGTATAAGTGTTACAACTGTACCCACGATCTCTTGTTACAAGATGGGGTCCGCTAAAAACATTCAAGGGGAGGGAGGGGAGTTCTTCGTCTAGGACATGTTTGAAGAACCCCTGATTGATATCACTTCCTTTTCACAAACATGAACGCCTTGAAGTATCTGATCTCCCTTATATTTTCAAACCCGTTAATTTAAATTTATAAAAACAAGCCTTTATTAGCAAGTTTTTCGTTATGTACTAAAATACTAGTCTATTTTCTTTAAGAACATGAACTGCATAGATTAAATTTACATTATTCAAAAGATTATAAAGTCTTCCACAAAGCTAATGTTTTTGTTATAAATTATTAATTCATTTAACACGGAAGTAAATATTTACCGTGAAATAAAGATTATTATAACACTTTTTTGAAGTTTCTGAAAATAGTTTCAAAATGCTTATTTTATAATTTTTCGGAAACCATGAGCTCCATAAGCTTTAGCTTAGCCGCCAATTCCTTATTGCTGGAAAACTGAAACATTTTTTATTAGTACTTGTGTAATAAGTAAGTGTTATCAATTTTATTGTAATTAAAGCAGCATTAAAAATTGTTTTAAAAATCCAATTAAAACTATCTATTCAGCTAATTAGAAATACTACGATATCTGTTTTCTACATAAGGCCAATGCCCTTTTCATTCTAAAAGTCCTACACGTAGATTTATCACCTGCCCAAGCTTAACATTTAACGTTAAATATTTTATTGATCATTAATATCGAAATTGCATTATTTATAGCATTAATATTCTTTTTAGTTTATTATTTCCTCTTTTCTTTTACAAATATAATTTTCTCAGCTCCTTATCTCAAGGGTTCACAATTATACGAAGCCCCAGAAGAAAAAATATCATTCGCTTTTAACTGCTTATTAATTAATGTACAGACACGATGTTTTACTGAAATTGAATAATAACACATGCATTTTGAAGTAAAATTATTTTAATATATCCCTTAGAAAAGATAATTAAATCAAATCATGACCCTAAATATGAATTAAGTATGTTGAAAAATCAATTAATTAGACATGCATCTAATTTTTACATTTTAGTGAAAATTTAGTTTCGACTTTGTTGTAAGCAGTTTTTATGGATTAAAAATTGAAATTTATATTTACAGATTGAAAACTGTGGTAATAAAATTCTCTTTATACATACTAGGTGATTATTACTCACAATCACAAAAAAAAAAAATTTGTTTGACTATTATGTACTTCAATAAAAATAATATTTTCAAAGAAATTTCTAATATAAATGTCAATATGATCACACCTATTTTTTTCAATACACTTATTTCTTCAACAAAAATAATATTTTCAGAGAAATTTTTAATATAAATGTCAATATGATCACACCTATTTTTTTAATAACCCTAAGCAGCTTCAGTAATTTCATAAGTCTCTCGTCATTTACTTATGGGTCATTCCACATCAAATCAGACACAATAATGGAAAAAGTTCACAACACCAATTCAGATTTTCCTCAACTTTTTTGTAGATGATTTATAAGATAGGATAACTGCAAATCTCAATTTTGAATGTTCTGCGATGATTATTTACTAAGAAATTAATTATTAAAATTTTAAAGTTCTCAAGATGCGTCATTTTTTTCAGAATTTCTTAAATAGCTCGTTACTTGTAGTAATTACTCAAGTGAAAATTTGTTTCTTGCGGTAACTTTTTAAAATGATTCCAAATATTTAATCAAAATTTATATATCCTCTATAGTTTTTGCTTGAGCATTGCATTTTCCAAAAAACACAATGATTTCTTTTCAAGATCCATGATTTCTTTTCTTGATCAGAAACACGTCTTTTAAATTTTTATATGTTGTTAGGATGGTATACCACTGCAACCCAAAAGTTCCATCTTGGCTTTCTGTTCAGGATCTAAAAAAATAACTCAATGTGTCTGACATTGCCATGTTGTTTGTTGTAACAATGAAATTTAATACAGTACACCGTAACATCTATTTCAATTTTTGTATCCAAAACCTTCTACAAAACTAATCAAAACACAATTTATACGAATTTTAATATTGGTGAAAAGGTACTCTAACTTACAGGAATTCAAATCTTTCATTCAAATTTGTTGTTCATTTAGATTTGTAAGTCATAAAGAAGCTTTATTAACTGATTTCTAAAGCAAAATTTTAACTTTAGAATTATTTTTTATTTAACCCTGTTTTACATGATTTTTTAACATATGTGTATAATAGTACTCGTTCTTATAAAATTTTATAAAATTTTAAAAATCAAGATAGAGTAATAATTTGTATAAATATAATTTGCTTACAAAATTTGACTCAGTGTGTTAATAGATCAGAAATTTTAATTTATTGGAATATGGTTGTTAGCAGATTTGTTGGTGCCAAGTTTGACTATATATGTTAACACAGTGTTAAAAACCACTTCAGAATTTTAGTGGTTGGCATTATCACATTTTAAAAATAAATTTGAAACTTGAATTAAACAGTAAAAATCTGTCTGCAAGATAAAGTTTTTGTTGGGTGTGAAAAAAGTGCTTAGTTTTTAGTCACAGAAAAGCTTGATTTTTTTCGGCTACTTCGCAGAAAGACACGATGAAAATTTTTGGGGGGGAGGATGTGGTAGTATATCATCTTAAGAACCTATAAAATTTAAAACAAGTGTTTCTAATCAAACATGAATAAATTCGTGATGCTTTTTACGAAATGCAATAGGCATTCAAAAATGTTTGAAGAAACACTAATTTTGATTACATTTCTGGAATCACCTTAAAAGTTATTCTTAGAAACAAATTTTCATTTCGATAACTTCTACAGATAAGGAGTTATTTAAGAAATTAACGAAAATATGGCATACCTTGTGAGGAAATTTTAAAATATCAATACTTAATTTATCCGTAATTAATTATCATAGTACCTTCAAAATTGAGACTGCAGTTATCGTAGAATATAAATAATCTATATGAAATTTGAGGAAAATCTAAATTAGTGTGGTGAACTGTACTGTTTGATCTGATGAGGAATTACCCTTATATGTACAGCTCTCGAAAGAAAAAACCGCCCACTTGCTCTTTATTTGCCCGTTGTTCGTAGTACAGCAAAGTTATACATACCATTCGTTTGCAAATAACGTATACTTTAATTTCTTATTAATTTACTATGAATAAAGGGTCGTCTCTATATTTAATACATCATCAACTTCGACTTTTTTTCAATGGCAACCCAGCTAGAAAATGTTTATACATTTTTTGCAAAAGAGTACAGATTATACTCAATTTATGAATAAAAAGTGAATATTTTTGAATACTTGTACAATACTTTTGAATAAAGTATTCACTTTTTGTGAAAATTATCTGCAGTTTTTATGCATACAATAAATTTTGGTTAAGCTTTAAAACTACAACGTATAAAGATATTTCACACATAAAACGCATTTAGAGAAATATTTGGGTGTAAAATATTGGGTATCTTGTATTTCTGTCTTAGTGTTTTACTGAACTTGCTCAAAATGCTTTCAATAACACAACAAATATTGAATCAGCAGAAAGAGTTTTATATTTTGTATTTAAACGGTATATTTGGTGAGAAAACTAATTATTTGCAAAATCATCATGCTTTAAACTACTTGAGTCAATTTTCTTAAATAAAATGGATGTCATTGAAAAATTATAATGAAAATGATGTAAATCTACCGTATTGGGCCGAATTTTAAAGGACCCGTAATTTTCCATCATATTAATTAAACATATAAATCATATATTTCGGCATCGATTTTTTTTTTACTGGCAATGATCAGTCGAAGTACAACGCGTTATATTCCGGCCAATACGGTAATCGTTGAAATCGTTATTTTGTTTTTTTTTCTTCTTTATCCATTATTAAATATCTTTACATACGCTAAATTTGTTTTGTTGAACGTTATCTAGTGAAACTCTCTTAACTTCAAAGGCTGGAATTTCAACCATCTCACTGCCTGAGACTTTAAAATAGCCGTTAATAACTTTTCAACTTTCTCTGTAAAAGAAAAAAAAAAACTTTTGGTTACAGAAATAAACGCGTAAATTTCTTTTTCAATTTTTAAAGTTTGGATGTGCAAGTTAGACCCTGATTTCTCGTCACTACAGTTCATTTTATTCAAATGTATTATTTTTTTTCTCATGTCTTGAAAACTGCATGATCTGGCAAGGTCACTCTTTTTTTATTAAATACTGAACTCATCATATTCCTTTACAATGTTCCAAAGCCCAAATGGTGAACGTACTCTTCTGTGTCCAGCGTTGCTTACGAGATAATGGTCTTTAAATTTTACGCTCGTTCTACTGAAGAGTGAAAAAGATTGCAATATTTTTACCCTTTTTAAAATTGTTCTGTGGATTAGAATCGGAATATACAGGGGGTACCAAAAAGGTGGTAACTCGCTTAAATTCTTTATCGACTACAGATAATTGGGCAGTGCAATTAGAAAGAAATGTTCAAAATATGCTAGGGGGAAAAGAATACTTTAAGAAAATATTTTCTCACATTAGTTTTAAAAAAGTGACGCTTTTTTAAATTTGTATACGACCTCAGTACAAAAATATTCCCAATTAGCAAAGCGTGTCTCATACAGTAAAAATGTGATGTACGAAATTTCAGCCTCTCCTCATAAATCGTTTCAAAGACATCGTTCATCAATGATGATCGAGGGCTTAAATGAATTTGGATGTAAACATTTATTACTTAAGCGTAAAAAATTATTTTCATTTGTAATTTGTGTACGGCCCTTAAAATGCGATCATCCGCCGTGATTTTTTCCATTCGAGAGCTATTTAAAAGTGGTTTAAGACAGCATATATTTATCTATATCTCTGACACATTTTGGGATATAACTCTCAAATTTTGTGCATCACCTCATTAGTATATAGAACACATTTTACTAATGCTGAACTGTTTTGTACGGATATGGATACAAATATAAAAAGTGCAACATTTTGGAAATTAATTAGCGGAATGTTTTCTTCGTAATCTCTTTTCCTACCCTATTTTAAGCATTTTTGCAATCCATTTGCTTCAATATTTAACCAACAGAATTTTTGGGTGGATAAACCTCTTTTAACACGTGCCGACTTGAGAGATAATTTGACAGAAGAATGCCATTATCCGGCGTTTTAGTACCGAACCATTACATTTCTGTTGTTTGTTGTTCTGCTTTACTTCTTCCTAATACTAGGAAAATAAGAAAAACATTCATATATATGCACGCTGTGTGTGCGTTTTCATTCTCGAAAAAGTACCTTATTATGCATGGTATATATTTTAACTTTATTTTGGGAAACTTTTAATTGCAATTTTGCATTTATTTTAAATAACTTTCACAACGATTTTAAATCCTAATTTTCAAAATATTCAAGCACATTTTTTAAATATGTCTTTCATTTATATTTTTCATTAGCTAGCATAAAATTATGTAGCTTAACTATAAATTTACCATTTAAAATTCATAACTCAGACAAAAACGGCTAAAATATTTAGTTGTTTGTTGTTTTTTAACGATCTTTTACTCTTCTTTTTTTTTTACTATATTGTGATTTTATTTTGAGGACAATTCCATTATTTGCATTTCTATTCTTTACTGCTTAATTTTTAATTTCTTTCTGATTGCTACTCAGAATCCCACACTATAACAAAACGGCATTCAACAGATGCCTTATGTATGCGCAATCTATTTTGTTATTGTTTTAAAGGAAAAAAAATCTTTATTTTATTTCTTTTATCTTAAACTATAACAACGCAATTTGTGCTTTGTAATTTTCACGTCATCTCTTTAGAGAACTAATTAACAAATTCATTACGTTCTTTGTTTAGAAAATGTTTTTTAGCGCGTTCATTGAAAGTCCTTTTTTTATTTCATTAAAAGTAACATATGCTACATTCATTATGTGATGTTATAATTTTATGCCATTTTTCGAAAGAACTTATTAGCGAATTAATTACGATCGTTAGTTAAAAAATCCCTTGTTATCAGTATATTTTATACATTTTCTTTTTGGATACACTTAACAGTAATAAGCTTTTTATGTACAATTTCTTACTCATAAATCACATTTAAAAATTCATTTTTAACAAGTGTTTTTATTTAATGTTGGAAAAACAAACCTGCAGAAACGGCATTTTGTATTAAGTTTTAAAAACATAAGACATTTTCTATTATTAATTAAAGTGGCAATTTTCACGAATATTTGATAAATCACAAAGTAGTTGTAATACTCCATATGTGATTAGACTAACGAAGATTTTTTCCCCTAAAAGGCGAGCAGTTGTCCATCAGGTATGTGCCTCTACAAAGACCCAAAGTGTTGACCATTTCATTATGGAGGCACCAAGTAGGCCTACGTTACCTTCTACGAAAGGATGGACAAGTTAACACCCAAGCCCATAATCGAACCCGGATACAAGGTATGAGAGAATGATACGTAAGCCACTACAACACACGGCCCGGCGGCAGACTGAGAATAGAACTTAAAAACTTATAATGCAGAATATATTATTAGTGTTCATGTGCCTAGTTATATTAGAAATTATATTAAAGTGAAAATATGATTTTTTCATTAAAAAAGACGAAATTTAAAACAGAGTCAGTAATTTTCAAGTATGACTAGCTGTGTAGCTGTTTTTATTATTTCTGCAATTGCTTTTTTTTTTGCATTTTTCCAATATAAACTGCATAGGTAAAGTGAATTGGGAATGATACACCACATGTTCCCTATGAACTGAGTGTATTATCAACAAATACAGTTTTTTATGTCTATGGGTGTGTATCAATTGGGTGTGTAACTATGAAAGTATGCTTTAGAGAGAAATTCAGCAATAAGTTATTTATTCGTTATTGAAATCAGTATTGATAATAATTATGTTCTTATATAAATTCTGTATGGAAAATAAGAAAAAATATAAGAATCAAGAGGACATGAATGGTGAAATAGTTTGACTACTTCGAAATTTAATTTGGGATAGTTCAATTTGGAGTTCTATTGAGGAAAGTAAAATCCAAGATTGCAATCACTTAAGTTACAGCATAACGAAAGCAGACAGACTTTTCAATTTGCCTTGTTTTAATTCAAAATACAGTATTCATTACTGGTGATAGTGGCAACCAGCCATACATTTAAATGATTCAAGAGTAAAAGATGTCTAAGTCCTAGAAAAGTAAATTCCAAGAGAACTTGTACATTCACGAGATGCACACTATTAGTAGTCAAATCAAGCTTCTACAGTGTTTCAACACATTTTATAAAGTCAGAATTAAAAATGTTGAATTGGAAATGAACATACTTAAAAAGGGACTTTAAAGTTACTGAAAATAAGTAGCTACTCATAATATATAGGTACTGTGCAACTGCAGCAAACTTTAAAATTTTGTTCGTTCATCCTTTCTTAATAGTTACTTGTACCTCTCAATAACTGAAGTCAACCACGTAGTAACAGCAAAAATTTCCCCAAAAATGTTTAAAAATCCGAAAAGATAATAAATTATTTTCACAAAACTGTTTGCGATACAGAGCCCGCAAATACTGCGTTGATAAAATAGGTAAAAAAAGCGAAGAGGCAGCTGCGGAATTTAGAGCTCCGGAGGAACAGCGCTCGGATACGAAGGCTTCAGTAATGTAACATATAATACGTGCGGTCCGTTTCAAATAGTTTGTTGGCGGCTTAGGGCTAGCGTTTTTTTCGCAAGTCCCCTTTGTGTTCTCGACAATGAAAACTTGTACCATTTTTCTGAAATGTGAAAATTGCATTAAACAGAATAATAAGAGCTATCGCTTTGGAAACAATTGAGAAACGATTTCCGGCTAAGGAATGGATGCATGCATAGACGGATGGCTCTCTGAACGATTGGGTATAGGGGGCAGTAGCTGGAGTTTTTGCAAGCTTTTTAGTTTCTATATTCCTGTTGGAGCTTACTCCACGCATTTTGATGGAGAACTGAAAGCCATTCATGTGTCTCTCCAACAACTAGCATTGAGACAGAGCTCGTTCAGGAAGGCTGTTGTCCTATCGGATTCGACTTCAGCAATACAGGCCATCTCCTCTTACCAAGAGTGTAAGAACGTATGTATTCAACAGTGCCAGGAAGTCTTAAAAGAACTTTCCCACAAGATATCCTTTCGACGGGTACCTTCAGACTGCGGTATTTATGGGACCGAAATCGCAGATATGCTTGCCAAAAGGGGGGCTGCGGTTCTCCAAAAGCCAAAAACGAGTGCAAGCCTCCATTCTATTAAGCTTTTGACAGCACTCACATATCAAAAGACTTACCTTATCCAGAGATTTTGCCACTCGAGCTTGTGATGGCAAGCCTTGGGGTGTTCTCCCAACAAACCCAGCTTTTCTTCCTGACAAACCGCGAACAGTTGCGGTTGCTTCTTTTAGACTTTTGACGAATCATGACTCTCTACAGAATCTTTATTTCGCATTGAACTAGCAGATTCGCCGTTGTGTGTTTTATGTGAGAGTGGACGGCCAATGACGGCAGAACATTTAGACGAGTGTAAAGTACTGACAGATTTTTCTTGTAGATTTCAGCGTTATTGACAGGCTAGGAGTTTAATGGCCTAACGGCTAATGTAATTGGTATTTGACAGATAAAAATAACACTAAACTAAATAAAAATTATTACTATTATTATTATTAAAGAAATGCAGAGCAATAAAATAAAATATTGCTGCGTTGTTAAAGTTAATTGCTTACTATAAAAAAAAGTTAATTGTATTCACATTTTGGGAAATAAATTTCTTTTGTTAGAATTGTTCCACTGCCGTTTGCAAAAGCGGTTCTTCGGGACATTTAAAGGATTTGAAATTCAAATTTTGTGAATTTTTATCAGTCCGAAAATTAAAAGTTTACGAATTTTACCCGTCTTAAAGGCAGGTATTATGCAAAACTCCGTACTTGTAATAGAAAGCTTGTGCAGATGTTAAGAAATATTGGAGCTTCATGTATTTCATCACTTTAAAATATTCAAGCATTTCTGAGCTTTTATGAATTTTGAATTAGCTTTCATGGCCTTACGGGGATAAAAAATTCTAAACATAAACTCTCATAGAAAGCAAATTATTCTTTAAAAAATAATATTTTATTGGACTTAGGAAATAATAGTAGATTGAATTTATAAATTTATGTAAAAAAGTAATTATTATTTTTTAAAATTTTGGTATTCCATAAAGCTACTGGCTGTTTTTAATGCTCGCTAATACGGAAATACGTAAATGAAAAACTTAAAAGAGTACGATTTAATGTTAAAAGTATAATTTTATTGTTTTATTTCATTTTCTTCATCGTATGGAATTTTTTCATACATTTATCTAATGCTGCTTTTTAACAACATTAAAACAGCAGATTAATTTTTTTTTAAGCAGCAGCCCCCCCAATAACTGAAGCCAAGAGCTGCCACGGTTATAAATTATTACTACATCAAGCAAAAATTTTAAAAAATAAGGAAAATATCCCATTGCAATTTATGACTATCGATTTTCTAGACGACAAATCATAATCTTTATTTCGAACAAGAACACGTCTTCATGTAGCAAAGACGAACAGTTACTAATCAGATAACAAAAAGGTTTTGACCTAAAAGTATTTAAATTTCACTATTAAAATGTGATATGTCAGGATAAGCAGTTCTGGGAACCTTTAGAATATATTAGATTGAACTGCCAATGAGGTATGTAAAGAAGTTAATTAGTAGGGCTGTTTTAAATTATTAAGACTTGCGTTGTGACACATGAAAAATCCAGGTTCGATACACTTAAGTGCAATATAATAAAAAGACGTTAAATACTGAAAAACTATTTTATTAAACATATACTATTGAAACATTATTATAACGGGCGGTGGTGGCTCAGCGAAAATAAAATGACGTCCTATATGGACAGTGAAATTATGGTGGAATGAATTAAAAATTACGCCAGCACAGAATTACACATTGGCGAGAACAAACACTTGGCTGAAATCAAAAACGCCAATTCCAGAGCAACCCTAACAGTTAATCCAATAAAATTAAAAATGACGTAATCGCGAGCAAATAATTTTAAAGACGTCGGAAGGGCAACAAATAATAAAAACGCCAACACTAAGCCAAAGGAGGAGAAACAAAAAGCCGTTGATTTTGTAAACGGACGCAATTATAATCTATTTTTAGCACACCGGTCTGAAGAGACGAATAAACAAGTAAGAATAGTGCATACGGGGAAAAGCAAATATACAGATTGAAAAAGCGAAATGGCAGAAAAATGAAAAACAGAAGTGATTTAGAATTCTTGATTTTGGTTAGATTACATTAAAGAAAGCCAAAGTAAATGATTATTAAATTCGATATGTGATCTCCATCACAAGGTAAGCGTAAAAATGCTTATTGAAAATGAAAATCGTGCTTCATAAAGATCAAGAAATTATATGAATAGAATTTATTAGCAAAGAAAAAATATCTTTACTTAAAGTTAAATATTTTGGAGAAAGAAGGAATGAGAAAAAAAGAAAAAAAAAAAAATTCAAAAATATTGGAGTTTCGACGGAAGATAGCAGAACTTCTAAAACAAAAATATTGTATAATTATTATACTATATATATAAAGTTATATAATATTTTATATATTAAATAGTCCGTATATAATTATCTCATATGAGTTTGATGAATACAGGATTCAAACCCAGACAACACCGTGCCTCACGCTAATAGATTAATAAGTCGTTAAAATTCCAACTCTAAAAAAAAAGAACTTTCGCTCCTTCATTAGACATTAAAACTTTAACTCAATTCCCTTTTCAGTCTCAATTTTCCGCTAATGTCATGAAAAGCAATAGTCTTATGTATCAATACAAAACATTTACAGCTTCGATCTTAATTACACTTTTTCAGTTTTCTGTAAAAATATCGACAAACAAGAAATAGCTTACCACCCGCTACTGAACAACATTAGAATTTTTACCTTAAACGTCATTACAAAATTTTTTTCGCCTAAGGTATCACCATGTGCGTGACTGAGCGATCAGAATGGGGAATATGAGGGAAATATTAATACCTAAAAAAACATTTTAGACACTTTTTTCTTTTGCCATTTCCATATTCATCATTATCGATTTAGTAATTTAAGTCTCTGTGGATCCGTATTCCAAAGCGATGACTACACCTGACTTACGTTCTCGATTTTATTATTTTCGTATAATTGGAAATATAATTTTTCATATTGTGTGAGGGAAAATAGATCTTCGTGAAGAAGTTCAACATAAGAGAAAAATCGAACAAAAATCTGCACTTTCTTTTATATTTTTTGGGAACTAAATATAAGGTGTGGTGAAAGTGTCAAAAAATAAAAATATTTAGAGTGTTTATCACAATATCTTAGAAGTACAACGTGGTGAATCCAAGTTTATGTCCAGGTGGTAATCAATTATTTACATCTTGCATATTTTTGACTTAACCCGCTTTAACGCTTGGCGTCCTTTTTGTCATTACACAAAACTCTGTCAGAACTGAATCATGGAATGAAAACGTATTGATATAGAAAAACAACTGGATGGACTTCCCAAATGACGCGTAAAAGTGCACCTAGCCGTTATCATACCTCAGATTAACTAAAGTCAAAATGGCGGTCAATCCAATCGCAAATCACGAATTTATCAGGTTGTAACAAAAGTTTTCCGCCAGATTTGCTTGAGTCAGCTCACGCGGTACCCACCTATTGACCTTATATGTCAAGTTTATGCGATGCTTAACGCGAATATTGGACATGGCACTAAAGTCTAACTCTTTTAGCTAGCTCTCAGTGTATGAATAGTTTATCTTCTTCCACATATTCTCGTAGACGGGCCTCATCAGCATCAGTAGGCCGGCCAGAGCGCTCCGCTTCTTAAATGTCCTAGTCCTCCTTTTGAACTTTCGGTACCCAATCTTCACAGTGTCATATGATACAACAGTAGTACCTTAAGCCGTACACATGATTCGCTGTCATTCTGTAGCTGACTTTTTGCAACAGAACTGAGACTAAATGATGGTTCAATCTGGTAGCGTGATAGTTCCATTTCAGACACTTTTTACTTAATCATAATGATATTGTTTTACAGATTTCACAACACAGTGCTCAAAAACAAGTCTTTTTCTTTCAAATAACAAAAATCGTTTGGCAAAGTATTGGCAAGGACACCAACGCGAACTGCTTGTGAAGGCAATACTTGCAGCGGCGAAAAACTTTCGTTACAAACTAATATCTTTTTTTTCAGGCTTCAAAAAAGCATTTTTGCTTTGCGGCACGTAATTGCCAATTCGATCGACTTTCTTGTTGTCACATCGAGCGAATGTAACGGTTGATGGGCAGTACTCCTCTAGGAACAAAAGTAGCTCTAAGACTAGGAGGTGAGCTATACTCAGGAGGATGTAACTTAGTCTTCAATATCTGTGGGACAATGGTTGCGTTTCAAACGGTTAAAACTGTCAAATGGTTAACCGAAGTACACAAAGTCAAGAAAAAATACAAATGCTTCCGAACATCAGTAAGCGGAGTGGACAATTTCGATATGACGTAATCTTCCGCCAACATGTGAACCTCAGGCTATCCGTTGAACATGTGACCTGAATTGATGTTCAATCTTTCAATCTCATTGGCTTAAAATGCATTTCTCTCATACCGTCCAACTTATTTTTGGTAAAAAATAATAGCAAATTTCCAGGATTTTTTTTTCCTGCATTCAATGGTTTTCTTTTTACTTTTTACAAGGAAGTTTGTCTAACTTTCAATAATATTCATTCATATTCATTCAATTTCATGAATATTTAATACAATAGATATTGTATTGTATATTTATGAAATAATATTCAAAATGGAGTTGCGGTTGGTCAAATAGAATTGTCATTTATGCATGCAAATATGCACGCCGTAACAAAAATACTGGAAACTGGTGTTAAACAGAACATGGTGTTAAAAGATGAAATAAATAAAACTTTGTATAATAGCACAAATAGAAAAGTACTTACAGCACTGGACGATCGTTTCGGGTGAAAAAATATTAAACCTTCTTCAGCAGTCAACGCACCGAGTGGCAAAATATTGAGGACTCCACAATGTCCATTAGTCCATACCATGCCTACCAGTGATATCAGTGTCTCCTTGGACGACCTTAGCCTTCTAAAGTTGAGTCCATCAGTCTCCAAGTAACGCATACAACATTAATAATAGGCATATTTTAATAAACAGCAATGCAAATTGGCGGAACTATGACAAATTCATAAGAGTCTGACGTCACCAGTCCGAAGGCATTATCTCTAGTGTGGTGTTGTTTATTCCCATTCAATAGAAACAAAATCTTACAATCTGCATGATGGCAAATTCTTTATAGATTCTTTAAAATTTGGAAATGTCGTAAGAATAGATATAAAAGGTTATTTAACAAATATAAAAAAAACTTAATACTTGTGATTTATAAAATTCACCACGACACCGCGACAATGTGGTGCCACATCGGATAGGAAAAATGATCGGTTTTTATCTGTCCTGAGCCAAAAACCGCATAAAAAGCAGATGTTTGTTTGGTTTTTAATTCTGAGCCAAAAACCTCATAAAAAGCGTTATTGTTTTACATTTTAAAATTTAAAGCAACAAAAAAAGCGAGCCAAACGTTTCCTAAGTTTTTTTGCTTTTGGCCTGCTGTGTTTCACTGAACAGCATTAACTGCGCAACGCTGAAAAAGCAATCATAAAAAACCTTTCCATCAGATCGGGTGGATACTGTGGATATGATTGGAGTACTGCCACAGACAGCGTAGCAGCCGTAGCGTACGAACCGAGCGAGGAGTTGGCGTCCGTAAACTCCTCGACATCAGAGTCCGGCTCACTTTGTGGGACAGTGAGACCCGGGACTGGTGCAAGGGATATACTTTCGCCACTCTTCGCATATAAAAAAGCAGCGAAGACAGCCGAAAATACAGCAGCAGAGCCGTATGTGCCATCAGATAGAATTTCTGATAGTAGCACCAAAACCAACGGTACAAGAAACATTTTGCACCAAAATAATCAACTACTTATTCAAATGCTTAAAAAGTATGGAAAATACAGTTTCAAGCACCGAAAAAGAGCAGTTATACAAGGTAACGAAAGAATCCAAGCATCTATTCCAAGAGCTTAGATAGAAATGATTTATGTTGCTTATTGTTGCAAATTTTTCTCATTGACAACAATATATTACCCCATTTTAGCTTTGAAACAGTAACTCGGTATTGTTTACAACAATGTAGTAAAGCTTCAAGTACCATTTTATTGGATTTATTGTTTGCAGAAATTTTGCGTGATACTGCAATACGTTGTTTTATCAACAAAATTTCGTTAAAACATTCTTTTCGAGGATAATTCTCTATGCGCTGGTCATTTGTCTGACTCAGACACCAGAGTCATCTCCCAAACTACAATATCACCGAGTCTCGCATCAGTCTACCTTCTTTATAGAATCAAATATTGTATTTCGGTGAGTGTCTGTGCATACTGTGGCATGGTGAACTGGTCCATGATGTTAATTCTGCCTTAGAGTCTTATTAACTTGTGTTCAACTTGAGTGTTTCATACCCGTTAGCTTAACCTTCTGACTCCGCTGGTACAACAGTTGCACCAAAAAATAAATGTGACTGAAGAACGGCGCTGGTACAAGTGCCTTACCCTAGACTTCTTTAACCTCTTTTGAGGGGAAATTCATTCCCCCTTCAAATAAAATCGATAAGGAATTTCTAGAGACGGGAATTTCTTTTCTTATACTGTAGGAGAGGAAGGCGTGTTAATAAATAATTGACTGGGGAGAAAGTGGTAGTCAATTGACCTGGATTCGGCATCCAGATTTGCATTTGGTTTGGAGACTTGTGTGGTCTCTGTTATTTACGTCCGTCTACAAAATAAAAGATAAGGCGTGTTTTTCAGCTGTTAAGTAGCGGAATGAAATCTTACAGATTCTGCCACTTTCTGGGACAAAAATTCTCAAGATTTAGCCAGGGGTCGAAAAGGTAAATAAGAACAAGTTGACAGCGTTGATGACGGCAGTTTCTAGCAGCGAAAACATAGGAACCACAGCTTTATTGACAACCATCAAGGGGTTATCTATTATACGCATGTGTAAGACGCAAAAACTGTAAAAATCACCATGGAGAGCAAATGCCGTGGGTGTTTCTGAAAGATTCACGGCCTATGGAAACCGTGCAGTATTAGCCCATAACACACAAGCACGTGCCAGAGTTTTGAAAACTGGGGTTACGAAAAAATATGTACGACAATCGGTTGCACAGAGGTTTTGATTGATTCCAACTTTCACATCCCCCCCGCCACTCTCACCAGGGTGGGATAACTATACACTCGCTGGAACCCGTCGAATTCGACAGTCACTTTATTAAGCGTAGAGTTAAAATAAAAAGAAAGAAAGAAATAGAAAAGATCAGGATAGCCACCGAGGTCTTGGACAAAACGGACAGGAAAAATCGAAGTGCAACTTGGACGTGACATGACGTGTGACAGAAAGTGAACAAAAAGTTTCGCTCCTGTTCTTACTTTAGCAACTGTACAATGGCGGTGAAATGATTGAAATGTTTAAAATTTGTTTTTAACTATCTTTATTGAGTAAAAAAAGAATAGTACATATTAAATGAGCTCAATGATGAATGAGCTCGATTATAGTGACAAATTCTAATTGAGTATTTCGTTGAAGACCCTATTTTGGGTAAAGCCATTGACCCACGGAACGTCCAGCTGAATTATCGTGAGTGATCTTGAATGCCGCGGCATTCTTTGATCCAGCCATTGAAAGAGCGACTTACAAAATTTCATGACAAAATGCTTGTTCAGGAAGAATAAATGCCAGACAGTATGAAGTGAAAATAGTAAAAAAATGCCGGAATTCTGCAAGAGACAAAAAATCTAATACCCCAAAATGGCGATCGCGCTCTCCGTGCTTTATGCACCTTTCCTCACGCTACTCTCGATAGTAAAGGTCCAATATCGGACAGAAAACAGAAAAATTAAAGAAATAAGAGATAAAGTGCCAAAATGAAGAAGGATTTTATAACTGCGGTCAATGTGGTTAATAAACCACAATGTATTTTCTATGTAGAAAAATATGAAGGAAAAAAAATTCTAAAAAGCTTTCATATTTTAAGTACGCACTAATGTGTATATATTAAAAAGCGTATCATATCATAATACATGCGCCGTCCCTATTTTTCTTGTTTTTTTCATTAAGTTGAAAAGTGTAACATTATTCATGAGCGTGCCGTATGTTTTTTCTTTATTCCATAAAACACTTCTTTGGAATCGAAATCTATATTAAAATCGCCACCTACTAAAACTGTTTTAGAATATTCGCCAAGCACATTGACGCGAAGCTCCTTGTTTTTAACTCCAGAGAGCTTGGTACTCATTTTATCGACCCACTCAAGAGATGACAGGCTGACTTAGGGATGGACGCGAGATGACTTTTTTGCGAGACGAGACAGAGATTTACAGCTTTTTTGCAAGACGAGACACACATTTTTAACATTACGATATAGGGCTTTTTGCGAGACGAGACAAAGCTTTTAGGCTATTTTGCGAGACGCGAGACTCCTATTTTTCGTCTCGCGTCTATCTCTAGGCTGACTCAACCTAGCCCATTCGGGGAATCGAACCCAGGATCTGTGGCACGGCAGCTGGATGCGCTAAACTTTATAGCACTGGATTATATTCTAAATTTACTCCATCTTTATCAATACTGTTTGGAAAGTGTACCATAATCCATCAGTAAATCGTATTTGTTTTCCCTGCTCCATAAAACAATTTCTTGGACTTGAAATATATATTGCTCGTAAAATTGCCTACTGAAACTATTTTACAATCTAACTATACTTCTCTTTGTTTTAGGTAAATAAATTGTAGCGTTTACCAATTTCTAGCCAAATCTATTAGATATTTTCAAGCTAGGCTCAATTTTTCAAACTTACATTTGGCACCAAACATGGCGGTGAATCATCAAAAATTGTAAAACATGTGGCTGGCTTTCAACATTTTATTTTCTTCCCACCCCTCTCCCGCGCTATCTCTCGCTTTTAAACATTTCTCTGTATAGACCGTAATGTATGAGAAGTATAATTTTGCAGCCCTGTAAAAAAATTTAAGTCCTATACACACCAAAATCAATACCGATCGTGCGACGGTAGTCTTTAATATCTGAACCAACCATTTAGGAGCTAGCGTATTTTAAACTGTTTAATTAGCAAGAAAATAGTAAAAAACGCCAGAATACGAAGAAAGAAGTGACGTGTCCTGTATTATGCGCTGGACAATGAACTAATCCGCCAAATTGAGTGCGCGCGCTCCCTGCTTTACTTACATTTACTCTAGCTGCCCTCAGTCCAATATGAGGAAACCGAAAAATGAAAGAAATAAGCGATAAAGTCCCAAAATAAAGATGTGCATGCGTCATCCCGCAGTTGGCATTGCAGCTGCATAACTCCTAGAGACTTATGCCTCGAAAGTTCGCCCACATACGTCGATTTTTTTTTCGGAACAGCTTGTGTATTTGCAATCTACGGCGATTTTTCAAAATTTCGCGACCTACACTTACATATAATTAATCATTATTTCGCATTAGGGTTGCTAATAAAACACTGCTTTTTATTTTAGCTTGCTTAAACTTCTATAAATGCGTAATTAACGCCGCCAAATAATTTATTTTGCCAACATGTTGTAAATGGCCAAATTGAGCCGCAAATTAAACTTCACAATAAGTAACCTCTTATTTTCAGAAGAAAACTGCCAAAAGAATACAGCTATTTATGTCATTTCGGAAAAATGCAACATCTGAAATTTTAAACTCCATATAATCCAAGCGATCGAATGTTACGAAATTCGACTCCCATGTATAAATATAGGTTTTATTTGGGTTACTCATTGGTCAGCGTGAGTACGCTCAAGCTTAAACGGTATCAAATAATCTGTTTGAAGTTGCGTATGTGTAAAGATAGGTTTTATTCTGGTATTTTCAGAAAGAACACATGGATACTGAATTTTAACAGGCTTGTGCAACAGCTCTTCTTCTATCCTTCTATTTTATTTGCTTCATCTGTTGATTTCTACTTTAAGCCCTACTCTCGCCAACCTAAAAAAAAAAATCACCGAACGTTTGCGAGCTGAAATGGCACGGGTTTCAACTCCAAAAGGAATTGCATGAAAATGAACGGGAACAAATTATCGATAAATGCATCAGATAAGGAATTTTCAGACACTTAATTGGAACTCCACATTTATTGGCAACCGAAAAATAAATAAATAAAAGTTATGCTGGGTTGATTCGTACTTTCGGACACCATTCCTCCAAGAAGGAGATAAATGCATACATGGTGTAATATTGGCAATTTTCTGTGAATATATGGCAACCCTTGTGAAAGCCGCCGTTTTGAACACTGGTGCTATGATTTAACTAAGGTATATGACAGCGGCTGAAAGAAAATTCTACTGTTTAGATTTTAAAAAGTTAGTTTCAGCATTCAAATGATTTCTTTTACTCTTGCCTGGTTACTTACATATTATCCTACAGGTCATTCCCGCTAAATTATTTTTTCGGAAAATTCGCCGGCAAACTGCTATAATTAATAGCGTAAATAGCGTAAGTACCCTTGCTATAATTAAGGTATGGTTTCGGATAAAATAATTCTAGTGTTTAGATTAAAAAGAAAAAATGTTATAGAACTTCCGTAGTGCCTTTGAGAACGTTGTAGCTCCCTCCTGGACGCAAGATGGGGAAACACGCCAAAAATGCTATTTGTAAAATTGCTCCAAGTGGAATCCGGTTGATCCCTACTTAACAAACCCACTCTCGCCAAAGTGGTGATAATATTACATAAGCAGTAACCATCACGATTTTTGTATTTGTGTGGCAACCGTAACTTAAATTAACACGGCGGTTTGGAATAACATATAAGTACATTACTTTAGATGTATTTTTATTATTACATTATTTTTTTTGTGTGTGGCGGAGGGGTTGCCAATGAATGTAGTTTTAATAATTAAGTGTCTTCAAATTCTTTAACTGGAGCGTTTATCGCTAATTTGTTCCCTTTCGTTTTCATAGTTATTTTGGGAGCGTTGAAACTTGTGCATAACTCCGCAAAAGTAATTTAGCACAGTAAAAGGAATTTTAACGATTTTTTCAGAGATATTTGAAGACATGATTATAACTTATAAGTATGTATACGTAAAAACTAGATAAATAAAATAAAATAATTCATTAAAGAATATAAATATCATTCACTGTGTAAGCTGATAGAACAAAATAGTTATTGCAATAGTTATTGAATTTGTTTAGTTTGCTTGTACTCAAATTTGATTTGCTTGTACTCAAATTTTATTTGCTTGTACTTATATTTGCGCACTTTAGCATTTTAAAATCTCATGGGGGTGTGTAGTAAACTTGAGAAAATAAAATAACTAAAATTATATCACTTATATAGACATCACACGCTGTTAAAATTATTTTTATATACACTCCCATTTTACACTGTTAAATAAAAAATTATTGAAAAGGAATGATCATAAATTTTAGGAAGTTCACTAACATTTACATCACCGTATACATGTAATTAACATGTAATGAAAAGGAAATGAAAGCAATTAGCAAGTTTATTCCTTAGAAGAACCGTCAGTGTTACCTTTTTAATAAAGATTTCTATCTGGTTTGTGTCATTTAAATTATCGTACATAAACAAAGAATAAATAGCAATGTTACTACCTAGTATTTCACATAGTCGTTGTTTAACAAAATAATTCTGTCAGAAATAAAATATTTCTACTAATAATTAGTCTCGCTGTTCTAACAAATCTCAATATCTAAACCAATTTAGTGCTTTAAAAATCACTTATACCATTGTTTAAAACCATTTATAACTTATCTTTTTAAATATTCTCTCATAAAGTACTTGTATGTCCTGAAAAAAAAATTGTATTTGAACATCTGAAATCTTTGGCATGCCTTTATACTGAATATCTCTTCTCTATTAAGTGTAAGAGTTAATCGGATATGGCTCTACGCCAATTTAAGAAGCTTATATCGATTTTTGAGTCAAAATTTCATCGGCTTTAATGAAGTGTTGACAGGTAATATTATTAGTTTAATATATTTTTCTCACGTCTTGTTCAGTACTACAAAATAAAAGGGGCCTTGCTAATTATATCAGTATGCTCGTTCATACATCTGGTAAAGACTATTAAATGGAAATTTTTACTCTAATGTTGGAATTTTTTACTGCAAATGTTTACACCTCTAATGTATTTAAGATCTATTATTCATATTATGTTTATAATTTTCCCCCATATCAATTAATGAAATTGAACGTTCAGTCAAGCGATCAAATTATAGGTTTACATGCAAGAAACATAGATTTTGGCTATTGAATGGCTAAAGCATTATTTTTAGCCTATATTAAATCAGCTTAGACTGAAGTTACCTTTTCATCATTAAATTCAAGGTTGTAGTCAAATAGGGGAGGGAAGCTCGACAACCCCAGAAAAACTTTCAGGCACAGTGAAATATAAAATTTGAATACCCCGAAAGTTTTCCTGTCTCCGGTCCGGATTACAGGTGATGATCTTAGATTTCAAGCAACACCATAAATTAAAAAATATGACTTAATCGGTTTTGGAATAAATGTATGTTAGACAGCTTCACATTGCATTCTTTTGCGAGCTTACAATGCATTTTTTTTTCGAAACTTACAGTTGCAACAATACAGTTAATGCCCTTGTAAAGAAATATTCCGATATATTTTCTAAATATCATTTTAAAAAACTTATTTTGGCTATCCAAGTATCCAAAAAAATTTTTTTTAATTGCGAAGAATGTATCGGTTTCTAAGGAAAAGTTCGCAACGTTTAACAATTTGGGAATGACTAATATAAAGTGATCCAAACTTCTATATTTCGAATTAAACGTTTTATATTTCAAGTAATCGCCTTAATGGAATTCTACTTTATCTGATTTTTACTAAATTACAAGAACTAAAATTTCCATAAACAATATATAACTGATATAAAAAAAAACCGTATGTTTCTCGACTTCAAGATTTTTTTTCCGTCATTATACCTTAAAACATGTGATTGTAATGGTGTTAAACAACTACACAGGCTTAATTGCTTTTTCGCATAATAGCAATGTTTATTTTAATACTGTGCTGGGGCATAAAATTCAATGGTATTATCATTAGATTCCTTGAAAAACTTCTAAGCTTAGGGATTCGAAATCTCTTTAACAATACGATAACTTCCTTTATAAATAAGATCTCATTATACGTCCGTACAAGGAAATCAAATTTTTTTTCAGCTAATCTTTGAAGGAGAAAATAACTTTAAAAAAACTACTTTTGTACAATTAAGTGCTTTTGTGTGGGTTTGAACGAAATCTGGAGAAACAAATACACAAAAGGCATATCACGGAAATTTAAGTTTTTGTTAGAAAAGATTTAAGTTAGCAGACAATTTTCTTACTTAAATATCCCCCGAGACTTATTTAAAATGCGCGAGATAATTTAATTTTAAAGATAAATAAATGAAAACTTAAACAATTATTTTAGAACAATGAGTTGTACAAGTAAAAAATTGAACACAAGCTCATAAAGTAGGCTTAATTTCAAGACAGTAGATTATCCCTTAATTGCGATTGGAGTATGAAAACTTACCTAATAACAATTAGTTATACCTCGCATTAAAAATCTGTTCCTTTTGAAGCTTTTTAAAAAATTTCATGAAGAAAAACTGGCAACACAGTTGATCATTTTTAAAGTTCTAAATACTCATTTCTAAATACTCAATGAAACGGTATTCATCAACTTAAGAATAATATACAGTACATAAAGAGCAATTTATATTACTTTTATTAATTAGGAGACATTTCTTAAATTTAATAAATAACTTAAGTATTCGATCATTTGATGGTCCAAAACAATATCAAGGTAAACCGTGTAAATAAATTACCTATTACGGTGAGGTGGGGAAAGCTAATTTACCCCCCCCCATCGAATGAAAAATTATTCCATCGTTGATGATATGCTACATTATTTTTATATATTTTTTTCCACAACACCAAAAACACATTATGACACTATTATAATCCATGTTTTGTGAAAGTAATAAGTTAATTTCTAAAAACTCCGAAAATTCAGTAACGTTCTAATTAAACATTCTCCTATTAAAATACTTTTCCCTTAAAAATTAAACACAGTACAAAGGATCGAGTTATATATTTATAAAGTATATAAAAAGCGAATCTTTGTTAATTAGTTTTTAAAATTGAGTGGGTGAGTTGAACCATGATTGGGTAATTGGGCCACCAGTGTGGTGGAGTAAGTGAACTACGTAAGGCACACTTATCCTGTGCAATTTATTCCTGATCATAGCCCAAAACAAAGTCCTCTTGTAATATATTCCTCTATACTTTACTTTAGAAGATAATGTGATAAAACGAAGGGAACCAACATTTTGAAACAGTCATCGAAATCTGGTGTTCTAAAATAATGTATTTTGAATTTATTTTTATAGGCTGTTTGTCTAATTATAACCATTTTAAATATTTTTGAGCCATGCATTAGTTTTTCTGTGTAACTACCTATATAGCCTAGGCCAATTTAAGTTTTAGTTTGGAATTTTTACTAGCCTACTTACGATATTCAATAATTAGTCCTAGGTCTACGCATCGTTTCATTTGTAGGTAATGCTTCATTTCATATTTCATTTTCATGTCACTGCCAGCTAAAATAACATTCACATGTGCTATTTTTAATGTTCAATATATTATGACATTAAGTAAAATTGTACTGTAAATGTGCTTAGATAAAAAAAAAAAAATCTGGAGTGATACTACTCGGCTTTCCGATCTCTTGATCATTACTAAGCGTTTAAATAAATTTTGACCCAACGCAATTGGATCTAGTGTTCAGGCACTAGTGCGCTTAAAATGATTTGAGTGTATAATCCGAAATGTATAAGAATACTTTTTTGGAGCCCTGAAAAATACTGTAGGCCGCACATTCGCTAAAATTTATGCAGTAAGTAAGACAGTGACCTATAATATGCGTACCTAATTTGAGCTCAATCGAATGCACCATTTGAATGATTTGCGCCTTTAGGCCGTAGTGCCTGAGAATTACTTTTAGAAACCCTGTGAACAACTATCAGCTGTACACACACCAAACTTTATGCAGGTTTTGAGTCCGTGACCTATAATATACATACTTAATTTGAGCTCAATCGAATTCACCATACAGAAACTTGCGCACTTTCAAGATTTCGTCCATAGGCCATAATGTAAAAGAACACTCATTACATTTGTTGCCCTCTCAAAAAACTATGGGTTCTGCACACAACAAAATCTGTACATTTTTTGTGGTGGTGACAAATAATATACATACTCAATTTGAACTTATCCGAATGCACCAGTTAGACAATATCTCATTTTAAATGATTTGCGTCCATCGGAAGTCCATTGCGTCCATATAAGATTTTTTTTTTTTTTTGCAATTCCGTGAACTAACTCCCAACTCCACACATACACTCCAAAACTCACACAGATCATGTAACTTTGTCCTATTATATACATACCCAATTTCTGCTGAATCGAATGCATCGTTTAGACGCTAGCGCACTTCCAAGAATTTCCGTCCATAGGCCCTAATGCTAAAGAAATCTTTTTCGTAGCCCTGTAAAAAACTATAAGTCATACACACCAAAATCAATACCGGTCATGCGACGGTGGTCTATAATACATATACCAAGTTGAGCATAGTCGAATACACGGTTTCGAAGCTATCGTGTTCACTCGCATACGCACACACACACACACATGCATACACCTCGTAAAAATAGCATAAATGAATTCTGACCTTAAAACGTGTAAATACATTTAAATCACAAAGTCGAATTTTTTTCATGATTAGAATAATACTTTATTTTAATATATTTCCTTACATAGTGTATGTTTGGAAAGCATTAAACAATGTTTAAATAGTAAAAGCATTTTCTACTTTTAGATTTTACTACAAAAAGTATATGCTTCTATAAAACCGTTTCAGATAAACCAAAGATTTTTTTCCCTAAAATTAAGAAATATCAACTTTTTACCCACTACAAAAGCAATACTTTCTGATATTAGCCTCTTAAAAATTCTGACTGGTTTTCCGCTTATTCCACTAAAGAGGTAATTGGTCCACCTTGATTAGTATCTTTATTTTTTTCCCACAATCAAAACTTTTGATTTTTTTACGAATGTTCAGAAAGACGACTGTTGTAAGACTGCGTGAAAAAATCTGTACCTTTTGGTGTCTTACAACAGATGCAGTACTAAAGTCAAATTAAGAGTACAACTCTGAGGAAAGACAATATATAAATACCATGTTTACACTGAGTTAATTGTCTTCCGTCTGCTTCTCTTAGTGCCAAATGAAAATCACTTATTGGATATTTTAAAGATCATATCTTTCAAACTCCATCCACCATTCACAAACTCTAAACAAAAACTACTTTTTATTTTAATCATTGTTTTAAATAGTGGAAGCAATTACATATTTTTTGAAAATTTCCCTGCAATATAAATAAAATAATAATGACATTGTTCAGTCTTGGTGTTTGTCTATGTAATGGCATTTCAAATAAAACATTACTTATATTGTTACTTGAAAACGATGCTCATGTAAAGAATTTATTGCTATAGACTTTTAAGTAGAATCAATTTTTAATGTATTTATAATTCCATATTAAATATTCCAAGAGACAATCAAATGTTTGTTTTTTCAGCGTAAAAATGTGTATACTTTAATACGTCGAATTTCCGAAATAAACTACATCGTTGAAAATAGTATATATTTCCCACTACAGTAAAAGAAGTTGTAAAGAGATTTTAAAAATATCTTTATTTTTAACATAAAAATCTCTAAATTATTAAATACCTGCTTTCATTTCAGAAGCTTTGCTGTTGAACCGAATGATGTTAAGAAATATCAAACTTAATTATTAAGCAATCGTAGATTAGGTATGTTTTCGAAGTAGACTACAATGCACTTTTCCGGAAACAAATCTCTGCTAAGCTCTAGCATTGAAAAATAACGCACAGTGGATTAATTCAGTTAAAAATTTAACACTGCGTGTTTTAGTTTTCGTTCTAGAAACAGCAGAGCATATGAATATTAATAAGGTTTAGCTGCAGTATTTTTTTCTTTTCCCTTGTGTATTAAATTTTATCTCATAAACCTATCTCGCATTATAATTTATTTCTGAACAATTTAAAGAAGTTCTACAAACAAGAATCTGAATTTTGTATTTCTTTTTGCGTAAGTTTCAGCATTATCTCACTTTTAAGAAGTGCGATTAAATTATCATGTTTGCATTGTTTCACTGATAAAACTGAGAAAAATATAAAAGAGAATTGATTTTTTGAAATATTTTTTTTTCCTTTGGTTATCATTTCCTCAACGTCTGCATTATATCAGAGAAAAGCTTTTGTCCAAATGCTATGCTTTTACAAAATAATTTTAAAAATTCTTATCATGTTTACATTTCAATTTTATCATCAAATCTGTATAGCTTTTAAATTGCATTTTTTGTGTTTTTAATGTTTTCATACCCAAGTAATAAAATGCAGCAGTTACGATGTGATTGCGTAAGTGATAGAGACGGCTATTTGGTTATTAAAATAGAGTTTAACAAAACTAATTTCGAAAATTAAATATACAAGTAAGACGTAACTTACTAGTAGGCGTTCATTTGTGTTTTCTCAGAGTAAATAATCCACTAAAGATAAAAATTATTATATGCTAAAAAAACCTGCAACATTTTATTTCTTACAATGAGAACATAAAAAAATCTACAATACCGCTTACTATACCTTTAAATGTTGATTGCATAATTGTCAAGTAAACTTGTTGTACACTCATGTCCATAAATTAAGGATAATGAAGTTCAGGCAAAAAAAGAGAAAGAAGCAAAACAAATTTGACTTATTTGTAAAGTCTATTTATTAAACAAAAAGTAAAGAGCAAAAAAGATGCTATATGTTTGACATAATTAATAAAAATTGCAAGTTTTACTCCCTTGACCAAATTTAAAAAAAGAACCTATTTACAAAAAACAGTATAACATGGTTAGTAGGATGGTTAATACGGAGTATGTCTCCCGGACGATGCAATACAGGCCTGACAACGCCTAGGCATGCTGAGTATCAAATGATCAATCTGATCTTGGGGAATATTACACCACTCATCAAGCAATGCACTCCGAAGTTCCGGTAGACAGTGGGAGGGGGTTGACGGGCTGCAATTCGTCGGCCAAGCATATCCCACACATGCTCTATTGGATTCAAGTCCGGTGAGTATGCTGGCCAATGCATACGGGTGATATCCTCCGATTGAAGGCATTCGTCTACAATGTTTGCACGGTGAGGACGGGTGTTGTCATCCATAAACACAAATTCAGCACCCATGGCGCCCCGAAACAAACGTACATGTTGTTCCAGAATGACATCCCGATAGATGTGGCCTGTCATCGTTACACTCTGAACATGCAGGTCAGTTCTGGAACCAAGAATAATTCCTCCCCAAACGAGCCATCCTGCACCACCGTAACGGTGTCTTTCAATGGTGTTCTCTTGGTGGTAACGGGTACCTGGCGCTCTCCAGATGAATGTCCGGCGAGAATCAGACTCCATACTAAACCTGGACTCGTCGGAAAACATCACACAAGACCACTGTTGCGGTGTCCACAATGCATGCTCTCTACTCCAGGTTAATCGCAGGCGACAGTGAGTTGCGGTAAGTGGAACACATCTGACAGGCCTACGAGCATATAGACCAATGTGCCCTAAGCGTCTGTACACGGTCTGACTTGAAACTGTCGTACCGGTAGCTGAAGAGAGCTGACGAGACAGGTCTGATGCTGTACTCCGTCTGTTTCTTTTGGCAGTAACTGCCAAATAGCGGTCCTCATTCGGCGTTGTAACTCGGGGGCGACCTGTGCTGTAACGTCTACTCACATTACCATCATCTTGGAATCGTTGCCAAAGCCTGGAGATGACACTCTGGGCGATTCCAAGTTCCTCGGATACTTCCAGCTGGGTACGTCCACATTCCAGTCGTCCGGTAATTCTGCCACGTAAAACATCATCCAAATGCCTCCTTTGTGCCATAACTATGCGGTTTTTGCACTGAAAGGCTTTCACAGCGCTTGTGAACAATTTTACTTCTTTGCCACCATTCCTTATATACCCCTCTCTTACACTCTCGTCATTGTGACGTACCATCCACGCCATCTGGTGGTTTCCTGTAATTTGCATATTCTTCTTCAAGATGTGTGTGATCATTCCACAGGTGAAATTTTTATTTTAGAGATCAATTTCTGTGTGATTCTGAATTATCCTTAATTTATGGACATGAGTGTAAATTAAATCGTATTGAAGGGTGTGCTTTATCATATTTTTATCTTTTTCAATTAGAAACACGTCTACTCTCTCATAGTGCTTTTTAAGAAATGTCTTAACCACAGTGCTTTTAAAAAAAAGTTTTTTCAAAAGTCTTAGAATTGAGAAGCTTCTCTCAGTAACCATTTTTGCAACATTTTCAAAGTGTTCTTGCTCTTTATAAAGAATTTTAATATACTCGTGATTTTTTTCATGTTTATACATATTTTTCAGACGTTTTTATTACTTTATAACTGTGTAGTTCTTCGCTTGAAACTCTCGTAGTCATCAAGCAGTTGTAAACCTAACTTCCATTTTTGGAAATTTTATTGTTTGTATGTCTGTCGTATGTCTTCTTGATTAATTCAAATTCAAATTTCAAGTAAACTTTTGTAGTTAAGTAATCATTTTGGTAGTTTTATTTATTAATTTTTCTCATTTAATAGATCTATTCAGAATTTTAATATGACGTGTCTTAATCAATTCATAGATATTTAATGTTAGACTTTATTTTAATTTATTTATACTGCACTATTTTCCAGTCTACAGCATAATATGTTATATTCATTTTAAAAAGATATCTTTTTTAAAATTTAAGAAGTGTAGTTTTCATTTGTAAATGTATGTAAAGCAGAATAATAATTAATAATGTAATATTTAAGTTTACAGTACATTAGCCGACTTCTAAGTATCTAAAATCTTCTAAACAATTAGACTTCCTGTCGCCAACATCCAAAAAATGGCATTAAATATATATGTGTGTGGGCAACTGATGAAAAAACTACTCATTTAATCTAAATAAATGAGACGGACGAATTGATTAGGACAAATAAGTTCTTTTAACTAATAATACTTTCATACATAATTTTGAAACTTTAGTTTACAAATATTTACCAGTAAAAGCGCATCTCTAAACTTAAACCACATACATCAAGTCTATATATAAAACATAATGATAAGTGCGAGTTCTTCTATCTCTCCCGCCGTTGCCAAGCGAGTATATTAAACAAATCTGACTCCATGGCAACCTGGAACCATGGAGTCGGTTACTTACTTGGCGCAACATTCTCCCCACTGGAGTTTTGCACGCTTGGGAGAAAAATTCAACAAACTCTAAACATTTCTTGAATACACAATTCAAATATTCAAGACTAAAATGTGGAGTAAATAAATAACAATCAGTAATGAGATATAAATTTTTAAAACTAGAGTCCTAAAAGTGTTCAATATTTACTTTATATATAAGTGTTAAATAAAGTTTTGGATTATTAAACTAATCCGACTCCATGGCAACTTGGAACCAAGGAGTCTGTTACTTACTTGGCGCAACACTTCGTAACCAACGGACTGAAACATTGGCAATATGATTCCTGATATGAAAGTCTGAATGAAAAGCAGCTGGGAATTAACATAGATTAATGGTTTTCCCAATCTTCTTCGCATGTTTTAAAGTATTCCAGACAATCATAAATATTAGATAGTAATGCATGCCTATAAAATGTGAGATTATAAATATTAAATTTCTTTAAGTTTTGATGCATATTTATTATATTGCATGCACTCTCTAATTTACGAAAAAGTTCTTTTTATCTAGTAAAAAAAACTGTGATTTTCAATCCAAGTCTCTCTAAACACAATTTATTTAAAATTTGCCCAGTAATACAGTAATTTACTAATCAAGGAAGCAATAATTTCTTAATAAATAGAATGCTCAGGGCTCAGAATCGTAAACACTTGGGGTAATTCCGGGATAGATGGACCACTGGGTGAGATGAACCAGCCAAATATTTAGTTAATGCGCCTCTCCATATATGGTGCAACTATCTCACCAGACACTTAAAGAGATTATATAAGGAGTGCTACTATTTGTTACTCAAAAACATATTTTTTCAGCTAATTATCTGTATCTATACTTGTATATAATCTGTATCTATACTTGTCGTATACTACATGATTCAAATTTTATGGAGGAAAGTACTTTTATACACTAAAATAAGTATCATTAGTAACATCACCGACTTAAAAAAAGTCACCAGTTTAGTAATCATTTTCTCAATTTTAGTACCCAAAATAGTAACATTTTCGAATGATTTTGTAGTTAATAAATAAGCATGCTTAATTTAGCTTCATTTATAAGGATTGAATAAAATGATAAATTTTAAAACTTCATATATATATATAACAGAACATATAATACATTTATTTTTATAGCACGATTAAAAAAACAGATTAGAATGTTTGCTGAAAGCTCAATAGCAACTTTAAAAAAAAAGGGAGTTGACAAAAACCAACACCAGATTTTCAAATTAGTCGCCTGGAGTAAGGTACAAGGAGCCAAAACTTGAAAGTAGTATGAAAATGACGTTTTTTGGTTCAAAGAGTCGCCTAATCTTTAAATTAGTTGCAAAAGTCACCTGTGGACACGGTGTGTACATTAAAAACAGTAAAAGTAAAAATTTACCTGTAATATTTTCCCGACTGTTTAAAAACCGTAAAATCCAAATGTAAAATTAACTTTCTGTATCCATAACCAGCAAGGTATCACTGCAGAGCATCACTGCAAGCATATGTTATTATAATTATTATTGCTCCAAACAGAGATATTTCACTAGTCTATATAGCAATAACCTTCTCCAAAGTCTACAACAACGACCGGAAAAACTTTGTATCTTAAAAAGCGTATTTCATCGGCATTTCATCAGGCCACCCGCTCAAAGTTTCAAGATTTGCGAAACGAAATGAAGCATCGAAAGAATGGGTTACTATGCTTATTGGACACGAAAACTCGCCACTTCCGTTTTAATAAAACTCGCCAACAAAACAGCAAACTAGAGAATCTCCTCCCCCCCCCTACACACACACTAATATTAACTTCGCATTTTAGAAATATTCTATGAGCATTTTATATATATATATTAGGCTATCTTGCACATATCAGATTAAAATAGACAAGAAAGTTATTATTTTCTTTCTTCAAATGCATAAAAAATTCATTTGTACTTCGTATAAATAATCTGAATTAATATAGCCAAATCCGCGATAACAGTTCGATTCTTGCTTATCTCGCAGCCGAGAGAAGTTGACCCTCGGTAGATATATTGACCTCTTGTTTCTATAGTATCATACTTGAGGCCCATAAAAGGGGGCGGTTGTTTGCTGAATTTCTAACAAAATAACTGCAGGAGCTCTAATACGTTTTATTGTAAATTTGAGCATTAATTACCTAATTTACATTTAAAAATTAAGCAATCTTTTTTTATCACTGCTATATTTAATATAATAAAAAAATATCAATAGAAGCAATTATGTAGGCTGTTAAAAATTTTAATTTAATCTAAAATTCTCTGAAAAAAAAGACTACTGGAGCTGAGCTCTCATGCAAATTAAACCCTGACTGTTCTTCGTGTAATACTCTCTAACATATTTCTGCACCCTAATTCGGTAGATTTCAAAAGGGGCTTAACGTAGAAAAAAGTCCTCCAAATATGTTTTTCAGGAAAAGTTTAGCAAAATTGTAAAAAATTAATATAAGTTATAAAATTTTTAAGATTAAAATTCATAATTCTGTACATAGTGGGGGTTCTATACTGTCATATACAGAGTGGAGGTTCCACTGCCGACGGAGTAAACATTTTTATAGCATACTGAACTCGTTTGTATTATTTTAGTTTTTAGTACTAAAATATTTGAAGGCACAATATGAACTTCTCCCCTTACACACCCCCTCAAAAAAAAAAAAAAAAAAAATCTTTGCAGTGACCCTGCCTTTCGGTGCCTGGAACTTATATCCCTTAACACTTCTACACCGTATGAATGTGAAACAATATTATTTAATTAAAATAACGGAATTTTATGCCAACACTACGAAGTATATACAGTCCCATTACTGTCAAACAGTGCTCGGTACATTTTAAGCAGTACCACGCCGTTGACTTTTCTGTGCATGTCATAGACGCATGGCAGTTCGCCGTTAACTATTTATGTACTGGCGCATATGCACTTTTCAGACACTGTTACTCCAGTGACTTCCAGACGATGGCAATCTACCTTGCTCCCGGTATACGGCACTTTGCAGCACGACGGGTACCCGTCCGTCATTTTGCGGGCAGTAATATGTTTGCTGGGTAGGCTTCCAAATAACATAAAATGGCGACGTGAAATCCACAATGTACAGTCAGGGTGGGTTGTACTTGTCATCCGGGCGATCGGAAGAGATGGACCACGCCTAGGCTATATAGATGGACCACGTCGAGGCGGGAGAAATGGGCCAGGTTTTGTGTCAATCTTAAATCATAGCACATAAAAGCAATTTCATATATATTAAATGTCACATAGTAATTCATGTAAACTTTATAAATTAATTAAAATTAATTTAATTGCAAGTAAGTTAATTTTAATTTCTTCTATTCGTGTAATGAAAATAAACATTTATAAATTTAATACATGTACAACATTATTTTATGGTGGTCCATCTTTCCCATTCATATGGTCCATCTCCACCGGAGTAGCCCAGGTGAGAGGAATCACGTAGTAAATAGCTTTAAAAATCACCAAAAACGTCTTTTAGATATATGATCTGAATTAGTATTTTTGTAAGAAGCATCATCCACTATATGTATGTACTGTGAAAATTAAAATATATATTTAAATATATGGCTTTGAGAGAACGAAGAAAAAACGTGGTCGATCTCTCCAGGAATTACCCTATGCTTTTCTACAATTTTAAATTAATCATGTTTACATTCGGTGTAATGAACTACGTAGAAAAATTCCCATCCACTTTACAATATTAAGAAAATGCCTTGTAGATCTACACATACCGTACTTAATCCTCAGAGAACTGAAGTAACTGTATGCATGTCTTGGAATGGAGACAATATAATCACTACCAACAGATTGGATCGTTAGTATTTTTGCATGATTAGTTAATTATTAGAAAATTATTTATATAAAGTTATTTAAATTATCAATTAAAATTTTTAATTAATTTTCTTCCTTAAATTTTTTTTCTGTATTTTTCATCTGCTTTAGAGGCATTTTTGATTAAAAGTATTTTAACAATTTTTAAAAATACATTCTTAATTTTGTGTCCTGTAATTATTTGCACTAAATATCCTTAAGTTATATATCCTTTTTCTCAAGCATTGTAATTAGTTTTTTCTCTCTCTCATTTAATAGATTTGCATACTGTGTTCATTGACAGAACCGTTTTAGATTTAATTCTTTTTTTAATCGGTAAAAAAGTTTAATAAATACCCTTTTCATAAAAAACAGTTTTCCTTTTAGATCTTAATTTCATTAAAGTTACAAGCTATATTTTTTTCAAACGGCAGCCGGCAGCATAACTTTTTTTACGTTTCTTTTCGATATTGAAAGGGCAAAAACATTTTTCCCTTGAAAAGAAAAACATGCGAGGTCTATAACAGGTGTTTAAATTATATCAGATACTACTTATCCAAATTAAATTTCTACATCATAAGTAAATAGTTTTTAACTAGCGAAATTGGATCATTAAAAACTGTAATTAAACGAAAGTTATCTTATACTTGAGGGCTTTTTTTTCCCAAAATATAAAAACATTCTGAAAGTTCATTGATTTTTTTCAACCTTTCTACAGCAAAGAAAGTTTCTTTTTTTCTTTTGTGTGTAACAGAGTATTACGGCTAACATTTTTATGCGAGAATTTTTATGACATAAGAATTTCTTTTTATAAGATCATTAAAAATATTTTTAGCTTTCATTTCTTAAAAATTATAGAGTTCTAAATATAAAGGCCTACGCACACTGTTTAGTAAAAGTCTTGAGTTGTGGATGATGAAAAACATAAACAAGCAGTATACTACAAAGTTCAATGCAATGAAAATGAAATTTTTTATTATGCTTTTGAAATTATGTTTAAGGGGATGGTGGACATTAAAAAGTTTTTTTTTTTATTTAATAAGATAGGATTATGAAATTTTGTATTTTAATATATTAAACTAAAAGCATTATAAATAACTGAAAAAAATTTAAATAAATTTTAAAAATATTAGTATTTCATTAAAAATTAATTATTTTTCTAGTCATTAAAAATTAATTATTTTTCTTATTTTCTAGAAAAAATGCTCCATGCGCTCCATGCGTTTTTTTTTTTTTTTAGTAATTTTGTTTTATAATAGCATAAAGATATATTTAAAAAATCTGTGCATCGGATTTGATTCGACCGAGTAGTTATTTTTTTAGAAATATTTTCATGGATATATATACCAAACTTTCCCGAAATTTTTCAGTTTTCGTAAATAAAAGTGAAATTTCATAATCGAAATTTTGACCATATTTAAAAAGGATATACAGATTTATTGTAATATATGAGAAGAATGTTTGTAGTAAATTTTGTACAATTCCAACCAAAATTAAGTTGCATGGAGCATTTTGAAGGCAAGAAAATCACAAAAAACTTGATTTGGAGAAAATACAGTTTAAAGTGTAATTTTTAGATTTACCTTTAATAGCGTCTCTTCTGAATAATTTTATTTATGATTTTATCTTAACAAAACATATTTTAAAAATAATTTCATTCGAATATTAGCTTATTTTGTAAAACGTTCAATGAAAATTGTGACGTGTTTATTTACGCGTTTGTTTACATTTTTGTGGACATTTAAATGTCCCTTTTAATTTTTTCAAACCCTAATATCTTTTTAAAAGTTACTGTAGACATACGCGGTTTTTTCTCCATGGTTCAGCTTTAGCTGTAGACTATTAGTATGTAAAAAAGAAAAAAACATATTTTTTTGGTCAATTTCGATGATTTGGGTGTCCACCATCTATGAGGGAATTGTCGGAGGTAGATTAAGAGAACATTCTCTCGGCCGTTTACGTGACGTATAGTGAAATTAATATATCCATGAAGTACGCTGAGGACTTTGAAAACAGGAAGAGGACTCGAATTCAGAAAAGCTACGTGTATTGAAGGTAACAGCAAAAACAGTCTTGACGTAGGCAACTTCAATTACGTACAGTACATTGTTTCATAAAATAACACCAGGAATATATCTAATTGTTCCGGCCACACGGCATGCCGGAGTTCCATAAAAAAACGAACACAACCTCCTCTGACGGAGAGCAATCGAGAAGTGATGCTAAAATCTTCCTACAAAACTGCAGTTCTCTACAGGTTGGCGAGTAAAATATGAGCACTCACAAGCCACTGCCCCACGTGACAACCACCGTCCGGTAGGCGTAAACAATATAAAAATTTGAAACAAACGGATTAAATGATTAACGCCAAGACAGAAGTGCCTGAATTTGGCGAATGCCAATACATAAGGCTACAACCCCGTGAGAAAAGCGAAGGGGGCGACCGGGAGGCACCAAGAATTTACACAGCATATGCTAAAGCGAAATTAATTTAGAAGGGAAACCCCGAAAAATCCCAGACATAGCGTCGCGAAAGAAAGAATATGTTATCGAGCCGAGAAACAGAGTGGAGAGAGATTAATACGGAATACGAAATTTTGATTTAGAAAGACGAAACATAGGAACATTATTTTAAGACGCGAAAAATGTGTGAACTTCGTCACACCATCCCCTTAAGTAATACTGATATATTTTATTTTGCTGATATTGGTGAACATAAGTTTTTTAACAATTTTATTAAGGAATTTTTCAGAATACCTTTTACCCATGCGTGTTTATTTATCTGTGTGTATCTTATTACAGTCAATTGTTTAGACAAGAATAAAATCTTCATTGATAATGAGGAATTTAAGTTTTATCTTAATACTTATGAAAGTAGTAATAATAACAATTATTATTATTGTTGTTGTTGTTACTTTGTAACCTTTTCAAAAAAGAAATACATTAGTATTAAATTTATTAGTAACAGCAATAAAAATTCAGTCTTAATGATAAAAATATATTAAATATTTATGATTACTCTTTTTTTTATTACTATTATCGTATTAATATTTCACGATTCAGTAATCTCTTACATTTCATATCGAGTATATTTTTCATATATGGAACCAAAGAACCCTGTTTAGAACATTCTAGGTAGGCAATTATTTGCTGACCATGTAACTGCCCACCAACGCTTATAGAGATGTAATTTGTTCTTCTGTTGAATTGAGCCATATCACACAAATGCCTTAATAATATATAATTAATAATCACTAGTTTCCTTATCCAGTGCCTCACAAAATTTGTATCTCACGAGTTTTTAACATTATTTTTTGGCCAAGGAAACCAAAAAACATTATTTTTTGGCTCACCCGTTTAAAAGTAACTTTTGAGTAGACAAGATGTCCCAAAAATACTGACCTAGGCTTTTTTCCTTAATTACACCGGCACACATACAAAAAAAAAAAATTGTTTGTACATCTGATACCACCTATCTACCGGCATGCATTTCGACCTGCTGAATCCGAATTTTAAGTCAGTTTAAGCCGTACACCCTCGAGTATCGAGTAAATTGAAAAAGAAAATATCGTAAATTGGATTAATTTTTTTTTAATTATGAATCTAAACCAAGCATAATTCTTATGTATTTTGATCCGCTGAATACAAATTTAAAGTTTATTTAGATTATAAACCGTTCTAAATCAGAAAAAATTGAAAAAAACGTGAAAAATGTTAAAAATAGCAAAAAATCGTCATTGTATTAATGAAAAATTTTTTTTTCAGATATTACAATTTTTTGCATTTTCAGATTTTGTATTTATATTTTACGCATAAAAAAATACAAGAAACATATTTAATCATGTTTTATAGATTTTTTTCAATTTTTTTAACTGTAACTTTTGCTATTTTATCGGTTTCTTGCGATATTTTGAGAGTTTGCGGGATGCTAAGACAAATATATTTTAGATTCGGATTAAGCAAATCAAATTACATAAAAATCATCTTTGATTTGGGTCAACAAATTTTTTTTCAATACAGTGACGATTTTTTTTTCTATTTTTAACATTTTTCAAGTTTTTTTTTTTTCAATTTTTTCAGATTTAGAACGGTTTATAATCTAAATAACTTTAAATTTGTATTCAGCGGATCGAAATACATAAGAATTATGCTTGGTTTAGATTAATAAATTTTAAATTTTTTTATGCAATTTACGCTATTTTTTTCAATTTACTCGATACTCGAGGGTGTACGGCTTAAACTGACCTAAGATTCGGATTCAGGCTGTCGAAATACATGCCGGTAGATAGGTGGCATCCGATGTACAAACAACTTTTTTTGTGTGCTGGTGTTATTGATCGTAGACAAATATAAGAAATTACAAAAATTCGTAAAAAAACAATGCAGGATTTTATGGTATCGGTAAAAACTTTCAGAGCATTAAATTTAAATAAATACAAAATACAAATTTTTATATGGCCCCTGTACAACAAAAGAGCAATAAAAAATGTGTCTCATACATTATTTAGGTGGTGGACAAAATTTCAGCCTTTCATTATAAAAATGCTGAGATGTATAGTTAAACAAGGGGAGCTATACAATACCAGTAATAGCAAAAATATTACTAGGACACTGTGAAGATAAGCTTTTTGTTGAACATGAATGATCGTATTGAAGGAGTACACTATATACGCATCAACTTGGGCTGGTCGCACTCAAAAATAAAAGAGAAATCAGTGTAGATTTTCAGTTTAGTTTTATTGAAACACAATAAGGAACAATTTTAACGGTTGCTGGTAGCATAGCGCAAACAATTATGAACCTTATCGGCAGACACAAAAGCGTTGAGTGAGTTAAAACAGTGTGAGATTGCGAAAAGCCAACCTGGCGATAGAACTGAAAATAGAAAAATGGTCGCCAAATAAATCGACAGATTGAAAAAAAAAATTAAAGATCGTTACGCGATAAAGCATGTTTACCAAAATTCAAATGTGTGATGCCATTGGGGAAATTGGAAAGGAAAATTTATAACCTAAGAACTATTATTGAAATTCCGTGGGAACGTTGTGAAAATAAATGAATTCTCGCCTCACCATGGCACATTGGTTAAGTGTCAGAAAATGGTAGATGGGGGAAGTGTGAAGGTCCCGGGTTCGGGTCCCATTGCGCGTCCGTCGACCTAACCATTCGGGATTTTCCGTGGTTTTCTCCGAAACTTGGCGTAAATACATGTTAGTACCCCTTAGAAAGACCCCCACGGAGGACACTCCCCGTTGTGTTATCCTTCTGACGGGGATTTATAAGCGGGCTTCGCGCCAACCACACAAATCCGATATACATGTTCACAACAACAACAAACACAACAAATGAATTCTCAGACAGAAGGCGCTGGCTAACTACAGTGCAAACGTTACAAGCCAAAGTAAATAAAGAAACGGAATTAAAATAGCACTACAGATAGGGATGGGACTTTTAAAAAGGCAAAGCATATTAAATTTAGAATACGGAAAGGAAAATCAAAAGTAATTTTAAATAGCCAGGCAGCAACAGAGTTCGGTAAAAAGTTGGCCGACTGTCTATTTCATCGGCTCGTACTCGGGAATTTTTGTTCGACGTCCATTTAACGTCCGCTGAAGCTATACCGCCGACGTGTAATTCATTCCGCAGCTCCCTGACCTCGGGAGAAAACTCAACCTACTTCCTGCATATACTCCTCGGTCTCAGGTATTTTGAACCGATGTCGGGATCGGACTTCGAAAGGACTATTCAGAGATGGCGATGTCTGGGGGGAAGGGGGATGAAAGGGAGATGCCGCTTCCTAGTACAACATCGCTACCCCCCCCCCTCCCCTCACGTCGATTTGAATTTCGCCCGCTCCTATCTCTTTTATCTTCCATCCAATAAGAAGCCCCCTTTTCATTCTGCCTGGCAGTATTTTTTCGGGAGCGTTCAGTTAGCTTCGTTTGACACAGTGCAGTGTTGCGATGCAAAGTTTTGGGTGGCATATTCAAAAGTTTAACGGCTTACACAAGATAACATACCAACAAGAAACACACTCAATTTAAAAAGGTTAGTAAATTATTTCTGTGTTTGTTCACTTAAAACAAATGTACTTTTGTTACTTGTTGAAATCTCTGCTGAACAGAAAATAAAATTGCATGCATAATATAATTGGATCTGAAGTCGAAGTAAGCAATTTATGATTTACAGCGACTTTGCAACCTTTTTTTTAATGAATAAAACATCGAATATTTTAAAAAATTAATAAAATACTGAAAATATATTTTTTCCATTACATATTTTCCAAAACCTATTTCTTTTTATAACATTGAAATTAAACGTGAGCATTGCAAATGCAAATGAACTTGTTTCATTTCTTCATTCTTTAACTAGCATTTTGAGCATTTTAAAAGTCCTCATATAACTCTGTATGGTCAGCACAAATACTTCCCCATGTTCTTCTTTGTATTGCATTTAATATAAGTCTCATAAATTTAGTTATGTAATCGCTGAATTTCCTTGAAATAAACTGGGACATTTTGAATTTATCCAAGAAGAATTTTCTCTTGTAAATACACAAAATATCACAATATATATTTTAATTTATGTGACACTATAATTATGCAATGAAATATATGCATAACGATTTACTTATGTTCAGCACAAGTTTCAACGTTTTAACACAGAAATAATTTACTCATCTGATTTCTAAAATATTATTAGACTAGTTTCATGACTAAATATTAGATATTTATTTCTTATTTAATAGGAAAATATTTTAAGAGAGCTAGATATGTCTTAAATTCTATAAAAATGAAAGGGCGAATAAAAATTATAATAGTTAAATTGTGAAATTTAGCATACTACATTAGGTGTTGATGGGTGTTAAAAGTTACTGTATTTTGAAAATATAACTATTAATTAACATCTTTATTTGAAGAAATTTATTATCCCAATTAAGAACCACTTTCTTCATCAATTTGAAGTGGAAAATTTATATGGTATAGCTCATTAAAAACGTCCCTAAATCAATAGATACAATCTCGACTGAATCAGGATAAAAGAGCAAATTGTCGGGGAATCCTCGGGAAATCGCCCGGAGACGCACAGAATCCCTCCAGAGTAGACAGTCCAGCGACCGTCACCCGTCCTGACATCCCCAACCTTCAACGGAAGTTCTGTGCCGAGGTCGAACGGGTGAAATTGGGGTCCCGTGAAGACAGTTGGTCGAGATGAGGCCGGGGATTTCTTGCTGCTTGGGTATGTTCCAATTTAATATTTGCGCGTCTATGTCACGAGCATAACGAAAAATGTAATTGCATAATCGTACATTACAAGCTCTGTAATAACATTGAGGTACGTATAGCACAATGTTGTTTGCGTTTTGTTTTAATGTTCTATGCGCGATTTTGAATTTTACTTTTACGTAGTTTTACAGTTTTATTCATTTATACTGTTTTAATTAATTCTTGGAAAACTAATTATTTTGTATTTTGGGTATTTACGTATTATTCCGGCGTCCATTTCCGCCAAACTATTTTTTCTTCAAATGTGCTGGCAAACTGTTGCCAATCGTATTCCGAACCATCAATAATTTCATGTATACGTCAATTATCTTGGCGAAACATCGCTCGTCTTGGCGGACCGCCGTTATAATACGTAAGTACCGTGTTTTCTAAATTAAAATCCTTGTAAATTTTTATCTTTAATAAAACAATATTTTAAAAAATATAGTTGTCATGTATTTATGTTGACTGTATAAATAGTTCCACGAATCATGTAAAAATGCAAAGCTTATAATTATTAAAATAAATGGAGTTATTCCTTTAATTTCTTGAAAATATTTACTTATTTTACTTACAAAGAGCTTTATAACCCTTATTTCTGCATACATTTTTATTAATAAAGTATTTTGTAAAAAGTTTAAACTCAATGTTGAACTATCTAACAGATTCCCTGAGTGACGTCAATGACAAATTACCACTGATATTTTATAGGCGTTATTTACATTACATTTTAATGCATGAACGTTCATGAAAAGAAAATTATACGTCTAGACTTTGAGGTAAACTTCACGAAGTTTATTTAAGATAGTTTGCTTGATATATTATTTAACTTGTAACTATTCCTTCTTGGCATAAATCCTTTTAGCTACATTTCCGCTAAATAAACTTAACGTTTGCATGATGTAGTCATTGAAATGGTAACTTTGTACTGCAAAAACCGTAAAATAAATATGTACTATAAATTTAATTTTCAATGCAAGTAGATTTATTACACTAACATATCTTATAAAAAGCAAAGAGTGAACTCTTAAATATCAAGATTTTGATGACTAAAATAGCTAGCAAATATTTTTTCTGAACAAACACTATAGAGTATGCCCACTAAAGTCCCTTGTCACCCTCTTAATTTCGGAACGGCTCCTGCTATTTTTATAAACGTGATGTATAGTAAATTGGATATGCGCTACCGAATGATACCGTTCACAGCGCCACCTGGTGGGAAACTCCGGAGTTAGCTTACGTATCTCGAAAAAGGTACGAGATAGAGGAACAAAGTGAATTGCAAAGCTGTAGAGTGGTATCAATTTAGTACGAAAAGGCACCTCATTGAGATGGATGCAAAAAACAGAACGGTTAAAACGTACATTTGTATTTTCGTGATTCCCTACTCTGTGCCGTCACGAAATGTGAAGAAAGAGAAAATATTATCTTTCGGGTTAAACACGCCGCCGCAATGTAACACAGTGGTATTGCTTGCGAGTCCTAGTCCAAAGGACTCTGGTTCAAGCCCCGAGAATTGCACCACGGTCACGGAATTCGGCAACCAAGTAATTGGGATGGCGATTTCGAAGAATGGCCTGCACGTTCGCCAGATCTGACTTCACAGAACTTTTATCTGTGGGGATACCTAGAACAGCAGGTATATGCGACCCCTTTGCAAACATTGCAGGACCTTAAACTACGCATAACGAACGCTTGTGCCAACGTGTCACCCTCTATGCTCCAACGCGTGCAATGTGAAATTCAAACGAGGATCCAGATGTGCAGTGCATTGCAGCTGACGGTGCCAAGTTTGAACATCTTAAATAAAGGTATATTGTTGTAAATATTTGTTTTCTTCTTTCTTTGATCGCTTCTGCACCTTCGCAGAGTAGGGAATCATGAAAATACAAATGCACGTTTATCCGTTCTGTTTTTCACATCCATTGAGGTGTCTTTGCGTACTAAATTGATAACGCTCTACAACTTTGTAATTCACTTTTTCCTCCTATCTTGTACCGTTTTCAAGATACGAAAGCCAACTCCGCAGTGTTTCACCAGATGGCACTGTGAGCGGTCTCATTCGGTAGTGCATATCCAATTTACTATACCTAGACACCACGTTTATAAAAATAGCAGCAGCTGTTCCGAAATTAAGAGGGTGACAAGGGACTTTAGAGAGCATACTGTATATATACAGAGGATGATCAATTTTTGGTTTTTCTTTTTACCCTTTTTCCGTGGGTTTTCCTTATTACCCTTAACTCTGACGGATGTGGTAACTATTCTAACACTAAAGTGTATATGTTTGAACTCTTTTTAAGTGTGGTAGATGATTTCCAACATTGTTGGGCTGTTACAACATTATTTGTGAGGTGAAACAGAAATGGACATGCACAATGTTACTTAATCCTGTGGTAATTTTATTTTTGAAAAAGATAATTTAATTTTTTTACACTATCATTGCTTTCAGCAAATGTTGAAAATGTTCGACACCATTTTAAATGCAAACATGAACAGGTCGAACCAGTTTTTTGGCACACTTCACAACATTGTTGGTGTTATTGGCGAGATTTCTTCAGTAATGATTTGTTTTGACTCATCGATATTTTCAGGGCTTTTCCGGAAAACCTTAGCTTTTAGATAACACCAAACAAACAAAAAAAACGGGATGAGGAATAATTAATAATGGATATATATATATATATATATATATATATCCAATACAATATTCAATATTCACCACTGAAAAATTATTTCAGTAAAAAAAAAAAGTATCCTTATTTTCTGCTGATGATGCTCACGTATACGAAAGTTTCTGCCCTACATTCAGTTTTCCATGGATGAAAATTTACCTGACTAAAAAAACAGAGTGTTTCATGAAACATGGGAAAGTTTTGAAATGTGATAAAGCACAACAAAACAAAAAACATTTATATAAGAATGTACGGTCGAAGTTAAAATGCAAAGGCGCTAGGGGGCGCCGAATGTGATATCCTGATCGAAACACAAACGCACAAAGAACGACTGAGTCAAAAATGTAAGTTTAGTGACATGTCAGTGACGTTTTCTAATTAATGTTTGAGCAGGAATAATCGGCGATCACATACTTCGGACCTTAATTTCTTCCAGAACGCTTTGAAGGGGAAAATTGAGTCATATTCCTGCAAAAGCTGCTGCCAGACATTTTGAAGGACGTTCCTTTTTTGCATCTCTCCACTTCCTGTGGGTATAGTTTAGTTTCAGAAGGATCGAGCACTAGCCCACTGCTCACGAGAGGTGTGGAACTATCTATACCTAATCTTTCTGTACAAAAGAATCAGCGGAATTTTCCTACATCAGGGCCGCTTGGCTCGCTAGAGCTTTCATGTATCAATTTCTTTTTGTGTGGGTACCTGAAAGCTCTTATGTATGAGATTCCTTTTGAATCTGCTGATGAATTCGTCTCCAAATTTTCAGCCGCCGCAGAAGAAAATCACGATATGCCAAATATGTTTCAACAATCTTTTCTTCGCCATTGTATTGCGTTCGCAGATGCTTCTGTTCACTGTTTTCAACACTTATTGTAATCACATCGTGGAAGTTTTATTGTGAATACTAAAATGCAGCTTGGCTTAATGATTGTAATAGTTGTCGAACCTCAAAAACCTGCAGTATTCCTAGAATTTTTCTAAAGAAGAAAAAAAAAAGGTTTAAATATTAAACTTAAAAAACTAGCATCTAGTTAAGTTTCATTTACATTTTTAATCAATTCATAGTTCAAATAGGCAGTATATTTATATAGTTGATAATTAAGTATGGCAAAACTTCTTTACATCGAAGGCAGTACTTAATTTCTTGCATCGTACATTAAAATTTCCCAAGATGAAACATAGGGGAGATTCAGGTTTTGAATTATCATTTAATGAATTTCTTGACAAAAGTTGGGGCTAAAGATTAAGGTAAGAATTCGGTTTACCTAAGCGGCGGATCAGCAACAGCATCCCTCAAAGAGCACAGGGATTAGACAAATCAGGTGAACATCCAGGGAACCAGTACACTTCATCGTTCGTTGGGTCGCTTTGTAGGACTCTGACTAGATCTAGAGTCATTCTCGGGCATCTAACTTTTTTTCTTGGTTCTCACGGCATATTCGGAATTTTTCACTCAACTCTCTTTCGAAATTGTCTTTTCTCTATTTCCACACTGGGGGTATGGTAATTGTCTGCTGCATTTGTCAGTTGGCTGAGGTCTGTGGTAGGTCACTTTAGTTCTGGAATCTACCTTACTTCGAATATCTTTTCAGGGGCATTGATTTTATGCATCTCCTTCTTCCAACTGTTATTCATATTCAGCTACTTCCATTACTTCGAGATATAAAAAATGTCAATTCTTTTGTTAAATGTGCTCTATATTTGCAATGTCATTTCATATGAGGGGTCTTCTTATATAAGAAAAGCATTTTATAAACTTTATAAATGCTCACTTATTAACATGTTCACCACCACATACATGCCATGAAACTAACTATTATAACGTAATCAGTTTCTGTGTGTTTTTCCTTAATGAAACAACATGGCCCTGGCGTCCTCCAGTGTGTTTGCATTTTAGTTGTTACATTCTTTCAGGAAAACTGTTTGTAAGCAAGTTTAGTATCACCCCATGAAATTTTGTGAAGCTTTCATGAGAAGCAATCACGTTACATCTAGAAAAAACTGCCCAAAACTCCAGACCAATAGATCGAAAGCCACTCGATAATCCAGAACCCTGGACTTTCACACTTCAACCATCTACCACATCCAGTATCTTATTCACTCAGCCATGGTGGGACCACATAGCAAGCCTAAATGCCAATTGATTAGAACACCGTCAAATAAAATATAAATAGAAAAGTTATTTAATTGTAAATAAACCATATGTAACGTATTCTGTTACGTTCATAAAACTAAAACTGTAATTTTAAATAAAAATTTTGGGTTCGTGCTGTAACTAACAACTTTTGCAAATTATCCAAATCGTTATATTAAACATTAAATGTTTCAAAAAATACTTTTTCTCAAAAGTTATCTGCAAAAGGAAGTCTCTTTGTTATACAGTGCTGTATAATGTTCCGTTTTGAAAAACCGATTTGAATTGCCGATTTGAAATCGGCAGAAAGATAAATGACATTTTTTACATTCTCAACAGAAAAAATATTAAGACAAGAAACATTATTTTCCGTGTAAATAACGTGTATGTTTATTCCCGACAACGAATTTGCTATTAGGCGAAAAATTCGGAATCTTCATATGCTTTTCTTAGTTTCGAGATAATCCCTTAAAATCTCGCAATAAAAAATTCACAATATCTCCGGAAATTACCGTTGAAAATTCTTGATAATTTATTATTAGGGTAATTTGAAGGATTTTTTTTTGTTTGGTATAGTCAAAATAGGGTGTCGCTTTTTTATAAAAAAACGAAGTTGATGTTGAATTAAATATGAAGATCACAATTTATGGAAAGTTTAAGAATATCAGATTAAAGTACACGTTATTTGTAAACGGATGGTACATATAACTTTACGATATATTACGATGGTACGTATAACTTAAACGACGTGACGACCAAATAAAGAGCAAAAAATTAAGTAGAGTCAAATTTTCATGTATGTGTCCCGGAGCTGTACGTTTACAATAAGTCTCTTACAGTAATGTATCTTGTAATAACGTGTCTTGTAATCATGTATCTTTGCTAACTAAATGATTTCTGCAATAGGATTTTTTTTATTCTAGGAAAAAGTTAGTTTTTAAAAATATTTTTAACATGCCACTGAATTACAAGCGCTAAAACATTATCACTTAACAATGATCTAGAAAAACCTTCTAGTATTCTAAGGTGTTTACAGTTTTTGATCAGTGAATTTGAACTTTAAAATACATAAAGCCTTGTACGCCTTTTATTTCTTTAAAAACACTCTGTTTAATATGCAATTTGAAATATAGTTTTTATTTAAATAAAACTTCAGTAGTAAAATTCCTTTTTATATCTTTTGATGTTTTAATTATATCTGTATAACTTATAGAAGTGTGTGTTGTGTGTATTAAGGGGTTAAATATTGAGATGGTGATTGGAATTTTTTTATATTTACATAAAACTAATTGAATACAACTATTACTTTTAATTAATAAAAAATATACATGTATATGCTTTTGCAATCTTTAAACTTGAAGATATTTCTTAACCTCAAATAAACTTGAATTTATTTGACGTTAACAAATATTCAATATACAATTAACTGAATTTAATGTTTTAATTAAAACATTTCATTGGCTAATAATTATTCAATCCATGAATATGGAATATTTTAAAGATTTAAATATTCTTTAAAAATTATAATTTTTATGTGAATCCACTATTAATATTATTATTAAAATCATTAAATGTTAAAGATTTGTTCCAAGAGTTGTTAAATATTTTCTCCTAGCATTGCATTCCATAAAGAAAATTTAGAATAATCTCGCAAATGCTAGAAATTAACATTGAAAAATTAAATAAATTACTTTTTAAAATAATCTACATAACGAGTACTTTTTTATCAATTCAAATTTTCTGTGGCTTGGAATTTCATTTTACAAAAGAAGTCTCTGCTAACTGAATAATATCAAAGAACTGTTTTTTAGTCACAGCGCTTGGAAATAATTACTTTTTTAAACTTTTTTCAGCTTCTGTCACACAATTAGACATGCAAAAGAGTCTTTACTTTTCTTGACACTGTAACTGAAAAAAAATTTAAGAACTTTTAACAGGTGTTTTAAAATTTGAATTTTTTACAGTACACATCGATTTTTAAAAAAATATTTAAGACTTGTATACGCTTTACATTTTTGAAAAAAAATCTGATTAAATACTTTGTATTTATACCTTTATAAGTAAACATCTATCAAATATTTTATTTTAAGGATAGTTTTTTTCTGATGATATTCCACTAATGAAGTCGCTTTTCTATTCTTAATGAGTAACAAGATATGTTCTTTTTGCTAACAAAGTACTTTTAGTATTTTTTTTTCCATTTTCCAATGATATTTTCTGTAAAAAACCACATAATTATGGTAAATAATTTATATATTTTTTGCTTTAAATATCTGAGAGAAAAAGCAAAACTGAAATTTAAATGCTGCTTGTGGTATAAATCTTTCATTTTTCTGTTTCAGTGAAAATGTGATTGATTTAAATATGATTTCCTATTAAGCAGCTGTTTCTTAAATTGTATACAAAAATGACTTGCATGTATTTACAGTAGCACTCAAAAGTCTTGAGAAGAATATGTTTCCAGTCCTAAACTTTTCTGTAGCCAAAATGCATTAATAATTTAAAATAGTAATTTGTAGATTTAGTCCTACTACATAATGTGCAACTAATAAGTGTGGAAATTATAATTAAAAAAAGAATACCAATCGTGAATTTGAATAGTTAAGAGAAGATGTTTTGATATGATACAGTTTTTCTAAACATTTATTGAAATTACTCATCTTAATGCAACGAAGTAAAGCAATGCTTAGTATATAGTTGCCTATTGTTTTGCTTTGAGTACTGCGTCAAGCCGTCAGGACATGTAATTGCCAAAGCTAAAATGGACCGAGGGAGTTAACTCATTCTGATTAAAGATTCTGAAGGACGTCTTCACAATCATCAAAGGGTTACCCTAGTAGCACAGTTAGTTCAAAAAACGTTCAAATTACGTTGGAAACACGTTTTTTGACGTTAAAAAACGTGTTTTAAACGTCTTTTGGACTAATTGTGCTACTAGGGTATGCCTTTGAAGAATGCTTCCGAGGTGTTCCTAAATTTGTTAAATTAAACTGAGATCATGTGGCTGACTCGACTCGTCCAAAACTTTAATTTTCTTAGCTACAAATTAATTTTTCAACCTTTTTGATAAAACATCCATTCTCTAGGCATTTCTCTTGGCACGGGTCCCTTCAATCAAACCTCTCATCTGGGAAAAGAATTGAAAGATTCGATTGAAATTTGCTAAGGAGCACGAAATACGAGCAACCAAAAATTATTAAAAAAAACATTTTGAACCGATGAATCCGTATTCAATTTACTTGGATGAGATGGCCGGCGTAAACTCATCGTCCAAAGGAGCCAGAATGGATCCGCGGTACAGTAAAGCACGGAAATAGATCTGTAATAATATCGGGAGATATCCATCACGATGGCGTCGGCGTCTTGTATACATCGATTGAATTATGGATCGAAATGTTTATAAAAATATTTTAGGCAATCACATGCTGCCTTATTGGTATGGGCATGGGTTCTTACTGCTGCCCATTTGGTGCCCTTCATAAATGGTCATCGAGTCCGGCGAATCCCTGGTCAAGGCTTGATGTTGTTAGGCAACCCAACATCGGTAAAAAAGTACGATATCATGATATTTTAACATTAAACTTAATCTAATTTTCTTAACTTTGAATCACAAGAAATTCTTAATTATGCGTTTGTTATAAATATGAGAAGGTAGGATGATAACCTAGTAAACTACTGCATTAGAGTGGTTGTAAGAGGAGAAGTTATCATAAATGCAACCGTTAGTATAGATATAAAAAGAAGGAAACTATTGATGGCTAGGGTCTTTTAAAACGTATTTTTGATTGCAACTGTTTTTCTCTTTGTGAAAAATGAGCTATTTAAAATGATTAAAAAATATCGAGTTATTTTAATCAAAATTACTAATACTTTAGATTTCCTACTCTTTCTGCGTTTAAGGAAATCTATTCCTGTCAGGATTAAATATCAGTACGCACTTCATTTTAATTCTACTTCTTCGTAATTTTTTCTGATAAAAATTATTCTATCAAATAAAATTTATCAGAGGTTTATATTAATTAGAAAATGTGGCTGAATATCATCAAAGATCGTGGAAAGTTACGCTCTTTTTAAAGAACGATGGGCAAAGCTTTCCGGCTCTAATTTATAAAAGTTCAGTGTTTTTAATTAAGTAGTACCTTAATCAAAAGTATGTGGGGATAATTTCATGATTTGTGAGAGTGCCGTGTTGATTAAAAATATTGATTTTCATTAATTACTTAACATTTTCTAATAGTTTATTTCCTGATGTTTATTTTTAATTTGCCTTTTGATCAATATAACTTTGAAGAAAATAAAAATTGTATCTGTAATTAAAAATTAGGAAACTATTGTTGAAGTTCTAGTTGCATGCAACAATTTGCCTTATTTAAGTGAAGAAAAAATAAATCAGGCTGAAACTTTTCAGTGTTTGAGTTGACTAAATTGTTTTGCGTCATGACTTTTTTAGTTTAACATGATGTGTCATTAATATAAGTCACAATAAAAGTTTTTTCCTACATAGTTGATAAATTCTATATTACTTTCAAAAGAGCAAATTTAAACAAGAGTGCAGCAACAAGCGTTCCCTGATATACTTTTCATGTGTTTTGATAGATAAAACTTGATAGGAAAAGGTGTGGAAAGTGGGGCAAAAGTGGAAGTGCGTCAATCCTATTCTCCCCTCCTTAGATTTTACCAATCCCCCTATTATAAATGATATGCTGCATTGTATTTATATATCTATCACACAAAATCTGCAAAACATTGCAACTTGTTGCAATTTATGCATTCTGAAAGCGATAAGCGATTTTATAAAATTGTAAAATTCAATAATTAGTTTTTAAAACTGGGTGACCCAGTATCCCCCCGATTGGGGTAAATGGGCCACAAGTTTTTGGGATAAGTGGATCCAGCGTGACACACTCATCCCGGCCAATTCTGTTCCTGATCATGGCCCAAAACAAAGTAAAGTTCTGTTTTTTTTTCCTTTCTTTTCTTTTCTTTTATTTTCTTTTATTTTATTTTTTGCTATACCTGCACACTCTATCGTAGAAAATATATAAAAACTGAGCGAACAAACAGGCATCATAGGCTGATATTCCGAATTATATTTCTGGACATTTTGAATTTCTTTTTAATATCGCCATCTTACCAACTTTGACCAGTTTAAATAGTTTTAACTATTTTTTTAATTTTTTTATCTAGATACCTGTATAACATAAGCCAATTTGAACTTTAGTTCAGTCGTGTTAGTAGCCTTATTACATTCGTACATGATTCTTTTTATGTTCGAATACTTTATGTCATAAAGTAAAACGGAACTCTGACATAAATGTGCTTAAATAAAAAATGAACAGTGTTTAAGCATACATGTTTTTTCTGGTATTGATTGCTAACTCAAAAAATATTGCAGTGGCAGTACTACATTAGAATCAAATTATACTATTTTGCTGTTTCACTTACTCCACTTTATCCTAATTTTTAACCCTTTCAAGTGCAAATACTTTCACAACAATATAGAAGACAAATTGTATAGACTGCACAACTCTGAAAAAGTGGAGCCGTTGCCATCGATCAGCTTAACTACATCGACCCATCCTACATCGAACATTTGTCGATCCATTAACAGAGCTGGCTGTACAGCCACACAGCCAGCTATGTCAGAAAAACTCTTTAGCTCTGTGGCGCCAGATGGGATATTTGATCAAAATGCCATGCATTCAACCGCCATATTGTTGGTAGTTAAATAAATTACTGGCAACGGCTGCACTTTCTTAGTTTTGGGGTCATTAACTATATTTTTTGCAACTAGCAATGGAATCGCTTAAATAAGGTGGTTTCACGGAGGACCTATCGCACGTAAAAGTGTTAATCTAAACAGTTTTACTAGAAAACCATTTCAGGTAAATCAACGACTTTTCTCCCGCCATCTTTATTTACACACTCAAAATTCTACTATTGGCCTTCCAAAAATATTGGCTGGTAGGCCACTTGCCCCACCAAAAAGGTACGTGGGCCACTGTGGCGAATTTCTTATAATGTTTATCCCATAATCTAAAACATTTGATTGGTAGCAAATGTCTCCATGTTCAGAAAGGCAACTGTTGTGGAATTGCTTTTTTTTTAAGTATATGCCTTCATGTTTCTTATAATGGATGCAGTACTACTATAAAATCATATTCTGATCGTCATTTAGATGCATCTAATCATTAATCGAATCCCTTTTTCTAAATTAAGTATTAACTATTACAGCTATATTGTTTAAGAAAATGAAACGTTTCAAAATAGTTTATGTGGTGGTTTTTTTTTGTTATGGTTAAAATTTGAGGAAAACTAAAGCCTAAGATGATCGTACAGTGGTATTATGCCGCGCATCACCTGCCTGGCAAGTACTCCTAGTATTACGCTGAAAAAATTGAAAAATGATTGACATACACCAAAACACTAAAAAAAACTAAAGACTCTATGAATTGCAACTAAATACCATTTATTCTTAGTCATTCCACTAATATTAATTAACAGACGATATTGACATAATTTTAAACTTAAACATGTCTGGGGGAGATGTGGTTTTGGAGGATAAGGGGTATCCACAAAAGGTTTGAAACACAAATAATAAATAGATTACTGGGAATATTCACCATTATGATGAGGTAGCCATCTTTACACAAGACACGATCGACGCGTGCCCTATTGGAACCGCTTTCTTTCTCTTAAGCCATCATCTAGCCTCTAATTCCATGTTTCTTTTGAACACAACTTGATCATATTGATTCGAAGCACACACTGATTTTTTAAGTCCGTTCACACCTTTTCCAAACTCTCTTCTGCTTCTTTTCTCTAGCACACTCGTTCTGTCGTCTTTTTTTTTTCTCCCACGGGGTTGTTTCCTCTTTTCTTACCCCCTCTTACATCATTGGCTGGAGTTTCTGATTTGTTCGTATCGGGGAATTAATGCATCCTCTCGTCGAATCCCAGACATGTAGGTGGATCATTCGGGAATATACCCCGCCAAATTTGCATATCATTTTCGGCCATAAATATTTTCGGCCATAAATATTTTAACGTTGACAGTTCATTGTGCTATAGTGTCCAGACTGTCCATTGCCTGGCGCCTCTTCTAATTTACGGTCCACTTGTGTGGTCTTCCCATGGGAACCGTCTGAAAATTATATTTTACTGCTGTTTCACTTCACCACAGTTTATTTAGACTTCTTTAAATTAGTTTTACCTTACAGATAATAGAACTTTAGTTAAGATTGCACCACACAAGCTACTTCATAACTATTTTCATTTACAAATATAATTTAAAGTAAAATATGAAGTTTATGTGTTTTAGTTTATACTAGCTGAACTACCCGTCCTCGACGGGTTAGTGAATGCAAATTTCCAAAAAGCAAGAACTTTCGTCAGCATTGTAGGAGTACACAGAATGAATGTAGTATGTTGCCAAAGTAAGAAAAGCGAAGTTATAATTTTTATGTATTGTTAAAATATTACAGGTTAGACAGTAACTAAGTAATACCATTTGATTCACTTTAGTCGTAATTATGGGATGCGCGAATGAATATTTACACATACTGAAATAATTTTCGCAAAATCTCAAAATTTAATCAACATTTTGAAAAATTGGAAGCCTAGAATTTAAGTTGAGTGACAACCTATCATATCACCCAAATTCGTTTCATTCCCTGCAGTCTTTATTTCGTGATGCTGGAACAATTTTCAGCATTTTAAAACGATTTTCGCAAAATCTCAAAATGTAATCAAAAGATTTTTAAAATTGAACGCCTATAAATTAAGATTAGCAACTACCTATCATATCACTAAATTTCGTATCATTCGTATTAGTCGTTATTACGTGAAGTTTGAAGAAATCATCATTGAACGTATTTTGAGAGAATTTTCACAAAATCTCAAAATCTAATAAAAATGTTTAAAAAATTGGACTCGTATAGTTTATGTTGAGCAACCATCTATCATGTGACCAAATTTCATATCATTCGCTTAAGTCATTATTACTTAATGCGGGAACAAAGATTCACTCAGTTTTAAACAATTTTCGCAAAATCTCGAAATCTGATCAATTTTTTTTAATTAGATGCTTAGTTTAAGGTGAGTAACCACCTATCATTTCACCAAATATCATTTTTTCACCTTTGCAGTTATTACGGGATTTGCGAACACAAATTTACGCAGTTTGAAATGATTTACTCAAAATCTAGTCAAGATTTTTTTTTAATTCGACGCCTATGTTTTAAGTTGAGTGACTACCTATCATGACACCCAATTTCATATAGTTCGCTTTAGTCATTTTTACGTGATGCTTGAACACAAATTTACGCAGTTTGAAAGGATTTTCGCAAAATCTCAAAATCCAATCAAGATTTTTTAAAAATTGGACGCCTATGTTTTAAGTTGAGTTACCACCTATCATGACACCCAATTTCATATCATTCGCTTCTGTCGTTTTTGCGTGATGCTTGAACACAAATTTACGCAGTTTGAAACGATTTTCGCAAAATCTGAAAATCTAATCAAGATTTTTTAAAAATTCGACGCCTATGTTTTAAGTTGAGTGACCACCTATCATGACACCAAATTTCATATCATTCGCTTCAGTCGTTTTTACGTGATGCTTAAACAAAAAAAGCGTCACTGACAGAATGACAGAATGACAGAATGACAAACTTTTTTTTGAGGGTCGCATCGGATTCCCGGGTGCTTGAAACGGATAGAAATCGCAAAATTTTTGAATTCCAAGAAATGTACAGACAAAAGTCTAACTTTATTTATATAGATATAATCTATTACTTAAATAACTATTAGAAACACTTTTAGAGTTCTAGCTATCGAAAAAATCATTACACCGTCGCTATTAAAGGAAACAATGTAGCTATTCATTGTTACAAAAATAATTATATAAAAAATCCATTAAATATTAGAAGGAAATCAATGATAATCAACACTAATGATCGTTAAAAACATATTAATATAGGTTGAAGAATTGGATTTTATCCATTTTGCACATGGATAGTTAAATCTGTAAAATATTTTTTAAGGAAAGAAAATGCTTTCCACCGATAAAATATTTTTAAACACAGTTTTGTGGAGTGACAGAGTATGTCTTACTGACTTAAAAAAATAATTTTATATGAAAACATTCTTTGTTTTGACATTTTTTCAACTGCAGAAATTTTTTTTTTGTCTGGATACGTGTTATTTTAAAATGCATAAATATGACAGCGATGTTTTTAAATGTAATACAATTAAAAATATTTAGAGTTTTAACCATAAATAGCATTGCGATTATTACAAGAATCCATTCTCACAGATATTTTGGACAAATCTGCTTATAATTGATAATAAAATAAATTATTCTTAATTTATAACCATTAACGGAGTTTACAGAACAAAATTACTCTATACACTGATTAATGTAACAGTTGAATAATATACAATACAGGGTGTCTCAAAAACATATAGCGACAAACTTTTAGGGGAGGTGCTCAGAACCACATTGGAATGTGGGGTCACATTTTAATTTCAGGGATCTAAATTTGCTTAGTTCACTTCAATATAATTGTTTACTGAGTAAACGGTCTTTCATTGAAGCAGCTTTTTCTGCACCTGTATTCATACTGCGAGCCACAAACTGCTCGCTCTGGAATAAACAATCCAGAATTTGGATTTTTGAAGAATTTATGCTTAATTTTATGTTGCAATTTGTTGAATAATTCGCAAAATGCCAATTTCAACTCCTTCACTTTTTATTTCCCTGTTTTTATAGATAAATTTATATTCTGTTTGTGGAAAGACGCAAAAATTGTAACGATTATTACTTCTTCAAAATTCCATGCTAAATTGAATACCGTTGCAATAGTCTTCTGATTATCAAAATTCTGCAAAGTTATGTACTCCAATTCGATTGTATCTCCCTTTCTTTTGTAAACATATTATGGAGTCATGCTTAAACACTGAGTCTGAAATTTCAAATACAGTATAAAGGTGGTACTGCATGAGATAGAAAATAACAGCATTTAAAAACTTTGTCATAGTCCACAAATAAAATAGCGTCAATACGGGGAACGGGTCTTTGTCAGAAAAACAATTTAGAAAAAGCACATGCTATCCATTATGATATAAAGTGCACTTAAACTGTTATAGCTTATTTTGCTAAAACGTGTCATCCCATAACGTTTTTTTCTCACTTAAGTGGGCATGATGAGTATAATCACAGTTTAAACTTTATTTTTTCACATATAAAAGGGCTTAAAAATGATTTCGAAAAATGTATCTTAAATATTCCGAAGCCTATTTCTTTTAAACACCTTTTAATTTTTGATACTTTTAAAAGCACTTATGACTGAAGAATGTTATAAAATAAACAAAAGTAAGCATTATGAGTTTTTTATATAAGCATGTGAAGCATGCATACATTAATTATTAAAAATTTTGCGATGATTAAATATATATATATCTATATACATATATCTATATTTAAAATAATGTAATTTTTTTCAGTACAGCCAGACTTATTAAAGAATATCAATAATCACTTTTCAAATTTTTAAAGTTATTCAGGGGAAAGGCATTTAGTGTGTGTGTGGGTGGGTGGGTGGGGGAGAGATGCAAGCTCGCTGCTAGGTATGTTTATGCTTCAACAGATAGCAATACTGACCTTCTTGTGTGGAGAATGTTATCCCAGTGTACACGTGAATTGTGAATTTATGTAAATTCATCGCCTTTAAGGGGTTAGGGGTAGTCAGAATTTTCAAAAAATTGTTTTTTTTTTTTTTGCATTTTCTTAAAGTATAGTATCTTAAAAATATTCTCTGAAAGTTTGAAGTGAATCCGACAAATATCTTTCGAGTTATTTAGCGAAGAATAAAAGGCTCTCGAGCGGTCTAATATTTCCGAGAACAATTAGCTAGCGGCATAATTCTCCCTTACCTCCTGAAGTTTTAAAAGCAATCAAGCCTATTTATGAAGATCTTAGTAATGAAAATTTACTTTCAAGATGTGTAGGTGGATTTAATCAAAATAATAATGAGAGCTTCAACCAACTAGTGTGGAAAATATGCCCAAAAACTATCAATACTAGTTTTACCATTGTTCAAATTGCTGCATACGTAGCTATGAGTATATTTAATGAAGGGACAAAGTCATTATTAGTAATAATGAACACACTGGGACTTAGTTGTGGGCCTAATTCGCATCGGTATACTGAAAAAACCGATAGTGCACGTGTAAAAGTAGCTGATCAGCGCGCTAACGACAGCACTCGCGAAGGTAGAATGCGACGTAGACAACAACAAATTGATGTTTTAGAAAGTTCTACAACGGCTGAAGAACTCTTATATAGTCCAGGAATAGATGACTCAGTGTAAGTATTGAAATTATTCGTATTACTGTACATCAATCGACTGTAAAACTTTAAATGCGTTTTTCTCAAAACTATGTTTTTTGAACTGGTGACCACTGTAACTCAAAAACCGCTCGATAGATTTGAATGAAACTTATACAGCTTTTAGAAAACATAAAAAGCTAGTGCCTGATCGAAGGATTTTCTTTTTTTTTTAAACTTCGAATTTTTATAAACAATTAATTGTTGGTTTTTTTCCCGAAAATCTGCAAAAAAATTTCCAGAGACCGCCATTTTGTTAATTTTGAAAAAAGAAAAAAAAGCTTCGATCAGGCACAAGATTATCTATCCATAAAAATAATCTTTTTTGTTTCATTGATTTTAGATGAATCTCCAAGGAGCTGTAATGGTCACCGCAAGGACCCATTATTAAAACCTGTTCAACTTAGACCGCCATAACTTGTAAAATAATTATTTTTTTTTTTTTAAATTTAAGTGAAGTAATGTTAAAGTATGATGAAATGATACTATGTTTTTACTTATGTGAAATAAACTTAATTACTAGTAAAAAAAATTAATAAAAAATGGCATTTTTTCGCGCCTCTAACTACCCCTAACCCCTTAACCACCGATATTTGGATCTCGTGAGTATTTAATCTGGTGAATAGGGCCCTTAAAATATTCGATTGATCTTATTTAATGTTAGTAAATGGATTATTTTAAAACATTTATTAGCAATGCCAGTGAGTTTCGCGTTCTGTTACTCATAATCATGCAGCAATACTAAAATAAGTGTATGCAGCAGGTTCAACCAACATTTGGGGAAGACACAGCATCGTTCAGGAGCAAATTCCATGAACTTTACCTTTCATTTTTCATTTCGTATATTGTATATTATAGAGTAAAATATTGATAAATAATAATTATCTCTGCATATAAAGGAAGTTGTTCTGACTGACTGACTGACTGACTGACGATCACCGCACAGCCAAATCTTCCGGAAATACAGACATGGAATTTTAGGAGCTTATAGCTTTTGTGCCCAAAGCGTCATCCAAGAAGCGATTTTAAAAAATTCGAACCTACACGGGATGGCAGCCCAAAACGTTCTTTTCACATTTCCCGACCTATCTCGGGGGGGGGGGGGGAGATAGGGATAAAATTCTTGCTTTAAAATATGACTAATAGAAATACCTAAAAATCAATTTCAGGGTTTTTTAAAATTTGAATCGAAACAGGGATCAGGAGCACCAAAACGTTCTTTGACGCACTTTTCAAATTTCCATTCATATATCATAGGAAGAAGAGATAGCCTAAAAATCTTGCTTTAAAATGTAACAAATATAGCTAAAAGTCATTTTCATGGTTTTATAGAATCCACATCCGAACGGGGGTTGGAGGGAAAATAGAGATAGCTGTAAAATTCTTGCTTTAAAATGTACCTAACAGCAATACCTCAAAAATCATTTTCAGGTTTTTTTTTTAATTTTCACCCAAACAGTGGTAAAGCTTACGAATTTAAATTAGTTGAATAAATTCCTTCATTATATTGATGAACAGCATTTCAGGACCGTTTGCTACTACGGATATCTATCCATTACTGTTTATGTTTTACAAAATATAAAAAACGCCTTTTAAAGTACAATTAACACACGAAGTACTGTGTTCAGTATCTTTTTCATCAAAACGTTGTTTAAAAAATCTGTAAGTACCTTTCTAAACGAATACTGTTTGTCAAACATTAAAAATACTTTTTAAAGAGTACACACGAAACTATGTTCAAACTTTCATAAATTATTTTTTGCAACAAAGAGCAATCTAGTACTCTTTTTTTCTTTTTTTTTCTTGTTTAATTTTTCTAGTTTCTCTTATATGCTTTTCAACAAAACTGCTCTTTAAAAAGTAGTAAATGTCTCTCCAGACCAATTTCCTTTGGCTAAAAAAAAGGTATTTACTTGTTTCTTTGATACATTATCCTCATTTTGCAAACGGAATGCTTCCAGTGTCGAAATAGGGAAACACTTTAACAAACATCTACATCATGAATAGTCACATAATGTTTCTCTTCAAAATCGAATCAATCTCCTGCTGATAATCTGAAGAGAAAAGGTAAACTCATTTTGTGAATGGATAAAGAAAATACTAAAGGTTTCGTGACCTAAACCAATTTTGTAGCATGAAACAGATTAAACACACAACTCGTGTGTCCAACTCCCCTTACCGCAACTTTCTCGTACAATTCCTCCTTATGTTTGTCATGGTACACTTCTATGAACTCACGACTACGCTTGACTAATAATGCAATCATTGATCTGAGTAATTTATAGCCAGAGGATCATGTGCTGTGCGAACAGCTTTAATCACACGTCTTTGTCATTACTTTTAATATTGTGCCTTTTCTTAATTTAAATGTATTTTTAAATTTTGTTTTTAAATATTAAGTTTGTTTTTAATTTTAATTGTTTAATTTTGTTTTTAAATGTTAAGTTAATTAAGTTTTAAATAAAAGGCTAGATTGGATATTACGAAAAAAGGGGAAAATAATGAAAAAACCGGAGAGAAAAGAAAAAGATAAAAAACTTTATGGGGAAATTAAGATTAGGAATAGGAAAGCAGAAACAAAGTTTTAAATATTCGCAAATGTATAAGATATCTTACAGGAAGATAACATGGAAAAATTAATCTAGACAACCTACAATAGATTTATTTAGAATTATTTAGTGTTATTTTAATAATGCAATGTTTGATTAATATTTCTTCTAAACATTAAAAATATCTTTCAAGTTTTAGTAATACAAACATACTATAAATGTTCCCTCGCTTGAACAAGCACATAAAATTATCAATTACTTATTGCACCAAATCAAACTTTAGAATAAAAAATTTTTTTCAGTCGCATTTTTATTCTGTTTCAATTACAATCTGAAATCCATCATTAAAGAATTTGGAATTTTAGACCGTTTCTCTCATACTTCCGAATCTTAAATTTTAAAAAAACTCAGCTTTCTTCTACCAAGGGAAAAAGATAAGCTTATAAAAATTATTCAATTATTCTACAATGGAAATTTCGTAATCGAAGACATTTGTTAAAAAAAAAAGTCTGATGTTGACAATGGCAGTTTATCCTTGGGACATCGCATAGTTTAAAAAGCGTATTTTAAACTAAAAGTTAACTACTTGAATTGTGTTTCTTTGAAGGGAAACTTTTTTTTTTCTAAATTCTTGGTTAAATCTAAGTACATGTAGTAGTGGAATCATTTCATAGTATAAAAAGTAGGCATAGAGAATGTCCCGATGATTTTTCTAATCATTATATATTTATTTTGCAGGATAGAAAAATATGCGACTACAAAAAAATGACTTAAATGGGAGAGTAATAATGTTGACTTTTAAATTAAGCTCTAAACGTGGGGAAAAATGAATCTAGACAACCTACAGTAAACTTTTTAAAAATTATTGTGCATTATTTCAAAGGTGCAATTTTTGATGCATATTTCATCTAAAACAAAAAATCAGTTTCAAGTGATAGCAACACAAACATACGAAATATGTTCCCTTAAGTCTTCACTTAAATAAGATCATTAAGTTATCAATTACTGGCTGCACCAAATCAAACTTTTAGAAGACAAGATTTTTTTCTAAAGCATGTTTTAAACTAAAGGTTAACTATTTTGCTTTTGTTTCTTTAAAAGAAATATTTTTATTTTCTATATTCTTCGTTAAATCAAAGTAGAGTAAGTAGTTTAAGCATTTTATAATATAAATAATAGGCGTATAAAATGACCAGAATATTTTTATAATTAATATAAATTTATTTTGCAGGATAGAAAAATATAATATCAGAAAAAAAAAACTTTAATGGTGTAATAATATTGTTGACAGTTAAATTGTACTCTAAAAAAACACATAGCAGGCTTTCATGGAAATGCGAATGTGAATAATTTTGAGATAGTTAAAATAATAAAAATAAAATAATGCTTTACCGTAATATTTTTCTTTATGGCACATTTTATTTAGGTTGAATAAGCTTTTCCTTCTTTTTTCTTTAACTATCTCCTCCCCAAGAAAACTAGCGTATCCGGTACTTTTGCGTACATATGTAGAGTCTTTTTTTCTAGACTTATGACAAATGCAAAAGTAATTTATAAATGCAGACTTCAGATAATTTTCCAAGTCACACATCAAGACTTTTCAGGTTAGTCGGTTAGACCAAATTTGTACTTTTTCCGAATTATTCTGTTAAGTTAAAATTTCCTTACTATTCCATGCTTTTAAGTTTTTCCACAACGCTTTCAAATCTGTATATGCAAAAAATCTTCATTCAAAACTAATAGCATGATCAATATCTACACATGCATTTCCATGCAAACATACAATACCATTTTTGGAGCACAGTTTAACTGCCAACATACAAAAAAAAAAAACATGCATCCGCGTATATGCAAATCTAAAATCTTAATGATTGCACTTCTCTAATCGACTAACTACAAGCTGAGAAAAGCGGCAAACCACACCTTTATCTTATTATAGTATGTTCTGAAAAGCAACAAAACACTGGAATACTTTCAAATCATACAAAATAATATTCTCTAATTAACCTATTAATATTCCAAAACGTTCCTGAGATAGAGTGGTTTATAACAAAGTTTTTACTCTCTAAGATCTTTCTATCTGAAGAAGCGTTTTGTGAAGAGTAGGTAATTTAGACAATTTTACTATTTATTAAAATAAATTATAGTGATATTTCTTTAAAGATTTGCTGTAGTCATTTAAATTTTCTGATCACTTAGGTTGAAATTACAGTATAAAAAATTTAAAGATACTAGAATTTTGATGATGCATGTTGCTTACGAATATTAATTTATTCTAAGACTTAAAATCCGGTTTTCATTTCAGCCTGAAGTTTAAAAAGCATTTGATAGGTTGCATCTATTCACTTAGTGCTTTTAATTATTTTAGGGAGGGGTCTAGCTAATTTAAGGATTTTTTGCATTGAGAAATAAAAATGCAAAGAGTCTATGCCATTTTCGCAAATACTTATAATACTCTTATGTAATATTCTTAGAGTGCAGTCCCTTTTATCGTAATGATCATGCATCATAGTCTAGTGATGAATATTTCTTAAATATATGTTTTTGCTAAAGACTTAAAAATGCTTTTTCATGTATAAGTAACATACAGACATATATTCTCTCTCGTCCTTTTACTGAAAGAAGAACTTTAAATATTCAGTTACTTCACTAACAAATCAAACTTCAAAAGGCATTTTTTTTTCTTTTTCAGATACCTACTCCACGCTACTTCATTTGCAATCTGGAATGCACGATTCTCGGAATTCCGAATTTCAGCCGTTTCTCACATTCCTGTACCTTCCTTTTCAAAGAAAGAAAGCGATTCTTTCCTTTACTATGCGTTCACCTCAAGGGAGAAGACAAACGTAATACGTATAAATTCTTTTACAATAGAAATTTCGTAATCAGAAGCGTATTGCAGACTTCTCCTAACGTTTAAAAAAATGGCCTATACTGTAGAGTGACAGATTTTCCTCAGGACATCGGATAATTTTGAATGCATTTTCTGAACTAAAGTTCTATTCTTGAAATTCACGGTTACTTTTGAATAAAATGAGTAAGGAAGCATTAATTGCACCAGCAACTAGGAGAGAAATTGATTCGGTGTCAGAGAACTTTGAAAAAACAATTTATATTCATTCTTCTCGTTAAACTTAATTTTTTTCTGGAGACTATCAAAAGAATTAATATTTTGATTTTGAAAACGGAAAGAGAAAGTTAAAATTTTCATTAAAATAAAGGATTGTTAGTGTTTTACTGAAAATAACTCATTCTTCAATATTTTTTTTAAACGACTTATGAGTGCAGAAAATGTATCTTAGTAAGAATTGTATTTAATAAAGCATAAAAATGTGATAAAGATATAAAATATTTGCTTACAAAGCCAATTTGTGTATAAGGTTTTACTCTTAAGAGGGTCATTAAGCTTGAAGAACCTGTGAGCTAATGTCGAACAAAAGTCAGCCTTTATTCTAAGTATTTCGTTTAAGCTTAAATATATTTAAACAGTCATTTTATATTAATTACATCATACGCCTTGACAAATGGCAACTTAAAGACCTAATAATGTTGTCTGTAGAATTTCATTAAATATTACGCTTTTCATTAAAAATACCATTTATGTTCATTTTAGAAGTTTAATTGCTGTTGAATTTTTAATTTTAATAATTAGTTTGATTTTTTTAATTTTATGTAGTAATTCTCTTAACAAGAGAAATATTTTAAAATGTTAGGGAGCAAATATAAGTTTCAGATTTGTACCGGTTCAGTGCATAATGATCACTCATTATTAGATCTTTTCACCAGTTTTACTCAGCTCTTTTAATATGTACGTAGTACTATTATGAAAGACCGTCTTCAATATGAAATTCTGAGCAACAGAGGGAAATGTCCGCATTTGCAAGCAAGCGTGTTAATTACTCCAAAGAGTTTGCAATATGCATTATCTTTTCATCGCAATCAAATATTTCATAAACCAATCGCAGTCGTTAAATTTTAATATATGAAATACTTACTTTACGCTCAAATAAGTTTCAGTAATACGCTACATAGTTTCTCTCATATAATTAAACATTGCTCATTGTGTATCACATAACTTACCATCGGTCTTTATATAACATCATACAGAAAATGAATTTCCATGAAGTTTTATTAAACTAATTTAACAGAATTTTTTCCGGAATTTAAAGTGAACTTATTTATTCATTTTATTAACTTCTCCAATGTGTGTACACTCATTTCTTGAAAAATTCATAACATCTACAAGAAACCTTTGAAACTTCAAACTCGTGTATGATGATAAATAACGTACAATGCAAAGAAGAAAAGTACAGAAATAGAATTTTTGGAATCCCATAAATGGCGAACTCAGTATACCTCATTTTGCTAGACATTTTCCTCCCAAGAAATCCTCAATTTAAACAGAAATGAAATTATTTATTCCGTCATTTTTTTCGGACTCTTTAGTGAAGGATAAAAGACCTTTTTAAGGAAAGTTTGAAGCAGACTAGTTTGTTGTAGAGAAGACAGAATCATTTAATGATGTCAAGCATTTTTTATATAGTTTAAATTCTGTTACAACGAGCTCTGCATGAGCAGCAGTTTTAGATCAATTATTTTGGATTTAATGTTGAAATATTTAGAAGGGAAATTTTCCTCCCTTGCAGACTTACGCCAGCCGCGTTAAAGTGTTTTTTAATGATGTGACATTGAAAATGGTACTTTTTAATGAAAAATGATGCAGTCGGATGAAAAGCAGAAACAAAACCTGCAAGTCAAATTATTGTATCTACCGCATACTTTAAGCAATTATTATTTTCGATTTTAGCTGGTATACAGGTAAAGAAGCTAACCCGTTTGAAGAACAAAGTCATCAGTTGCATTTGGAAAAAAAATACATGGTAATATTTGTGTACTTTTTGTTTACAAATAGATAATTTTATTTAATAGGAACACCCCAAAATGTATGCAAAGGTACAGCTGGAAAGAACTGGCCCCTTGGAGCTTGATCCATCTCAAACGGGAAAGCATCTTTTGAGTGAATAGGAAAAAACAAAACTTGAAAAGCACCTACATTGTGAATGTTGTGGAAATTAATATAATAGCAATAATAATTACAAAATTTTGTTAATCTGCTATTGGTCTGGGATAGGAAATATCTATTTTCGTTTGTTCGTTAGTTTCGTTTTCAGAGTCTGAACATGTGTTACAGCGAGTAAACTAGGAATTTCGTAAACGTACGCCAACAATTCTTCCCAAAAATTTCCTATGTTCATTTCTATGTTAATTTCTTTTTTTTAGCAGTCTATCTACGTCGTATCTTTTCAAAATGTTCAGCCTATCCGATATAAATAGATCTTTATGTTTAATTCCAGTCTTACTACTAGTACTGGCCATAACAACATCACTGACAAACTGAGAAATACTAACAGGCCAATATCGATCACACGTGATTTTTCATTCAGCTACAGCTACAGTTTGACAAATCAAAAAAAGTGAGAAAAGCGTGGAGGGGAAATGAGAAAAGAGCGTATAATTCCAAAAAACAGAGCAAATCAAAGCGTCTTAACAGGTGGATTTTACATTTGTTTGATTATCGTAGGAAATGTCCAGGGACCGACTGAATGCAGCGTCTTATGTTGGAAATCGTTCTAAGTACTAACTAACGTTTAACTGTACATGAATTCAAACAGCAATTTATTATAAACAACGTAGCACCAATACATTAAAAATTTTACCATTTTGTTTCAATTCTTCAAAAATAATAATGATAATAAAAATAATATTAACAAAATTTAGCTACTGCTCCTATTTACTCTAAAGGAATGAAGTTCAAATCTAAATGTAGAATGCATCCGATTTCCTTAAACATCGCAATGCATGTTATGAAATCAAACGATGCTTTGTTTAAAAAATAAAACGATTACAAACATGGCTGGTGAGAGGAACTGAAGCCTCCTAATAACACTGATAGAATATTTCCAGCGTAAATTAGTTGGCACTAATAAAACGGCGGTGATTACCATATAAAATCATGAAATGTATTCATTAAAACCAGAATCTTACGCCATGCTAAACAACGTTTGAAAGCTAATTGACACACGCTAATGTCATCATTAGTCAATTTGTTACTGCGCTGACAGTTATGATGCCGCCGATAAAATTTTATCTGTCCTTCCCTTTGCAAATTACGGTGGCTCTTTAAGCGCATTTTAATTGCTAACAAGTATTTAATTCTACTCATGCATGCTCTTGCGTTACGCCGGCCTCAAGAGGTACTGAATATTCATTTCTCCCATTTTAAGTACGAATAAATTTAAAAAGATTATTTTATTTTTAACATTTTTTAAGAAACAGATTTTAATATCAATTATTTTGAGGTCGGATGTGTCTGTGCAATCTCCTCTCTTAATGACCAAAATTCTTGGAATTAATTTTAATTGATTTAAGAATAAATTTTTAATTAAAGGCTTGTATTCCTCTTCACGGTGGAAACCATTAAAGTTTAGATTGCTGTAAAATTAAAAGAAGGTTAGGTGCATTATGGTTTTTAAAACTAGAAATATTTTTGCAATAACAATCAACAATAAATACCCTTATACATATAAGTAAGTAGACAGTTGTTATTTTTACACAAGATGTTAGAAAATATGTCTTCTTTTGGGCTCAAACAGAAACAGAAAAATATATTTTTGATATTGAGACAAATGATAATAATTCACAGGTGTACGTTACTTTAAAAGTCTATAAATTTTTTTATCATCTGCTACAATTTATTACTTCAAGGCGATTTTCTTTAAAAATGAATCAATAAACACAAAGTGTAAAATTGAGCAGTGTTTAACATATCTGTGAAAATATAATTCCAACTCTAATGTTTTGAAATTGAATAGAAATGCATTTTATCTTATCACAAATCTATTTATCTTCTCAATTACTGGTTCAGTGTCACACGAATCCTCTTCCCTGCAGAAGTTCTGGAATATTTTAAGTGCACTTTGATAGCGAATTTGAATTTTATACACCCAAGTCTTGATAGCAATATTTCACTTATTAGTTTTTAAAATCACTCAAGGTCCGTTTCAATTATTTGTGGAGTATGGATAAAAATGAGATTACTAAAAAGCTCCATTTTTATGGAAATAAAAGAGAACTCTCGATGGATATAACTTTTAGTGTTTAATCTTTTATATATATGTTTCAAAATTATTCTATGGATTCTCTTTTCCCTTTTTGCTAATTTATTTCGAGCATTAGCGAAAATATAACAATCAGCTGTAATTTTAATTAAAACCATTACTTTTTTTCACAAGAGAAAAACGGCAAAAGAAATTTTAGAGAGCACTTAAAAAATCGACTAATATTAGTTGAGTTGAATACCATTTTAATTGCTTTTCACTAATTACTTTTAATGCAAGATCTAAAGAATAAATTTGCTTATCAATCATAAAAAAAATAAATCTAATTTAATTTACTAATTATAAATAAATTTGGGTAAGACTAATCAAACTTTAATTTTGAGTTTCAGAATATGAAGAAGGAAATTTATACAATCAATCGCACAAACTAAGCAATTTTGATTCCTTATTGAAAATAATGTACTTTAAATACAGCATAATATAAAGTTGCGAATATCAGTAAACTTTTTCAATCACAGAAGTGCAAAATGAATGAGGGTTAATTTACTTTACATTTTAGGGTTACTTTACAAATTCCCTCCGTGGATTGCAAATTTTAACAAACGTCAAACTTGGGCAATACATGTACATTGAAGTACCGCGTCATCTATCCTGAGCTCCTTTTTTATTCTCATTGAAAGATCTTATAAATTTTTACAAAACCGCATGAAATTTTGTGCTTTGCCCTTTCATTCCATATTCTTTTCGGTATCATGTCCTACTTGTAGTATGATTTTTAAAGAATTGATCAAGATGTTTGTCATAGTTAAATCTTCGATGCACGACTCTTTTACTAGCATCAGTATCTTTGATTTTATTAGTCTCCTTGCGTGGGATTGTGCTTGTAGCAAATTTTTCATTCAAATTATCAATTTGATGGTTTCAAAATATGTAAAAGTATTAAAACTAGCTGTTCTACACTATATCCAGGATTTAAAGAATTAGCAAGATAACTATTTTATAGTAATTAAACGTATCTTAGAGCAAAAACATCCATATAACTATCGGCATACAATCATGTCATTACAGTATTTTAAAATGAGACGTAAATTTGATTTAAAAGAGTGTGATAATAAACATGTTGCTTAGATTTATGTAGTTGCAATATGCATATAATAATTCAGTATGTTTACTTACCAAACAAACTGTGAATGGAATATTATTAAAGTGCCACCAATTTCTTGAAACCGACAAATGAAAAGAAAGAAACATGCTTTATTCATAAAAGTAGCTTTTCAAAATATTCATTTTTCCTCAAACTTTTAGTATTTGCTGGGAGGGTAGTCAACACTAAATGTCAGACATAAAAAGAAGAAAAAATCTGAAAATAATGCTTTAGTTGGTGACAGAGAACACGTCTCATCCGTTTTTCAAAAATAACAAAATTATATTGTGAAAGCAAGCGCATGCTGTTTGGACTGTTTACACATTAGTATGGAGGCTGAATAAACTTCGATTGTTTATAGTTTTGATTCATTTTTCTTTCGTACTTTTAATATATTCACACTGCATATAATTTTCACAATCTTTTAACTGGAAGTATGCATTTTGGACTAACGGTTGCGAAGATAAAAGTCAATCGTAAACTTATACGTCGATATGCTGCATAAAAATGGTATCGTTTAATTTCCTTACGTTTATACAACACTGGACCGAACACAAATTAATGGCTTTTAATTAAAGAATTTTCAAAATTCCTTGGGAGAAAGTAAAGTAAAATATGCAAAAAATATAAGATAAAGACTTTTTTAAGTATTACGGTTCTTTAAAATACATGCACGGCTGGGCTAAAATTTTCGTAGATAATGTTGGGTGTGCAGGGAGCGATCTTAAACCAGTATCTTTAATCAGTATGTTTTATCTTAAATCAGTATCAGAAATCGCCTCACCTCGCTTCATCTAGAAGCTCATTTCAAAACTAAAGCGAGTTGGAATACGTGACCCATTCTATCTCTTTTTTACTTCCTTGTACGTAGTATAAGGAAGTAATGTGATCCCGAAAAATTTTGGGGGCCAAATTTCGACTAAAAAACCGATTTTGACTACCTCTAAATTTAATTTTAAGAATTTTTTCGATGCATCTCATCGTAGGCTAGCATGCACGATCATATAAACGCGTCTGCAACTCATTTTGACCAGCGGCGAGTCTGCTGTGGTCAGTTTTTCCATGCCGTCTGTACGTACGTACGTACGTATGTACGTACGTACGTATGTACGTACGTATGTATGTAACTCGCATATCTCAAAAACTATTGGTCGTAGAATGTTGAGATTTGATATTTAGGATTGTTCTATGATCTAGTTGTGCACCTCCCCTTTTGGTTGCAATCGAATGGATAGTTTATGTACAGGACCGCCCAAAAGATTCGAAATACATTACGCTCTATGGGCCGAAATTCATTAAACTCGCCTAACTCAAAAACTATTAGGCGTAGAATTTCGAAACTTCATATTTTGGATAGTTGTAACATCTAGTTGTGCACTTCCCCTTTTGGTTCCATTCGACTGGATAGTTTATCTATAGGACCGCCCAAAACATTCGAAATACATTACGCTCAATGGGCCGAAATTCATTAAACTCGCATATCTCAAAAACTATTAGGCGTAGAATGTTGAAACTTTATATTTAGGATTGTTGTAACATCTAGTTGTTCACTTCCCCTTTCGGTTCCATTCGACTGGATAGTTTATCTACAGAACCGCCTAAAAGATTCGAAATACATTACGCTCTATGGGCCGAAATTCATCAAAGCGTTTTTTAGAGGTATTGGGCTATTTCAAACGACTCGGAAGTGATATATGCTGAAAAGAGTTAGAAAATGAATTTCTCCATTAAAAAAGGTGTCTTTATCATTTACAGTTCTGCTACAGGAACACTCAAAAGATTTCCAATACATTACGGTCAATGGCAATTTTAGGGCATTCATCCATTTCAAGCACAATACCGTCTTACCACATAAGTTAGGTAATGGTCCGACCACGGTCACGTGCCTCCCTCAAGAACTGTGCCAAAAGTCGCCAAGCTTGGCGACTTTTAGTGACGTGTGTGTATATTTAACTCTCAAACCTCAAAAATTATTATGAAATTTTATATATAAGATTGTTGTAACATCTAGTTGTGCATCTCGATTTTTGGTTCCAATCTACTGGAGAGTTTATTTACAGGACCACCGAAAAGAATTTCAGTACTTTAATGTCTATGGACATCTTCAATATAATACAATTGCAGACAGTGATTGTTTGGTACATGCCCAAAATCTCGCCGACTGTCCTGGACTTTGGCGAGTTTTGCCGAAATGTCGCCAAATTTGGCGATAGTCAGTCATTTCGTCCATGCCCAAAGTATCGCCATTTGTCATCGTTCTTGGCGAGTTTTGGCGAAATATCGCCAAATTTGGCGATAATCTGTCATTGTTGGTCCATGCTTAATATCTCGCCAAATGTCGTCGACATTGACGAGTTTCGCCGAAATATCGCCAAATTTGGCGCCAAAAATTATTTCGTATTTTGTATAACTAAAACTTTAACCCGTAGAATTTTGAACTTTTGTATTTAGAACTATATTATAATATCTAACTGTTTTCAATATCTTTTTTGACAGCAATCCACTAAGAATTTATTTATAGGGTGAGCCAAATGACTTTAAATACATTAAGGTGTATGGATGCATTCAATTCATTGAAAGTCTGTGGTCAATGACTACTGTGGCTATCCCCAAAATCTCGCAAATTATCTCAAGTTTGTCGGCTTTTGGTGAAATATCGCCAAATAAAGTGTCAGAAGGAAATCTTTCAAATTGAACTCAGCTTGGCGATATCGAAATATTTGGCTAGAAATCGCTAAACCTTACTATTATTGATATTTTATCTCTTTCAAACAAATAAGTTTAGAGGAAGTGCATAGAAAACATTTTTATTTAATAGACGTGCAAGGAAGTCATGTGTTGGACACATCAGATTTTTTTTTCTTTTCTTTTTTCCGCTTTAAGTCAAAAAATCGTGAGATAGTATAATTTTGAAAAATTCTGTTTTTTCCTTTTGTAAAAAATGTGTATTATTAAAAATGTATCAAAAGTTAAAAAAAGCGTAGGTATAAAGTTTGTGTTTTTTCTACTAAAACATTGTTGAATAAGCGTATTGCGTTTTAATAATGTTGTATTTAGCACTCTATTCTTTCTTTTCATTGTTGAAACTTTTCAAAGAAAGAAAAATGTTCAATTCTTTCAAATATAGCCAGATATTTTACTACCATTTCATTATACTCTAATGCAACTCATATTAGAATATACTACTTCCGGTTTATTGAATTTTTTATGTATATACTGCTGTCTTTAGTAGTTCAATTTTATAAGAAACAAAACTGAATTTTTCTTTATGTGATTTTCCAACCCCCACCCCACCCCAATCTGTAAACGAAACAACCCCTATAAATAAATAAATGTACAAAATCACTGACACACTAGTTTTGAAAACATGATACGCAAATACACGTTGCCAACTAGCAAGTTTTTAGATAAATATTCACTTCCATTCCCTAAATTCCCATTATTCACGTGATTTCCATTTCCACGTTAATTCACATTATTCACGTGATTTCAATTTCCACGGTATTCCCATTATTCAAGTGAAGCCTAACTAATAGCGTTCCTCTTCACCTGAGGCTTCTGCTGTGTATTTTTAGCGGATGTTTTTCTTCTCCTGAAATCGGCAAATTACAGAAATTTGAATCCATATTCCTCTTCGCAGCTCTTCACTTTGAGTGTTTACTTCTAGTACTTCGCCTCGGTTCTAAGAGAAACACTAAACTAAATTTCCTTTCTCTCCACGTGAACGTTTCTTCATTTTTTTTTCTCTGGAAGATCAAATAACATTTTTCGCGGAAGACAATTGCTCTTTGAGATACAAAAGAAGAGAGTTCATTATCAATTCAACGGGAACACTCTTGAACTTTATTGCGAGTAAGGCTTGTTCATTGACAATGGAAATACAATATTGATATTTATATTTAAAGACCGCGTTTCAAATAGCTTTAAAGAGGAAAATTGTCTATTGAAATGAACTAAGTTTTTAGAAACTGCTTCAGGGGAAGAGGATGAAAAAAGCAATAATGTTTTCTTAAAAATATAAATTGTTCTTCAGATTCTGTTTTCCTTAAATATTGTTACAAATATATATTTTGATATGAATAAAATGCAAATGATTTAACAAGCATTCTATTTTTTAAATAAGCAAAATTCAAAATACAGGAGATGACTTGTTGGCGGATGCATTTGCTTATATTTTTGATAATCTTTTAGAATGAGAAGATATTTTTCTTTAAGACAACTTATTTTGGAATGAGATGCATTTGGATCAAAGTCTCTGACGTTCTTTAGTTATCTTACTTCACCCTCATATATTAAATACACAAATGCATGTAATACTGGCGTGCACTTAACAAACACTGAATACATACACAAAATTTCTACATCGCATTTAATAATATTTGTACTTGAGGCTAATTCTTTTTATTAATTTGCGAGCATCACATTATTAGTCGTAGCGGACGAATAGGTCTGAAAAGATTATTATTTTATCAGTTTTAATTGTTGTATGCCTTTATTCTATGCAATTGAACATATATCTTAAAATAAAACAGCAGAGTAAATTAAGTTATTTGAATCAAAAAGAGTGTAGTGAGACTTTTGCTGTATTTCTGTGGTCCAGATGTAGAATTTATGTATTTTTTCCTAGTGTTGTGTGAAAATTGAAGTTTTATGAAATATTTATTCCCATTTAATATTATACAGTTTTGCCTTTTGTATCTCTTTTATATAATATACGTATTTATCAAATTCTAATATTATGTGTTCAACTACACATTTTTCATATTTGTATACAAAAATGATATAAAATTTCTTCTAATTAATCGGTAAAACTTCTCTAAAGGGGAATTCTGTAAAGTAGGAACCGGTCTCAGAAAAGCAGTAATCAGAAAAGCGAAAGATTCGGAATTGAACATTTTGCTCTGCAAACTGTTTTCCAAAGCAGAAAAAAAAATAGACAAAATGTTTTTAAAAAATTGTAGGGAAGTAGATTATAACCAAGGAGATAAAATTCGAAATTGTAAATTTCATGTAAATTAGTGTCGCAATCTGGTAAAAAATACATGGATAAGAAGCAGACAGCATTCATGTTATTTAGAGTTAAATTATATCTAGTGTATGCCGTTTATTGTTGATGCCAATAATTAAAACAATTGGAGATCAGAGCAGTTGTGCTTTTACTCCATTTATTTTAACCTTGTCGATTTTAATTGCCTAAAAATTTATTTTAGTAAAGTTCAATATCTGATAACCCTTTATTTAATTATTGCTTTAAGTTCTAATTAAACCAAGCAGTGCGTATGGTTTTCAAATATGGAATGTCTTCTTTTCTGTTAAAAGACACTGTCGGATAAAACCGACGCCTTGACGATCGAACAAAACTAGACAGTCTGTGTCTTTTGTAACGAAATGTACTCCAAATCCAAAACAGTGAAAGATTGTATAAATGGTTGTATGCAATAGCCACCTAGTAAGTATTCCTATAGGCTAGGTCGGACTAAATTCAATAGTTGATTACTTCTGGAAAATAATCTGACGAATCAGGTTAATAACATTTTGCTTATGGAGCTGAATTTTAAATGATAATTACATAATGCTCTTTGTCAATTATGATGGTGTTCAATGCATGGTTATGCAATTTCTCTGTGCTTTTAGCATAAATTTTTGCATAAGCCTTTAATTATAAATAAACAGTTATTATATTAGCAATCTTTAAGATTTATTAACGCTATCTACATAGGAGTGAGCACATTTGACTCAGAAACTATCCCTAACAACTTTCATTTTTCGCAGTTTTAGATTTACGCCTCTTCAATCTTTAGAGGGGTTTAACCGCACACTGTCAATAGTTCGATGTAACGGCATATCTCGATTCCTACGAAAAAAAATGAAAAAATCCTAAAAGTATAAATATTTCAGTTTTTCAGGTAGATTTGGGTCTACCTTTCCTGTACTACAAATACGTAGGATATACGCTTGCTGTATATTCTTCAAACATTATTACGAACATCAATTATCGGTTTTCTGGGCTTTCACAATATGCCAAATTCTAAGTATTTCACCGGTTTCGCACTTTAAATGAATAAAAATTAAAAATCATACTGTGCTTGGCTAAATTTCTAAGTTTCTTGATTGATTAATGATATGAGGGAAAACGTAACTCAACCTGTAAAAGGAACAGCTTAATGTTATAATTTACATGAAAACAAGTGTAATACTTTTTCCTTTTATTAATATAGTTTATTTAATATTTGAGTAGACAGCGTATATATGTATTAATTTTTAAAACATTTCTTAATTTGGGTGTAACTGCATTAAAGTACCTTTCAGAACCACCCAGCTTCTATTTTGTATAAGCAATATACTTACCTTCATTTTTAAGAATTTTATAACGAGAAATTTTTCCAAAAAAACCCTTTAGTCTATTAATTAAAATTGTTAAGAATGAAAGCATTTTCTTGTGTTCCCATAAGAAATATTTACTCTATTCGGCATTAGTATCAATTTACTAATAAAGGTACAATGAAAAAGAAAATTAAGAATCACCGGCAACAAAAACAGTTCTAAATTAGGTCATTTTCTGCATTTTTAAGCGTAAAATGCTATAATACTTGATCAGATTCCTCATTAGCATTTCCTTTTTATGATAAAAATGGTAACTGTTGCGTAAATCAAAATAAATTGATTGTACTGAAGAAACATGTTCCATTTTTTATGAAAAGAGTGAAAAACAACTACTAACACTGTATAACCAGTGAACATTGCTTTATCGATCAGTTATTAATGAATCTTGAAATCATGATACTTTGTACGAAGTATAAGGAAGTAATATGATCGCGAAAAATTTCGGTCGCCAGATTTTGACGAAAAAACATATTTTGACTATTTCTAAATTTATTTTTAAGATTTTTTGCGATGCATCTTATTGCATGCATGCATGCACGTTCATATAAATGCATGTACAACCTATTTTGACCAGTTTTTCCCTGACGTCTGTACGTACGTATGCTTGTAACTCTCATTTCTCAAGAAATAATCGTCTTAGAATGTTTAAATTTTATATTTAGGAGTTTTGCAGCATCAGTTGTGCACCTCCCCTTTTGGTATTACATTTGTAGTCAGTCATTGCCCAAAATCCGACTTTGGTGGATTTTGCCGAAATATCGCCAAATTTGGCGATAGTCAGTCATTTGGTCCATGTCCAAAATATCGCCACTTGTCACCGTCCTTGGCCGGTTTTGTAGAAATATATCCGAATTTGGAGATAGTTATTGTTTGATCCATGCCCAAAATCTCGGCATTTGTTGTCGACCTTAGCCAGTTTCGCCGAAATATCGCCAAATATGGCACCAAAAATTATTTCGTATTTTGTATAGCTTTAAAACTTTAACCCGTAGAATTTTGAACTTTTGTATTTAGAACTATTGTAATATCTAACTGTTTTCAATATCTTTTTTGACTGCAATCGACTGGGAATTTATTCAAAGGGTCAGCCAAATGACTTTAAATACGTTAAGGTGTATGGATGCATTCAATTCATTGAAAGTCTGTGGTCAATGACTACGTTGCCTCTCCCCAAAATGACCCCCCGACCCGACCTGGGCAAGTTTCGGAGAAATATCACCAAATTTCGAAATATTGTAACATCTAACTGCGCATCTCTTTTTTGATTGCAATCGACTAAGTAATTTATTTACAGGGTCACCCACATGACTTTAAATACATTAACGTGTATAGATACATTCAATTCCTTGAAATTCTGTGGACAGACACTATTTTGGCTATTGAATAAATTCTCGCGAACTATCTCAGCTTGTCGGCTATTGGCAAAATATCACCAAATTAGGTGTCAGAAGCAAACCTTTCAAATTGAACCCAGGATAGCGATATCTAAATATTTGGCTAGAAATCTCTAAACCTTTCTATTACTGCAGTATTTTATCTCTTTCAAACAAAATAAGTTTATATGTAGTTCGCCGAAAATATTTTTGATTTAATAGACGTAAGAGGAAGTTTTGTGTTGTCCATATCAGATTTTTTTTATTTAAAAGTACATACTTCGTCAAATTCAAGCACAAACTCTTTTCATTCCACCAGAGATTTCTAATGTACCATTGCTTTATTATTTCAAAAACATTCAAGAATATATATAATGTGTGTATATATTTAGTGTTCTTTCAGAAGAGATGCTGCAAACTCTCTGGGAAGCATCAAACACCCCTGCTCCATTTGATAGTTCCATTTCACCGGATAAACAAACCTTGCTACTCATTTCTCAGTTTCATTTCATCCATCACGGAGTAGCTAAACTGGTTTTACAGCTTTGCAGGATGTTAGTCAAACGGAAGAACTCATCTCTTCCCTGAAATGGAAAAAGAAAATGTTGACGCATTTTACAAGACTGAAAATGGCTTTTAAAATCTGCTGGCTTGTTTTGCAATCTATATATTTACCGAGTGTTTTCAAACAGATGCTAGGGGAATTATCTTTTAAACCGTAAACGATAGAAACATAATTTCTATTAGAAAAGTTCGTCAAATTAAGAGTAGAATTAAGATGTGGTAAATTGTTTACTAGGAGTTGTATACATATTAAAATACGAAATTTAATTTTATACTGACCCTCCTTTCCTATCGCTTATATTTAGAAAAATATTGCTCTTTGTGTAAGAAGATTAATTTTAAAAAACCGTGTCTCTAAGTGAAAGAGTTTCCGAGATATTGCAATTTGAAAATTTTGGCATTTTCACCAAGCACTAAGGGGTTGTCTCAAAAGTGAGTAAAATTTAATTACTTTTCAAATTAGATTAAGTTACATTAATAGTCACTCAGTAGACAAAGTTGACTCCTCAAATCCTAGTTTAGCTAGAACTTTCCTATATCGCATGTTTGATTATTTCTATTGAACGTTACCACACCATAATATCCCACACCATTATTTTGTCATTTTCTTTTACACTTTAAAATTCTTTCCTCTATCAGCCTGGTGTAATTACTGGATGACCCCACTAAAGCACGGAATTATCGCTAATTTCACAACGCAGTACTGATCCATACAGGTAAAATTGTACCTGTTAATTTCACACGTTTGAACGTGTTTAATTACCATTCCCAACAATGGTATCATTATTTAATATTTATAAACTCGTAATTGATTCTCTAAAGTAAAGATTTTTTCGTGAAAACCAACACCAATACAGTAGGTAAAGCGGTGTTAGTCATCATTTTTAGCATTCGATTTCTGACTAACTATTTCAATTAGAGACACGGGATTTTTTTAATTAATTCTTATAGACAAAGAGCAACCTTTTTCTAAATATAAGTGATAGGAAAGAAAGGACCTTATAAAAATTAAATTTCATATTTTAATATGTATACAGCCCTTATTAAACGTCTTGCCATATCTGAATTCTACTCTTAATTTGATGAACTTTTCTAATTGAAAATGTACTTCGATTACTTACGGTTTAAAAGATAATTGCTGTAACATCTGTTTTGAAACACCCGGTATATACCTGATTGTTAATACTGTCAAATAATATTACACTACTGTTTCTGGCAATACTTTTATAATCTTAATTCTACTATTATTCATCCAAATTCTTGCAACTTGTGTTTTGCAATTATTTTGCTTTCAAATTAATTATGTATTTATTTTCTTGTGTTTCTATAGTAGGATAGGAGCTAAATGTGTGTAGGGAATAACTTTTTTGATATGCCACAACCGAAATCCTACAGTTTAGTTGTCTTTAATTATAATATTCTGTGTATGGCCCCTGACTACTGTCTAACAGGTTATAATTTCCATTCCACTCTTTCTTGTATAATTTGGTTCATTGCATTTCGAATTTCATACTATTTGGTCTTCTGATTCTGCTCATATACTTTATTTTTCCTACTGCGTTTGTCATTTTTTGCAGTAATATTCTTTGCATTTTATTTATCAATTATATATATATATATATATCCACAAGAGCGGAGCGGAATATAACAATAAGCGAGGACGGAATTTCTAGGAAAAAACAGTAAGGGAAGAAAGAAGTTCTCAGAAAAAATACTACTTAAAGAGCACTTTCGTGGAAAAACCGGTCGGTTTCTATGGAAACTGATCGCTCCGCGATGTATCGTTTTTTTTCGCTCTTTGGGTTTAAGCGCGATATATATATATATATATATATATATATATATATATATGTGTGTGTGTGTGTGTGTGTGTGTGTGTGTGTGTGTGGTGTGTGTGAATATGAATATACACCAGGTCCCAAAAGTTTAGACAATCAAAGAAATTTGCATTATCATAAAAAGTAATTGCAATTAAAATTCGAGAGATAGATTATAAATAAAAACAGTTTTACTGATATACACATATAAATTATGATCAAAGGTTTGAAATTGTAATATACGCATTAAATTATATAACAATATGCTGTCCCAAAAGTATAAACACGATAGAGTATTACATATTTTCTTTTGCATTTGTATCACAGAATAAAATATTTTTATTTTCGTCTGCTTCTAAAATGCAGAATGATTTTTCCCTTTAATTGAAATATGGTTTGTTATATTTTAGCGTAATAATTTTACTGAAATTTTGTGGAATCAAATGAGTTCAATATATTGTTTTGTTCGTGATTCGGAAAAGACATTTTCTGCGTATCCTCATAAAAATGCCACGTTCTAAAGAAATTTCTAAAATGAAATTACTGCGATTATACATTTAAAAGCGCAAGGACAAAATCCTGTACAAACATCGAGAAGAATAAAGAAGAGCAGTATTTATAGAGTTTTAAGAACTAGCAGATCATCGAATACTAGAAAGTGAATCGGAAGACCAAAGAAAATATGTTTTTAAAAATGGCTTCATTTGATAACTTATCCATTCGTGAAATTGCATCATTTTCCAGAATCTCAAAAAGTACTGAATTAAAGCTTCAATAAATATTGTTTACAGGAGAATGGAAGCAAAACCTTTCTTAAAACAAGACATAAGAGACATATAGAGACATAAAGATGCACGTCTAAAGTGGGCTAGAAAGTATATTAGCCCAGGCAAATTAGACTTTTGCTGCCCGAAAAATAGGGCAAAGCTGGAGATGATTTTAATCCACCGTCGGCATCCCAAGTAAGTGCTGGGTGGGTTTTGCGAAGTAAATTTAGGTGGGCTTAACTTTTAGGAGCCAAAAAACCGCAAAATTTTGGCCCTTTTTTCAGTTTTTCTCCTATATCTTGAAAACGGTGCATCGTACCGAAATGTGGCAAAATTAAAGAGCATAAAATTCCGCGTCTAAGTCCTTAAAGGTTAAATTCGGTTCAGCGGTTTAGCCACAATCGATTGTCAAAAATGGGCAATGTTTGCCAACTTGGTGGAAAAGTCGGTTTATCGCCTGTAATTCAAAAACGACGCCCAAATGAATACGCAAAGAGCTACCACATAGGTCAAGTTATTTGAATTTACATCATTATATATATGTGCATACGTTACTTATGATGTCTTTCGTCGTTTTGGCAAAAATGTCCCATCGAAATTAAAGTCTTCTTCATCATCTTCGTCAGGAAAGGGATTCTCCTCCTCTTCTTCCTCTCGAAAATCGCAATCGTAGGCGGTCTTCTATGACCGCTTCTGCGCTGAGGGAATTTCGACATGCATGCGGAATCAGACCGTTTCGGGTGGTCGTCCATCCCCACTGCTCTGGATTTAGAAATTTTTTTTACCAAGCCTGCACTTGCAAGTAGACCCTCAGGGAGTGCTGCCGAGCAGCCGCTTCTGTGGGAGGCAAACAAGCTAAATTGAATGCACTTTTTGTGAGGGATTTTTGAAATAATTGTAGCCTTAGCAAATTTAGCGATGTTTCGCTGCCGCCCGTGTATACATACACAATAAACTTAACTCCTGCTCCACCAACCTGTCCAGGTGTTGCATCGGGATCTGAAAAAATGGCTATTGCATTTTGAAAGCTGAAGTTATTTTGTAATTTCTTTACAAATTTAATTTTGCCCTGTCGAAAGAAAGCGGATACTGTCGCACCCACTGAAGGCATGCAGAAACAATAAATGTTTTTTTTTTGTGTGCCATCTGAAAGTTTACACTGCCTGGGATCATAAATCACGGTATCCTGATTCCCTTTACCAGGTTTTAAGAGATGATGTTGCAAGATGAGAGAGCTACATAGGCTGTCAGCAGGACCAATAAATCTATGTCCTCTCCGACAATGAACATATTTTTTTCAAGTGTACATGTTTCTAATGCAGTTGTTATAATCAAGAGATCTGCGTTCTCGATATCTTGCTTGACCCGAAAACCTTCACTAGTCAGTTTATTCGTAATTGTGGATGTCAGACGTTTCTGATTACTTTCGTTTGATAAGAAATGTTCCTTCGGCATTGTTGCACTCATAGTTTCATCAAACAAAACAGATGCTGATGACATAGCACGGGCTCTTCGGATACGTTCAGCTGATTTTATGCCTTTTCCGTACCATCTTCAGGGTGTCCATCAAACACTATGGTGCAATTGGACCATAGTGTTTTTTAACATAGTTGATATATTTTTCAATGATAGTGGAAAATTTTTCATTAGTATTCCACATAAATCGATGTAACAAGAACCCACCATCAACAACGAAGATCGCATTGCTTGTAATTAGCATCGATTGGACTGAACAGCTTATAGAGATCGGATTTTCTAGTCTTCCACATTCCACCGTCATCGAAAAGAGATAATGGATAGGGGGCTAATTCAAATCCGAAGTATGACTCGAGCTCCTTTGGTGATTTCATGTGAAAAGGGATTCTGCGGAAAATTGTATCAGGGCTGACTGGGACCGCTTCACCGCTAATCTTCACTTTGCAGTTCACTGCTCGAAGGAAAAGGAGCAGGCCAGATGGCTATTGCTAGGGGTCCCAGGGGAATGAATACCATATAATAATAAACATACCAATTGTATATAATAATATTATAGAATGGTAGATTTAAATTCGAGTAAATAGTATAGACATAGACCAATGTAATGTGGTTAATTTTTTCTATCTTCTTTTGCATAATATCATTATTATATATATATATAATAATGATATTATGCAAAACATATGTATATATAAGTTCGAATAACTTGACCTATGTGGTAGCTCTTTGCGTTAATTCATTTGGGCTGGCCGTTTTTGAATTACAGGCGTTAAACCGACTTTTCCGCCAAGTTGGCAAAAATTGCCCATTTTTGACAATCGATTGTGGCTAAACCGCTGAACCGAATTTAACTTTTAAGGACTCATTAGACGCGGAATTTTATGCTCTTTAATTTTGTAAGAATCACATTTCGGTACGATGCGCCGTTTTCAAGGTATAAGCGAAAAACTGAAAAAAAGTGCCAAAATTTCGCGGTTTTTTGGCTCCTAAAAGTGAAGCCCACCTAAATTTACTTCGCAAAACCCACCCAGCACTTACTTGGGATGCCGACGGTGTTTTAAAATCATCTCCAGCTCTGACCTATTTTTCGGGCAGCACGGCCTTATTTTGGTCTTATTTGCCTGGGCTATATGTAATATGGTGAGAAGTGAATTTCTGTCATCTTCAGAGATGAAAAGAAATGGAATATAGACAACCCTGTTGGATATAAATTTTACTGGCATGCCTAAGACAAGAAACCAAAAACTGTTTCAGCAGGCAACAAGGCGGAGAATCAGTAATGATCTGGGGAGGTTTTTCCTTCAACGGCCAGAAATATCTAGAATTTAACGACAGAAAAATGAAATCATAGGATTATCAGGATTTTTTACATACCAATTTACTGCCAATTATGAATTTGCCAGCAGGACCGGACAGTGTTTTCCAACAAGATGAAGCATTCATCCATACCTCCGGATCAACGAAAACGTGGTTTATGCAAAACAATATCGCACTATAATATACGCATTTATAATGTGATATTATACATAAAGTCAGTCTGGTCATATAAAACTGGTCACATAAGACTGGTCATATAGTGCTGTCCAGCACTATATGACTGGCCAGAACTTAGTCCGAATTCGAATCCCATGGAATAGAGCAGTATGCATGTGTAAATGACTTAAAACCTGCAATCGACAAAGCGTGGTATGAAATATTTCCTTCTGCAATGCAATGCTTCATTAATTCTATGGAACAATGTGTATTTGATGTCATAAAGTGTCGTGACAATAAAATTAAATAGTAAATCAAGATTTTAGTTACGTTCATAAATCTAAAAAAAAAAAATTACAGTTGGCTATACTTTTGGGGCAGCACATTGTTATATAATTTAATGTACATTTTACAATTTCAAATTTTGGTCATAATTTAAATGTGTAGTATATCAGCAAAACTGTTTTTATTTATTAACTATCGCACGAATTTTAATTGCACATTATTACTTTTTATGTTACTGCAAATTTTACTGATTGTCTAAACTTTTGTGAAACGTATATATGTATATATAAAGAATAACACCGAAAGGATAACACTAAGAATGGTAACACTAAGAATAGGTAACACAATGGGTAACACTAAGAATGGAAATACACGAAAGAATAAAATGTATAATCACTGGGTTTTTTTTAACCAAAACCGCTGTTTAAACAATTAACTTTTAACAATCAATAAACTTTTCAGTTACAATTGATTTTTATTCTAACAAATTCAGCAATTTTATTTTTTTACTATTAGGCTTTCAGAATTTGCAATCTTTAATCTGCTTAATTATCAGAGAATTCTGTGCAAAAAGATTTAATCACACCCATATGATATTTTTTTAATTGAAGGTATCTTACTCTTTTAACTGTATTTCTAAAGATTATTTTTAGCTTTTTAAGGTTGAAACAGTCGAAACTGAATGGGATATTTCTTCGAAAGAAATGCAAAAATTCGAAAATACCATAGTGCCAAGAAAAAACAAAAAGTTACTTAAAAAATGAAAACTAGTAAAAAGTTAGAATGAAATGAAAAAGTTATAAATCTCTGAGAGATCAAGATCAGATTTTCAAGACGTTTTAAAACATCGTGAAAAGCGTTAACACGAAACTGAAGGAAACACTTTTTCTGTGTTAAAAGAATTACGTTTTAAATGCGACATTCGAATAAAAGCAAGTCAGTATTTCTGATGTTATGAATTTTTTTCATACATTTTTCTTTTTGCTAAAATGCATACTTACAGAAACGTGCAATCAAACTCTATACACATGCACGCATACTACCATAACTAAGCGGTCTTATTTTTTGTGCGTATTAATATTTGCTCTTCAATTTTTCTTTTATTCATTTATTGCCAAATTTTTCGCAATGAAAGACAACAAATGTATTACATTACTGTACTTTGTGTGAAGTTATTTAACTATATTAATGTTATTTTAATGATACTACAGCGCTCATTATTCTTTTCATCAAAGCGTAATTTAAAAATCTTTCCCTAATAGCAATCCAGCAATCTTTAATCGGGTTTCAGCCGGCTTATCATCGGGAGCCTTGGATAATCATTGTCTCATCATTTCTGATAATCCTTAAGTTTCTGCATGTTCGTGGTTTTCCGCGCTGATCGAATCTTTACAAGGAGATCTGTTCCGTGCGATAATGTTTGCCGATGGTAAAGCCGACAAACATATCCATATCGCACTTTTTTCCCAAGTCTTGAACGGATTCTAATCACTATCCCTTCTTAATTTTAAGAAGAAAGATAATTTTCTATTATACTAAGAAAGAAAACGGTGGCCCACAGGAGATTACACAAATTCATCGATTCCTGTCTCAGACTTAAAATCTGGGTGGACGCAGTGCAAGTCTTTTAACGTCTCAAAATTACTTTTACCTTAATTTTTGCGTTTAGCAGCTACTTCTATGAAGTGCAATATTTCTAAAAACTAACAGTAATCATAACCTACATCAATTCTAATAATCAATTACAGCGGCTGTGTAACAGTGTGCTGTCTGTTAGTGAAGACATGAAAGCAAATATGCAATTTTTTATTTCCGCTGGGCTACCACCAAACTCTGCATTTATAAGTGTTTATTTTAAACTGTCTCTTCAATAGAGTTTTATAAATATCAGATGGGTATGTGATTTTATGTTTAGCAACTGTTTCGAACATGTGTATTGCCATAACAACGCTCTAATTCAATTTATGAATTTAAAATAGACAAATAAACTTATTGATTATACTAATGATCATCATTTCATGAACCGTATCTTTTTCTTCAAAATGCTGTTTAAAAAAAAAATCTGTAAATAACTTTCCAATCGAATATTATTTCCTTTTGGCTAAATATTAAAAATTCTTTTTAGAGAATAACTAACACACGAATCTATATTCAAACTTTTACGAATTATATTTTACTACCAAAAAGCAATCTGCTCTTGGCTTATTTAATTTTTCTAGTTTCTCAAATATGCTTTATATCAAAACCGCTCTTTAAACAATTAATAAATGTCCCTCAAGTACAATTTACTTTGACTATAAAAAAAGATCATTCTTTGTTTCTTTGATTCATTATCTTCATTTCTCAAAAGGAATACTTCCAGTGCCGAAATAGGGAAACACTTTAAAAGACATCTACATCATGAATAGTCACTTAATGTTACTCTTCAAAATCGAATCATTCTGCTACTGATAATCTGAAAAAAAAGGCAAACTCATTTTTGTGAATGGATAAAGAAAACACTGAAAGTTTCGTGACCTAAACCAATTTCGCGGCATGAAAACAGATTTAACACACGACTCGTGTGTTCAACTCCCCTCATCGTAACTTTCTCGTACCATTCCATCTTATACTTGTCATGATAAACTTTCTTTGAACTCACGACTGGACTAATTTGCAATCATTGATATGAGTAATTTAGAGCCAGAATATCATGCTATTCGCGCTGCACATGATCCTTTAATCACGCCTATTTGTCATTAATTTTAATATTATCTATTTTCTTAATTTGAATGTATTTTTTAAATTTTCTTTGTTGTTAAGTTTTAAAAAAGTCTACATTAAATTAGATATTCGGGAAAGAAAAGAGAAAATGAGAGAAAACAGGAGTGAAAAAAAAAAAACAGATTTTTAAAAAAATCGTGGAGTAAATTAAGATTAGGAAAAGGAAAGCAGAAACAAAATTTTAAAAATTCGCAAATGCATAGATATTTTTTGCAGAAATATATGTGGAAAAATTTAATCTAGACAACCTACAGTAGATTTACTTAGAAGTATTTAGTCCTATCTTAACATGCAATTGTCGATTCATATTTCTTCTAAAGACCAAAAATCTGTTTCAAGAGTTAGTAACACAAACATGCTATATAAGCTCCCTCGCTTGAATAAGCACATAAATATATCAATTGTTTATTGCACCAAATAAAACTTTAAAATACAAAGTTTTTCAGACGCATTTTCATTCTATTTCATTTGCATTCTGAAATCCGTAATTCAAGAATTCGGAATTTTTGGACATTTTCTCTCACTGCCGAATCTGAAATAAACAAAAAAAAAACACAGCTTTCTTCCACTACGTTAAAAAGATAAACGTATAGAAATTATTCAATTATTCTACAATGGAAATTTCGTAATCGAAAGAATTTGTTAAATTGTGCTCCTCTATCAGGAAAAAGAAAAAATCATATTGCATAATTTCATACAAATGTGGATGAGGCTGAAACTATCGTATCCGCCACTTATGTCGAGCCTTTTTTTTAGACTTAATTATTCGATTTGTTACGCATGCTAGAATTTTTTTTGTGTATTAAGGGTTATAAATATGCTCTAAATAAAACTTTATATATATGCACAACACTTACGTGGCTGATATACAATTTTTTCGAGGCATATTTAAAATAAAAAAATAGTGCTTTACTGTAATATTTTGCTTTATTGTACATTTTTTTTAGCTTTAATAAGCATTTCCTTCTTCATTTTAAACTAGGCCCTTCCCAAGAAAACTATCGTATCCGCCACTTTTGAGCACTTTCGTCAAGACTTTTTTTTTTCCTAGACCTACTACAAAAATAAAATTAATTTATAAATGCGGGCTTCAAAAAATTTTTGCAGCTTTTGGGCCAAAATCCGCGATTTTCCCTAATTATTTCTGTTAAGGTAAAATTTCCTTACTATTCTAGGTATTAATTTTTTTTCTTGACCGATGGAAACTCTGTGTATGTCAGAAAACATCCAGCATTCCAAACTAATAGCATGATCACTATACGCACCTGCGTTTCCATGAAAACGTACAATAGAACTTTTGGAACGCAGTTTAACTGTTAATATTTTTACTGCCCGATAAAAAGTCTTTTTTTCTCGGCAATGTAATGACTGGTTTCAAAATAAAAATTAAAAAGAGCCCTTCATAAAACATTTATTTCCGCTTTTTTTTTCTTCTTTAGATGTGTTGTGTTTTACTTGATTGAAGTTTGTTTCATCAGGATATGATGTAATCGAAAACAAGGCTATAATAGTTGAGAATTCAATAGTAAATTAAATTTGCTTTGTATTAGAATGAATACGTAATGTAAATACATATACTCCGCTTAGCGAATCACTGATTTTTATGTGAATTAAAAACGTTTCTTTCTATAACGCTCACTGCGCTGTCATTCTTGACACTAGTTTTTAAAAGATTGATGAATCCGTTTCTATGCAATTCTAAAATCTCAATGTTTGCACAGCTGTAATCGAATAACTACGAGCTGTACAGAGCTGCAATCCACTTCATTATGTTCTCATACTACGTTCTAAAAAGCAACAAAGCTGTTAAATAGTTCAAAACAATACGCAATATAATCTTCTCTATTCAACCTACTGATTTTCCAAAACGATCTTCAGCTAGCTATGTTTATAGCAGTACGTTTTCACAGGGTGTTCAGCAAATAACACCCTGATTTCAAAGTTAAATATCTCAAGAATAAAGATCAATAGAAGGGGTCAGCAAACGGTTTACTTTTTATGCGAGCCGTTAAAATTTTTTACAGACGTTTTGAGGCTGTAGTTGAAAAAGCCGCCGACAGATGGCGTTGAAACCGCACGCCTCCATATTCTCCCGATCTGACTCCTTTTGACTAATTTCTGTAGGACGCATACTGTCTACCAGGACGTTACTGTCTACCTGAACCATCCCAACTCGCTGGATGAGCTTCCCTCGTCGGTTCGTGTGGCCTGTGAATCCGTTTCCGGTGATACATTTGCGGGCTGTAGTGATAATGGTCGTTATTCCTTTCCGAGGCCTCTTTGTGCCGAAAGGTGAATATTTTGAGAAGTTTGTGTTTTGACTGCTTGCAGAGAAACAGTTTATATTTACACTTGATGATCTCTGCCAGCAGAAGTATGCGCAATGCGTACGCGAGACGGTTTTGGAAAGTTCTAAACCCTCTTGTTGAAAATGCTTCAACATGAATTCCATACATTTTTAATTTTCAGCATAAGAATACGCTTTTTAATATTAACATTACGTCCATAACGCCCTCTACTCCAAAAAGAAATATCGTTTCATTTGAACCTCCAGTTCAAAAAGCAATTTATTGGTTGCGCCTACACGCTTAGTAACTTATAATTAATATGCTTAGTACTTATAAATTCTTGTCTTATGAAACATAAATTCAAAACAACTTATTTAAGGCATTTAATAAACTAATCTTGTGCAATATTGTTGGAATGCTGTCCCTTTTATTACTTTCCGAACATGTACCATGTAAGGAAAGTATTGTAAACATGAATAAAATTCGACTTCGAGATTTTGGTGTCTTTACACGTTTTGAGGGCTTCTGAATCCATTTATGCTATTTTTACGAGATGTATGTATGTATGTGTGTATGTGTGTGTGTGTGTATGTGTGTGTGTGTGTGTATGTGTGTTTGTGTGTATGTGAGTGAACACGATAGCTCCTGAACGGAGCATTCGATTGAGCTCAAATTGGATATAAATGTCATAAACCACCGTCGCAAGACCGGTATTGATTTTGGTGTGTATAGGACTTATAGTTTTTCTACAGGGCTACGACAAAATTTCTTTTACATTATGGCCTATGGGGAGAATTTCTTGAAAGTGCGCTAGCGTTTAAACGATACATTCGATTGAGCTCAAATTCGGTATACATGTTATAAACCACCATCCTAAGACCGGTATTGATTTTGGTTTGTATAGGACTTATAGTTTTTCTACAGGGCTACGACAAAGATTTCTTTTACATTATGGCTTATGGGGGGAATTTCTTGAAAGTGCGCTAGCGTTTAAACGATACATTCGATTGAGCTCAAATTCGGTATACATGTTATAAACCACCATCCTAAGACCGGTATTGATTTTGGTGTGTATAGGACTTATAGTTCTCCTAAAGGGCTACGACAAAGATTTCTTTTACATTATGGCCTATGGGGAGAATTTCTTGAAAGTGCGCTAGCGTTTAAACGATACATTCGATTGAGCTCAAATTTGGTATACATGTTATAAACCACCATCCTAAGACCGGTATTGATTTTGGTGTGTATAGGAGTTATAGTTTTTCTACAGGGCTACGACAAAGATTTCTTTTACATTATGGCCTTAGGGGAGAATTTCTTGAAAGTGCGCTAGCGTTTAAACGATACATTCGATTGAGCTCAAATTCGGTATACATGTTATAAACCACCATCCTAAGACCGGTATTGATTTTGGTTTGTATAGGACTTATAGTTTTTCTACAGGGCTACGACAAAGATTTCTTTTACATTATGGCTTATGGGGGGAATTTCTTGAAAGTGCGCTAGCGTTTAAACGATACATTCGATTGAGCTCAAATTCGGTATACATGTTATAAACCACCATCCTAAGACCGGTATTGATTTTGGTGTGTATAGGACTTATAGTTCTCCTAAAGGGCTACGACAAAGATTTCTTTTACATTATGGCCTATGGGGAGAATTTCTTGAAAGTGCGCTAGCGTTTAAACGATACATTCGATTGAGCTCAAATTCGGTATACATGTTATAAACCACCATCCTAAGACCGGTATTGATTTTGGTTTGTATAGGACTTATAGTTTTTCTACAGGGCTACGACAAAGATTTCTTTTACATTATGGCTTATGGGGGGAATTTCTTGAAAGTGCGCTAGCGTTTAAACGATACATTCGATTGAGCTCAAATTCGGTATACATGTTATAAACCACCATCCTAAGACCGGTATTGATTTTGGTGTGTATAGGACTTATAGTTTTTCTACAGGGCTACGACAAAGATTTCTTTTACATTATGGCCTATGGGGAGAATTTCTTGAAAGTGCGCTAGCGTTTAAACGATACATTCGATTGAGCTCAAATTCGGTATACATGTTATAAACCGCCATCCTAAGACCGGTATTGATTTTGGTGTGTATAGGACTTATAGTTCTCCTACAGGGCTACGACAAAACTTTCTTTTATGTTATGGCATAATGGCATATGGGGAGAAATTCTTGAAAGTGCGCAAGCGTTTAAACGGTGCATTCGATTGAGTTTCAATTTGGTATACGTTTGAATTATTCATCGATTAAAATTTATTTAAGTGCTTGGTAATGATCTTAATCGTAAGTTTTCGGAAAGTCGAGTGGAGTCACTCCAGATTTTTATAATTTTGATGCACGATAGTCTAGTGATGAATATATCTTTAGTACATATTTTTTCCAATGACTTAAAAATGCTTTTTTCTGGTATAAGTAACATACAATTATATATTCTCTTTAGTAGTTGCATTCAAAGAAGAACTTTAAATATTCACTTAGTTCACTACCAAATCAAATTTCAAAAGACAGTTTTTTTCTTTTTCAGATGCCTACTCCACGCTACTTCATTTGCAATCTAGAATGCACGATTCGCAGAATTCCAAATTTCAGCCGTTTCTCACATTCCTGGAGCTTTCTTTTCGAAGAAAGAACGCGATTCTTTCTTTTAGCAAGCGTTCACCTCAAGGGAGAAGATAAACTTAATATGTCGAAATTCTTGTACAATAGACATTTCGTAATCAGAAGAGTATTGCAGACTTCTCATAAAAAAAAGAACGGCCTATACTGTGAAGCGGCAGTTTGTCCTCCAGACATCGGATAGTTTCGAAAGCGTTTTCTTAACTAAAGTTCTATTCTTTAATTCACGGTTAAAGTTCTAGTTTTAAAATCCACTGTTAAATCTAAGCAAGGGGAGTATGAAAGCATTGATCGCACCAGCAACTCTGTGAGAAACTAATTTGATTTCAGAGAACTTTGAAAACAAATTACATTGATTCTTCTCATTAAACTTAAAATTTTTCTGGAGTCTATGACAATATTTTCAAAATTAAAATAATTAATATTTTATTTTTGAAAATGGATGGAAAAACTTTTAAAATTTTCATTAAAAGAGGATTGTAAGTATTAGACACAAAATAACTCATTATTTTTTTTTTTTAACTAACTTATGATTGCAGAAAATGTAACTTAGCCAGAGTTATAGTTAACAGTGGATAAAATTGTGATAAAGTTATAAAATATTTTCTTACAAAGGAAATTTGTATATGAGGTTTTACTCTAAAAAGCGTCCTTGATCCTGTAGGACCTATGAGCTAATGTCAAACACATGCCATGCCACATTCTAAGTATGCCGTTTAAATTTAGATATATTAAAACAGTCATTATATATGAATTACATCATACGCCTTGACAAAAGACACATTAAAAACCTAATAATTCTGTCTGTAGAATTTAATTAAGCTCTACGCTTTTCAGTAGAAGTGTCGTTTATGTTCATTTTAGAAATTTAACCGAGGTTAAGTTTTAAATTTTAAAATGTAATAATTAATTAAAAAGAATTCACTTTTTAATTTTATGTAGTAATGCTCTTATCAAAAGAATTCTTTAAAATTGTTAGGGAGCAAATATAACGTTCAGATTTCTACAGGTTCAGTGATAATTATCACTCATAATTACATACATATACTAGTTTTACTCAGCTCTTTTAATATGTTCGTAGGACCATGATATTATAAAAAGACCGACTTCAATATGAAATTCTGAGAAACAGGAAAATGTCCGCCTCTGGAAGCGAACGTGTTAATTATCACCTTAATCAAACATTTTACTAACCAATCGTAGTGGTTAAATTGCATTTTCGCACATGAAAATGCTTACTTCGAAATAAATTTCAGTAATACGAGACACTTTGTCTCACATAACTTACCATCGGTCTTTCTATAATATCATGCATAAAAGGAATTTCCATGAAGTTTTTTTAACTAATTTAAAAGAATTTTTTGCCAGAATTTAAACTTAACTGATTTATTCATTTGATTAATTTCCCCCAACGTGTATGCACGCATTACTTAAAAAATTCGTAACGTCACATCTAAAAGAAACCTTTGAAACTTCAAAGTCATGAATGATGATAAATAACGTACATTGTAAAGAAGGAAAGTACAAAAATAGAATTTTCCGAATCCGATAAATGGCGAACTAAGAATACCTCAGTTCGCTAGACATTTTCCTCCCAAAATATCCTCAATTTTAACCGAAATGAAATTCTTTATTCCATCTTCTTTTTTGAACTCTTTAGTGAAGGATAAAAGACCTTTTTAAGAAAAGTTTGAAGCTGATGAGTTTGTTGTAGAGAAGACAGAATCATTTAATGATGTCAAGCATTTTTTTTATACAGTTTAAATTCTTTTACAACGAGCTCTGCATGAGCAGCAGTTTTAGATAAATTATTTTGGATTTAATATTGAAATATTTTGAAGGGATTTTTTCCTCCCTTGTAGACTTAAGCGAGCTGTGTATAAAATGTTTTTTAATGGTATAACATTCAAAAGGGTACTTTTTTATGAAAAATGTTGCAATCAAATGAAAAACAGAAACAAAACCTGCAAGGAAAGAATTGTTGTGTGTACAGCATGATTTAATCAATTACTGTTTTCGATTTAAGATGATATAAAGGTAAAGAAGCTAGCCATTTTGAAGAATGAAGTCATCACTTGTATGTGGAAAAATATGTGATATTTCCGGGTACTTTTTTAGAAATAGGTCATTTATTCAATCGGAACATTCCAAAATGCATGCAAGGAGGCGGATCAAATAAGCTGGCCTCTTGGAACTTGCTACCGCTTAAACGGGCAAGCATCTTATGTGTGAATGGAAAAATGCTAAGATGATACCTACATTGTAAATATTGTGGAGATAAATATAATAATAAAAATAACTACAAAAATTTGTTAATCTGCTATTGAGCTGGGATAGAAAATATCTATTTTCGATTGTTTGAGATTCTGGATATGTATTGCAGCAAGTAAATTGTCAATTTTGTAGACGTTGGTCGACATTTCTTCCCCCAAAATTTGTTATGTGCCCATTTCATTAATTATTTCTTTTTTTTAGAAGCCTATCTCCGTCTTAATCTTTCAAACTGTTCATCTTCTCCGAAATAAAAAGATCGTTATGTTTCATTCCAGTCTTATTACTGGTACTGCCCGTAACGAGATCACAGACGGACTGAACGAACTGTACTATCATTCCGATATCGGTGAGACGTCATTTTTCATTCAGCAAAGTGTCCTAACATGTAGACATTGACTAGAGAAGTAAATATCTAGGAACCGACGGAAACCAAAGTCATAAGGTGGAAGCCGTTTTAAGCGATTTTAACTGTGCGTTATATGAAATAGCAATTTATTATTAACAATGTAACACTAAAAAATTTACCCTTTTTTCAATTCTTCACAAATAATATTAATAAAAATTAAAAGAACAATATTTAGCTAAGGCTCCTATTTACTCTTAAGGAATAGAGTTCAAAGCTATATGTAGAATGCATCTAATTCCCTTATACATCGCAATTCATATTATGAAATCAAACACAGCTTTGTTTCAATACTATAATGATTACAAACAAGACTGGTGATAGAAACTGACCCCTCCAAACAACGCTAATAGAATATTTCTAGTAGTAATTAGTTGGCATTAATAAAGCATCGATGATTACCATATAAAATCACTGAATTCATTCATTAAAACTACAATCTTACGCCGCACCAAACAAAGTTTGAAAGCTAATTGACACGCACTAACGTCATCATTAGTCAATTTGTTACTGCGCTGACAGTTATGATGCCACGATAAAATTTTATCTGCCCGCTTAGATATTATGGGAGCTCTTTAAGCGCATTTTAATTGCTAACAAGAGTTTAATTCTACTCATGCATGCACTTGCGTTTCTCCGGCCTTAAGAAGAGTTTCAAGAGGTACTGAATATTCGCTTCTCCCATTATAAGTGCGAATAAATTAAAAAAGATTATTTTACTTTTAACTTTTTTTTAAAGAAACAGGTGTTATTTTATGAATTCTGTTGCATTCAGAAGTGTCAGAGTAATATCCTCTCTTACTGATCAAACAAGCGAGGAATTAATTTTAATTGATTTAAGAATAAATTTTTAATTAAAGGCTTGTATTCCTCGCCTCGATGAAAGCCATCAAAGTTTAGATTGCTGAAAAATTAAAAGAAGGTTAGGTGCATTGCATTTTAAAAACATCGATCGCTAGAGTGAGACAGGCATAAATAAACATACTTTTCTTTCAACATGACTTCTTAATTCATGAAAAGATCACTGCTGTTCGTATACTAATAACTAGCATATTTAATTCATAAAATCGCAATACTCAATAGTGGGAATTACTAGAGAAATCAAAAGAAAACTTTTATATCAGTATTCACCACAAATTTAATATCAATAACTTTAAAGTAGAATTTTTCTCTTTGCATCTCAGACTGATTCTATTGTACCATTATTATCGGGAATCTACTATCATATTGCGCTAACGTATGCAGTTCCAAAATTAACGCTATTTCTAAGTTTCTAATGGCAACAATTAGATGAAAACATTAGCGGACTCATGGAGCTCATGAAGGGAAAGTCGGTGTATAGTGTTTAAATTTGAGAAAGTCTGAACCTGCTGTAAGAAAGAAATATTTATGTGGGAATTTGTACAAGTTATTACCCTATAAATATTTATTTTTATGATCATATCTTATAAATAAAAATGAAATTCTGTTTGTTTGTTTGTTTGTTTGTTTGTTTGTTTGTGGATTTGAGTTGTATACAAGTCCACAAAAATGGACCTATCGGCCTGGAATTTAGCACAGATATGTAAAATAATATAGAATAAATCATAGTCCACTTTAAAACTTTGAAAGTCCACCCGTTCCCGGAATTTAAGAGATTTTTTATGTTCTCCACGCAAAAAACTTTCCGTAATTGTAACCCCTGTAGTGAAAAAAGTGTGAAATAAGGATCGTGGTTGCCATGTGTGGCGATTTTGCCGAATAAGATGTTTTAAATTCTCAAAGTAAAAATAAAAGAATAATAATGAATTTTTTTTGTTAGTTTATATTCGTAAGGTTATATTTTATTTAATTATAATATCGTGTGCATGGGAAATCGGAGCAGGAATGAAATGTTTTATACGCAAAACAATAAGAATTGAAGATTTCCGAGGCTAATATGTTAAAATTTTTTAGTTTGGCGAAAAAATAAAATGGCTCAAATGCCGAGAAAGTGAGTTCTAGTGGTTTGCACAGTTTCCAGCTTGGCGCAATTTACTGAGAGCTTAAGGAAACGGATTTTTGAAAACAAATGCAAAGGTTATATTAGAATACAGGGTTAAATTTTAATGATCCGTGCGAAAATAATGCAGTTATTAAGGGATTTCAAGCGATCTATCTTCAGCATTCTCGCGATTTTGAGGAGGATTCTAACGCTTGGCGCTATTTATCGTAATTTAATCGTCTGCTATTTGGGTTATGAATACACCTGCGTATAAGTTTTTGAAATTTTCATTCAGTTGGAATTGTGCATTTTTCTGAGCAGCTTTTCTGCATCTAATGTATTACATCCAGAAAAAAGGATGTTAGAAATATCTATTTTAATTTTGTTTAATCACACTCATGAATAATGATACACTTTCCAACTTAATGAAAGAAGGAACGAAAATAGGGAAGACCCATGGATTATAACTCTTTTTATATATAGCACTTTAGTGCGTATTTAAAAATCTGAAAGTGTGTCAGATTTTCTATGATTCTAGCGCTTGGCGCAATTTAATGAGAGGGTATTTTTAAAAACAAGCGTAGGTTATCTTATAAATAAAAATGAAATTCTGTTTGTCAATTTGTTGATTTGGGTAGTATACAATTCCACAAAAATAGACCTGTCAGCCTGAAATTTTACACAGATATGTAAAATAATATAGAATAAATGATAGTCCACTTTAAAACTTTGAAACTCCACTTAAAAACGTTTTCTTCCTGAATGGTTCTCTTAATTTCCGTTCCCGGAATTTAAGAGATTTTTTATGTTCTCCACGCAGAAAGCTTTACGTAATATTAACCCCTGTAGTGAAAAAAGTGTGTGAAATAAGCATCTTGGTTGCCATGTGTGGCGATTTTGCCGAATAAATTGTTTTAGTTTATTTTTTTAGTTTATTTTTTTAATTATAATATCCTGTGCGCATAAGAAATGAGAGCAGGAATGAAATGTTTTATACGCAAAACAATGAGAATCGAAGACATCCGAGACTAATATGTAATTTTTTTTAGTTTGGCAAAAAAAAAAAAAAATGGCTGATAGGCCGATTTTTAGAGAGTGAGTTCTAGCGGTTTGCACAGTTTTAGGCTTTTTGGCGCAATTTACAGAGAGCTTAAGGGAATAGCATTTTTGAAAACAAGTGTATAGGTTTTCTTAGAATACAGCATTAAATTTTAACTATCCATGCATAAATAATGCAGTTATTAGGGCATTTCAAGCGATGTAGCTTCAGAATCCTCGCCAATTGAGTACATTAATTTAACTTGGGGGAAATCCGCCAAATTTCAGAAAATTGAAATCTTCGCATTTAGTACATCGAGGTAACGAT
>JAWZYV010013222.1:0-294380 GCA_038373885.1 Cheiracanthium punctorium | reverse complement strand
CCGACGCGTGACGCAAGAAAAGCCAGTTTGCGCAAAAGAAACGGCGGCCCCGTAACCGCCATAGCATGGCTCACTGCTTCGCATCGGGGCGACCCGGACTTTAACTATTAACCGACATAAACAGACGTCGGGTCTGGCGGTCTGACTAGTTTAACTATTTCTTTACTTGCTCTCGCCTGTTTTCTTCATCCGCGCAAGTTGGGCAATAGGTCGGTGGGATTTGCCAAAAGAGGAAAAACCGGGGATTTGAAAGTCGTTTACATAAATTGGTATAATGTGATTAAAATGATACATTTTTGTCTTGCATAGTGTTTTCCTTTTCATTTTCTGGTTGTTTTAAAAGTTTAATGAGCTGGTATAGAAAGGGATTAATTCTTTAAATGATTTAGTAACTTGCCCTTAACCCTTTGAGGCGCAATCCTTTTCCAATGCTGAAAAAAGGGCAGCCGTTGCCATCGCTCGACTTCACTACCAGCAAGATGGCAGACGATCGAAACGTTCATCGCGTGCCACAGATCTAGAGACCCTTTTTTGACGGAGCTGGCTGTGCGGGAAAAGTCGTCAAAAAAGGGTATCTAGATCTGTGGCACGCGATAAACGTTTCGATCGCACATCTAGCTGCGTCAAAAAGGGTCTCTAGATCTGTGGCACGCGATGAACGTTTCGATCGTCCACCATCTTGCTGGTAGTGAAGTCGAGCGATGGCAACGGCTGCCCTTTTTTCAGCATCGGGCAATCTATCCAGCTGTTTCTCGCATTCTTCCATTTTTCAGCAGATGTCAGTGCTGATAAAAATAATCGTGACCATTTTTTGACGGGAAATGACGTGCTAAAAAGTAAAGGATTCTCGTGGAGCTACGTCTCCCGCAACTATTTTTATAGAAATCAAATCTATTCTTCGTGACTGGCAACAGTCAAAACGTCAGAGTTTGGTGTTCCCAGAGCGGGAACACTGCGCGTTAAAGGGGTAAAGGGGGGGAGGGTGCAGGAGGTCCGGGCCCCCCTTACGAAATTTAGATTTTTGTTACTAAAATGATAATGATATCGTCTGTTTGTGAAAAATTCTGCCTTTTTTATCATTTAGACCCCCCCACCCGAAATGTTTTTCTGGATACGTCCCTGACCTCCGTTACAACCTTACAGAACGAACTAGAGTCAAACTTCGTTAGTACATCACTCTCGGGGTCACTTAAAAATGACTTAATAAGCGGAGTGACTTCTTAAGCGGAGTTTATATTAAATCCCAAACGAAATTCTAAATGTTTTATATTATACGTGTGTCTATAAATAACTTACATTATAATTTATATAAATTAATAGAATAAGAATTTAAATTAATAAAATGGATGGCAAATTAAGGAAATTATAAGTAAAGGCGGTACTTATAATGTAACTTACAATTGAATCTGCTATCATGACGGAAGTCGAAACGTAGAAAAAAGTACCGGATGAATTCTTAAAATTTGTTGATAATGCAACAATCCTACTATATTGTTACGCTGATCCCTAATTCACTCACTCTGTAATAATTCTGGTTGGACCACGTCAAAACTAAAATTTTACCGTCATTAATCCAAACAGATTAAAAAGTTATGGTCTAAAACTGTTATAAAATTCACACTGCTTGTACGATCCGCTCGGAAATTTTCCATAATCATGTATAAAAATATAGAAAACAATCTGAGCTACTTTAAAAATCTGAAAATCCACTCGTTCCCTCATTTTAGGCGAATTTTTCAGCTCCCTTTTATTTCCGAGAGTGAAAAAAGTGAATCATTTGCGTGACAAATTACCTTTTTCTTTACCTACATATTAAAGAGTAGTGATGCAACGGATATCGATTTGGCCGGATACCGAATGCGGCCAAACTTTCAGCCGGATATCCGGTTATCCGGCAGCAGTATGCTTTCTCCTTTTTTGTTTTGTTTTCACTAGTTTTCTTAGATCATTGAGTTTACCAATGTGTAGCACAGGGGTTAAAGCCACTGACATCGGGAGCTCAATCGGAGGAACAGGGTTCTGTCCTCTTGCGGGGCCGTCGGTCTAGCGGTCTGGAGTTTTGGGCGGTTTTCTCCAGATGTAACGTGAATACGCGCTAGATACCCCGAAAAGTCCTCCCCCAAGGCATTTGCCTCGCCCCCCCCCCCTGTGCTTGTCCTTTCGTTGACGTGGATTTATTTATAAGCGGTTCCTCGTAGGCAAGCACACAAATCCGAATACATGTTCCAACACGGATTTTTTGGAAGGTTTTTCCATTACCCAGCACTTAGAACGTCTTGTTAACGATGGTTCTTCCGTTCCTTTCGTTCATTCTGCTTGGAAGCTGCTGTTGTAAGTTTCTTTTCACTTTCTTCGTCTACTCCCCCCCTTTTATTTATTTATTTATTTATTTATTTATTGTGTGTGTACGTGTGTTACTGTCTTCCTTTACGTTTATTTATATATATATATATATGTATATTTAAAAAAATTATATATAAAAAAAAAGATTTATATATATTTTGTGCTGTCCTGTTCGTGGTTTTATTTATAAAAAAAAAAAAAAATATTGTGTTCTGTTTGTTTTGTTTTGTTTTGTTCTGTTTTCTCTTTTTGTGTGTGTGTGTTTGTATTCGTGTGTTCCTTTTTTATTATTTATTTATTCCTTTTTTATTTCTGTATTTTTGTGCTTCCTTCCTTTCCCCCTTTTTTTATTTATATTTTTTTTCTCCCCTCTCCGTGGTTTTGTTCGACTTTTCTTTGCCCCTTGTGGCAACATCTTGCTTGTTTTTCTCTTTTCAGTTCCCTGTGTTGCTTGCAACGTAGGGCTTGGACTGAAGAAGGCCAAAACAATTTTTGGTTGAAACGTGCGTATCCACTTACCTATAACATCTTATGTGTGTTTTTTACAAAGTTTTTTATTTACTTTATTGTTTAACACCAGTTTTTTGAGTGTTTTTTCCATCATTGAGCTATTACTTTTTCTTTAAATTTTCACATTAGATTCAAATGATTTGATTCAAAAGTCAGAAATACTTTTGGGATTGTTTCTATAAATTTAGTACCAGTTTTACTGCAATTAAAGTCATGCAAATAGCAAGGTCATGGATGTTCTCCCTCAAGAGTTAGATAAGTATCTTAGAAGGTCAGTTCTTGAAAGAAAGACATCTCAATTCAACTGTTAGAAAATCAATGTAACAAATTTCCTTACTTTATCAAAATTTGGGAAGGGGGATTTTTTTCACCAGCTAGCAGAACTAAAGCAAGTACACTATTCTTATAAGCTGGGTCAATTTATGGTGGAAAAAAAGGTAACCGAATTCTTACAAAGATTGAAAAAACAGTGTTTTTGTACAATAATTTCTTCCGGTAATAATTTCTCTAAAAAAAATAGTACTTAATCCCCACAACCCTTCTTTTTTTTTTCTATACGAATAAAAATGCATTCTAAAAAGTTTTGAAAAGAAAATATTTTTTATTACTGCAGTTTTTTAGAGTTTATTCACTTGTTATGTTTATTTATGTTATTTCTCTGTACATAATTTTAGGCCGGATGTACTGTCGGATATTTGCAATATCCGGCTACTGCCAATTTTCCGGCATATTGGCCGGAAACGCCATATACAGTACGTTTGCCGGATATTCGTTGCATCCCTACTTCTAACTAGATGATGTCAAGTTAACTCATCCATTTTCTGCTTCTCAAAATAAAAAATAAATCCTTTTTATTTTAAAAGGAAAACGAACTAAAGAACAACTCCAGCTGGTGGAGTTCATTTTCAGCAAAGCCCACTCCTCTGTTTTTGTTAGATTGCCCATTTGGGCTTTAAAAAGGTGCTTTCTGAACACTCACTATGTGTTCCATGAAAGCTTAAATCGCGAACTTAAACCGCGGGACTGCACTTGTTCTGTCACTGAGCTGTTTCTTCAAACATCACATCTGCCTGTCAGCAGCACCATACAGTGTTTTTCGAAAAATTTTCCTGGAATAAAAACAATCGTGTTTACCCATTCCTTTGTCTTAACTCTGAGCATATGGCCTGTTTCATCGATTTGCGAGGTTGGAGGTTTCGGCTTTTTTCTTATAACAAGGTCTTCCGGGTCTGAACTAAATTAATAATATTTACTGCATTTCCAAGTTTCCTTTAGCTCAAGTCTGACTCGTTTTTTAACTCTTTAACGCGCAGTGTTCCCGCTCTGGGAACACCAAACTCTGACGTTTTGACTGTTGCCAGTCACGAAGAATAGATTTGATTTCTATAAAAATAGTTGCGGGTGACATAGCTCTACGAGAATCCTTTACTTTTTAAGCACGTCATTTCCCGTAAAAAAATGGTCACGATTATTTTTAACAGCACTGACATCTGCTGAAAAATGGAAGAATGCGAGAACAGCTGGATAGATAGCCCAATGCTGAAAAAAGGGCAGCCGTTGCCATCGCTCGACTTAACTACCAGCAAGATGGCGGACGATCGAGACGTTCATCGCGTGCCACAGATCTAGAGACCCTTTTTTGACGACAGCTGGCTGAGCCGGCGCAGCCAGCTGCCGTAAAAAAAGGGTCTCTAGATCTGTGGCACGCGATGAACGTCTCGATCTTCCGGCATCTTGCTGGTAGTTAAGTCGAGCGATGGCAACGCCTTCTCTTTTTTCAGTTTTGGGAAAGGGTTGCGCCTCAAAGGGTTAGCACATTTTTTTGAACAAAGTTGAAAAAAAAATTCTGTCTGTGCTGTGCTCTAATTCTTCAAATAATTTTCAACACCAAACTTCAAGATTTTCCAGATTCATATCCCAAATCTGCAATTTTCCGTAATTTTTTTCGGTTAAAGTAAAATTTCGTTACTATTCCAGGTTTTTTTTACCGCTGGCACCTCTGTTTTTGCCAAAAAACCTCATGGCATTCCGAACTAATAGCATGATCAATTCATTCATTATCCACACACAGAAATATGCAAATATTTTTTGGCGCACAATTTAACTGTTAACATTATTACTACCAAATTAAAATGTCATTTTTTTGCCGACACTGTATGTAATAAATTACAAAGTTAGGTTAAAAAAAAGGTACAGAATTCTATGAAATCGATTAAAATTTTCAAGGTTTCCATTAGAATAAATACAAAATTTAAACTTTCATACCTCTCCCCCCTCTCATTCAAAACATTCCCAATTATTAAAATTTCTCCCTTACATTAATTAGGTGATGACAAAATTGCACCTTTTCGTCATAAAATGTCTCAGAGATATATGTTTTCTGAGCACAAAAATCTCAGTTTTAAAGCTGCTATGCCTTGGGCTGAGGACTTCATAAGGGGTTCTAGCGAGTATTTGCGTTACATCTGGAGAAAAACGGCCAAAACTCCAGACTGTTCGATCGACAGCCGGCCGGTAGGCTAGAACCCGGACCTTCACACCTCAGCCATCTACTATCTTCAGACTCTTTTCCAACTTTGTTTAAACATATATTATATCGTAATCTCAGAAATATATGTTTAAACAAAATTTGTTGGGGCGTAATCATAAATAAGAATGTAAACGTTTACGGAAGTCATTGTTTTCTTTCGTAATTTTTACACGACCCCTCAAAGTTATCCAACTTGATACTTCCCCTTCGAGAGCCAATGAAAAGTGGTTTAAGTTCGGATATATTTATTTTCATATCTCTGACACTTAAGGATAAACCGCTGATATTCTGCACATCCCCTTATTAGTCGATATGGGCATCACTGCGCCAATTATGTCAGCCGTCTTCAGTGCTCATCGTTGCTTCCCGGCGTGGATCTTTCAATTACATCCCGATTCTCTGCTTCAGCATTGGCGCAAATATGATTGAACGTTAGGCAAATTAATCTATCTTCCCTGTCAAAAATTATTTCTCCAATTCACGAAACATTTACTATCAGCAATTCTGTCGGAATATATCCGTTATTTGACGAGTATCCGTTTCTGTTTTCTCCTGTAAATTGAAGAAACGAATCTTTTTCCTCTTCTTCAGATTTCAGGTAAAATTCGCGAAAATACGTTTCCACGGAATACGGAAATTATTCGTTGAAAAACGAGAGATAAATTAGTGTAAGACGAGTTGTTCAGAGAGAGTATTTTGGAATCCTGTCAGTTAACCCTTTGAGGCGCAACCCTTTCCCAATGCTTAAAAAAGGGCAGCCGTTGCCATCGCTCGACTTAACTACCAGCAAGAGGGCGGACGATCGAAACGTTCATTGCGTGCCGCAGATCTAGAGACCCTTTTTTTGACGACTAGATCTGTGGCAGGTGACGTTCGATCGCCGCATCTTGCTGGTAGTTAAGTCGAGCGATGGCAACGACTGCCTTTTTTTCAGCATTGGGCAATCTATCCAGCTGTTCTCGCATTCTATCATTTTTCAGCAGATGTCAGTGCTGTTAAAAATAATCGTGACAATTTTTTTTTTCGGGAAATGACGTGCTAAAAAGTAAAGGATTCTCGTGGAGCTATGTCACCCGCAACTATTTTTATAGAAATCAAATCCATTCTTCGTGAATGGCAACAGTCAAACGTCAGAGTTTGGTGCTCCCAGAGCGGGACCACACTGCGCGTTAAAGGGTTAACTATAGAATCCACTGCAAAAGGCACATAAACGGGTGGGTGGTGGCAGCATGGCGGAATTGATAGTCTCGTCTTCAGACAATGTTTATATCGCCGTTAAAAAGGAGAAGAACGACAGCTCAAAGTAGGGTTGATAACCCTTCCTAAACTTGATATTTCCGCACTTGTGTCAATACACACATAACGGATTTCACTTTTTTGAGAAAGTTATCTTCCTATCTTTATAAACATTTTTCCTCATAAACAGGATACGGGGAATGTTTTGTTTTTTTGGCAGCTTCTGAGTCAATGGCCTTTTTCAAGTTTAGGATATCTCTTGAGTTTGAAAGACACACAAGCATTTTTCTGTATTTCTTTTAAGTAGCGAAGCTGTAATAAGATTCTATTTTGAAAAGTATATGTTGTGCCGCTCACTTTATGACCTTCACACACAGATGGCGTTACGTGCAAATGTACTGCACAAAAATGGCTAAGAATTTCTTTCGCTAACATACATGAGAAACCTCTGTAAAAATTAGTTGGCAATACATCGCGCCTCAAACAATGATATATTTTTTTATTGAGTTTAATATTTCGGAATTATAGCAATAAATAAATTGTGCCACATTTGTGCAATCGATTATAAAACACTGTTCATCACAGCAGTCTTTCTTGTGCTGAATTTGGCGATACTCTAAAAGAACTTTAAATGCTATTTTCATTCTTTAAACGAGGGGGAAGCTGCTATAAACGTTGATATACTAATTGTATTGTTCTGAAAGTGAATGAATAATAAAATTGCCACAAATCTTAATGGAGTATTTTTTTAAAGCTCTGTTGCATAAAAAATTTTCTAGATCGAATTATGAAAAAAATCGCTTCAAGGTGCAACAGATCTGCAGACAGTGGGGGTGCATTTGGGGGTAGTACTAGACTTTTTAAGGGGTTCTAACGCGGATTCACGTTACAGCTGGAAAAAAACGCGCTAAACTCCAGATCGTGAGGAGACAGCCAGAAGCCTGGACATTCACGCTTGAGCTATCTGCCATGTTGTTTCATCCACTCAGCCTTGGTGTGATGCTCATAGGCCAGTCGGAGGTCAAAAGGACATTCATTCTTGATGGCAAAATACGAATCCACCTTTTCAACTTTGTAGCACCGAGAATCGTGTTCGATTAAAAAAGAACCGGGTCGTTGAACCGCATCATTTCTCATTTAGCATATTGGAGAACTGTCCCCATGTCCTTGAGTTCGTGTTGATGATGAGTTGCAGGAAACGTGGCAGACCCAAGGTAAAATTAATGGGGTCAGCAAACCATATGGACCGCTGTGAAACAATCTACAGACCTTCAGCTGATTTAGGCGTTCGTTACATCTTGAGTTGCTGCTTCCTTATCGAGTTTTGGCACGGGTATGCGGGAAACATTAGAAAACATTAAGCTTAATTACCTTATCAAACTCTGGAAGTTGGTGCAATATATTCTTATCAACAGTTTTTGCGAGCCCGATTAGTGTCGAAAATTTAGCTTAATTTTACTTTGTGTTATTAATTTAAGTTTAGTTATTTAAGTTTAGTTTTTATGTGTATAGCTTGATTTTACTTTTGAGTTATATGCTACTTTCAGGGTGTTAATGTGTTTAAGTCAGTCCATTTTCACCGATTTGTGTCCAGATATTTCTGCGACTTCTTCGATTTTTGCTAATACCAGCAATAATAGATAATTTTCTGATGTCAACTTCTTGAACAAGAGATGATTTCTTTTAAAATTATCTCTCTATATAAAGGAATATGTCCTGACTGACTGACGATCACCGCACATCCAAATCAACCGGAGATACAGACACGAAATTTTAGGAGCTTATAGCTTTTGTGCCCAAGGCGTCATTTAAGAAGCGATTTTTAAAAATTCGAACCCAGGCGGGGTGGCGGCCCAAAACTTTCTTTTCACGTTTCCCTTCATATCTCAGGGGGTATAAGAGAAAACCATAAAATTCTTGCTTTGAAATGTAACTAATTCAAATACCTAAAAATAAATTTCACGGTTTTTTAGAACGGTTATTCACATTTCCCTTCATATCTCAAAGAAAAAAAGAGACAGCCATAAAATTCTTGCTTTGAATTATTCAATTATTCAATACCTTTTGAGCGTTTATCAACTAATTCGGATCGATTTTTGAGCTGATTTCACCGTGCAAAGCGCCACCTAGTGGATATTTTTTAAATTAAGCTTTTTGAAGACTTCCTTGCGTGCATCTCCTGTGCATAAGCTACACACCTGTTTCACAAGCAAAATGCTCTTTTTAGGGGAAATTTAATCATAATCACCCTGTACTTTTTCATTATTTAACATTTTTCAGCAAGCATTCAAAAGTATTAAATGATTTCGGTTATTGTCTGTCTGTCCGTCGGTCCGTGTTCAAACTGCCGCAAATATGCATCGAATACTACGAAATTTATAGATGTTACGAAACGATATCATCATCATTGTCATGAGTGACGTCAGCGAGATTTCGGAAGCGTCCCCGAAAATCTCGCCAAGTCGGACGACGTTACACCACCCACATTGGCGCAAGAGGATACTTGTGTTGGAAAGTGTTTTAAAATCGACGCGTTCGGCACTATTGACCTTTCTCGTTTTTGTAGTTTATCGTGTTAAGTCTGACGCCGATATGCAAGTTAGAGACGAGACGGGCTCAGACCAAGTTCGAGGCCGGAACCGGACTAGGGCTCTGTAGTTCCCAATTGCATTCGAGCTCGCGGCCTCGGACTCATGAGGAATTTCTCATTCGTTGAATACACTCGCTTTGTAATTAGATTTCACCCATGTATGCGTAGTGTCCCTTTTTTGGGACGGCATTTTCGCTATCAGTCGAAAACGTTATTTATTTTTCCTAGCCTTTATTAGAGAGTATTGAACTTCAACTCCACAAAATATTTTAACATGACTCGGTAGGATGTTGACATTTCAATTTTTATACATAATGATTTTAAAAGAAATCTCCTCACCATGGCACAGTGGTTAAGGCACTGGAAATGGTAGATGGTCGAAGTGTGAAGGTCCCAGGTTCGGGTTCCATCGCGCGTTCGTCGACCTAACCGTTCGGAGTTTTCCGTGGTTTTCTCCGAAACTTTGCTTAAATACGGGTTAGGATCCCTTAGAAAGACTCCCACGGAGGGCACTCCACCCATAGGCCTAGATCCCTCGTGTAGATAATTGGCCTTAATCCCACAATAACAACATTTAAAAAGAAATCATCAGTTGTTCAGCCTCACCATGGCACAGTGGTTATGTCACTGAAAACAGTAGACAGCCGATGAATGAAGGTCCTGGGTTTCGGGTCCCATTGCGCGGATGTCGACCTAACCGTTCGGAGTTTTCCGTGGTTTTCTCCGAAACCAGCGCGAATACGGGTTAGGACCCTTTAGAAAGACCTGCCCATGGAGGGCACCCCCCTTGCGTTGTCCTTCCGACGTGGATTTATAAGCGGGCTTCGGACCAATCACTCAAATCCGAAATACATGTTACACAAACAAACAATCCCCTGTTCAAGAAGTTGACATCAAAATGTATCTATTATTGCTGGCAGTGGCGTAGCCAAAGGGGGGGGGAATAGGGGGTCATGCCTCCCCCCCCGCCTGAGGAATTTTTTTGCCATACAAAAAATATATGCTGCCCTCCTTCATCTCACACACGTATATATATGTGCGAGCTGCAGTACTCGTAAAATGAAAAATTTCTGGCTACGCCACCGATTGCTGGTATTAGTAAAAATCGAAGAAAGTCCCAAAAATATCTGGGCATATATGAGTTAAAAAATAGATTCTTGGAAGAAATAAAGAATTAGAAAGTGCATCAAGAGTTTGCTACTATGTTTGTCTTTAAGTTACACAAAGCAGCAAAACATGGTATTCTATCAATGGAGAAATTTACTAATTTTTTAATTAGCGGAAATTTCGGGCTGGGGCTCCCACTTAAATAGGCTTGCCAGATTTCTGAAATATTCAACCGGGACACCGGAATGCCCCCAGTGTCACGGGTATTCAAGGGTACATTTGCCCGACCTGTGGCTGAACGCGTTTGCGCTCTCAACTGGGAGACGGAAGATGCCTGGTTGAAAACCACGTCGAGTCCGCCGACCTAACCGTTCGGAATTTCCCGTGGTTTTCTACGAAACTTCGCATAAATACGGGTTAGGATCCCTTAGAAAGTCCACCAAGGAAGGAAATCTCCTCCCCTCGGTCCAGATTCCTGGCCGTAACATTAAATTTACATTTTCCCCTCAAGGGTACATACACACTTTTGGCGGGTTTTTGGAGTGTTTTAGAGAATAGTTTATTCTCAATGCTATGAATAAATGGTTACTCATTAAGAACTGAACCTGGGGTATTAATAAATGACACAAGCATATAAATTTAAAAATTTTATTTCTTCCATGTTAATATTCATAAGTTGCTTAAGTAAAAAGAAACACTTTGAATGAGGAATAAAAATTTGAACAATTCTTATTAGCACACCATCACTCTTCGATAGTTCTCACTTTTTATACAGTACAGTGAAACAAATGACAAAGTAATTATCCTTAAAGATCCTGTGCAGCGTCTCAAAACAGCTCAGTTAATTATTTTTAGACTTTTTTGGTCATCTATAATCAAATTTAATTTTTAGCGGGACGTGAAGTAAACCGGCCGGGATACCGGGATCTTGTCTGCAAACCGGGATTGTCCCGGTCCAACCGGTACGTCTGGCAAGCGTACACTTAAATAATATCGCTGGGGCTCGAATAAAAAGTCCTCGGGCTCGGGCTTAAAATGAGCTCGACCTCATCTCTAATACACATCACCCAGTTTGGTGCGGAGGGTAAAAAAAAAAGGACCGTCGCCGTTGGAAAGCGTTTTATAATCGATGCGCCTTTCATGATCTTTCTTGTTTTGGCATCCAGAAAAGAAAAGCGTGAACTCGCTACAGAGAAGAAGCCCCCGTTCACGGAACTGAAAAGCGAGCTCTAGCTCTACACTGCACACCCTCAATCAATCAGTCTCCATTTAGGAAGAACAGGAAAAGGATTCCGTATAATAATACAAAGGTCGTTGAACCGTGGACGAAGGAGCGTTATCACATATATAGGGATTTTTTTTTTATCGACGGAGAAAGTCCCATTATTCTCACACCGCAGATGTAGTAGTAATTATTACTACGGAAAAGTACACATGTCTTCTCTGGTAATGATTTTTCCCCTCCACCTACCTGCCTGCCTGCATCCACGCATAGAGGAGATGTCAAACGTTATGTGTGTGGTCATTGATTGGCAGGAAGAATGATTTATAAATGAACGTTAATAGTGCCGCACGTTTAAATAATGTAGTATGGATGGGGTGTTGAGATATATAACCAAAGAAATAAAAATGTTAATGTAATACACCATAAAGAAAGAATAATGTAAGGTTAATGATTGTATTGCGTTGCACCTAGTAGTACTACGATTGCAAAAAAACCTTTAAGGTACGGGTACGTTCAAAGTTCAAAACACGTTTTCTGACGTACAAAAGACGTGTTTCGAATGTTTTTGAACTAGTGTTACTAGAGTATTCCCAGTAAACACACACAGGTTCTCTGAACGTCTATTAACGTTCAGAAGACGTTTTCTGGACGTTCATACACGTTCAGAGAACCTGTGTGTGTTTGCTGGGTTGTGTTTAGGGTCTCTGCATAGGTTACGTTCAAAACACGTTTTTTGACGTACAGAAGACGTATTTTGAACGTTTTTTGAACTAGTGCTACTAGTGTTTTGTGTTTAGGGTCTTTGTATTAGAGTACGTTCAAAACGTTTTTGGCAGGTATATTTCTCATTACTGTGCAGGGATTTTGCGAGACGAGTCAAAGCTTTGCACTAGCTATGCGAGACGAGACAAGTCTATTCTCATTCGTATTTAAGGATTTTGCGTGACGAAACAAAGGTTTGTACTTACTATGCGAGACGAGACAGATCTTACGTGGGGATTTTGCGACAAAGCTTTGCACTTGATAAACAAGACGAAACAGAGCTATTTATCATTAGTGTGCAGGGATTTTGTGCGACGAGACAAATCTTTGCACTAGCTATGCGAGACGAGACAGGCCTGCTTTCAATGCTATGCCGAGGTTTTGTGAAACTAGACAGAGCTTCGCTCTTGCTGAGCGAAATGAGACAGTTATAATTCTCATTACTGTGCAGAGATTTTTGCGAGACGAGACGAAGCTTTTTACTAGCTATGCGAGACGAGACAGGTCTATTCTCATTAGCATCTAGGGATTTTTGCTAGACGGAAAAAAGCTTTGCACTTGCTACGTCAGACGAGATAGATCCTATGAGGGATTTTGCACGAAAGTTTTGCACTTGATATACAAGACTAAGCAGAGCTATTTCTCATTACTATGTGGAGATTTTGAGGTATGTGAAAAATCTTTGCATTGGCTATGTCAGAGAAGACAGGCCTGTTCTTCAATGCTATGCAGAGATTTTGTGAAACTAGACAGAGCTTCGCACTTGCTGTCCGAAACGAGAGAGGTATGTTTCAAATTACTATGCAGGGATTTTGCTAGACGAGATAGGTCTATTCTCATTACTTTGTAGGAATTCTTGCGAGACCAGACATATCTTTGCATTTGCTATTGCGAGGTGAGACATTGCTATTTCTCATTACTGTGTGGGGATTTTGCCAAATGAGACAAAGCTTACCACTTTGCTGTGCAAGACGGGGCAGTTCAACTTTTTGTCTCACTACTATCTAAGCTGCGGCCAGGACCAGCGTTGCTTACACCGTCTCAAAAAAGGATTCGAGTAAAAAACAAATTTTCTACGTTGGTTTCGTATATTAAAAAATATTTATCGTGAAACATGAATACGGTTATGAATAATTACTTTTTTCCATATTGAGTTGTGTGTTTTTCATAAACTAATTGACATTCGCAAATCCAAAATACGAAATTTCACTTATACTCGAATACTTTTTTGAGAGGTTGCACTTGAGAATTGCCGAACGTTTGAAAAATTGAAAATTTAATTTATATTAACATTAACCCTTTGAGTCGCAACCCTTTCCCAATGCTGAAAAAAGGGCATCCGTTGCCATCGCTAGACTTAAATACCAGCAAGATGGCGGACGATCGAAACGTTCATTGCGTGCCACAGATCTAGAGAACCTTTTTTGACCGCAGCTGGCACAGCAGACGTTTCGATCGTCCACCATCTTGCTGGTATTTAAGTCGAGCGATGGCAACGGGTGCCCCTTTTTCAGCATCGGGCAATCTATCCAGCTGTTCTCGCATTCTTCCATTTTTCAGCAGATGTCAGTGCCGTTAAAAATAATCGTCTTGCTATTACTTCGTCTTGCATTTTTTACGGGCTCTTTAAATTAATTTACTGATTTGATACTAAGTATGATTGTAGTAAAATATATGTATTTTAACTATATGTATCTATTAGCTTGAAAAAATAATATGACTTTATTTTAAAAAATTGTAAACTTTTTTTTTCTAATTTTTTTTTCAAAGATCCACATTTCAAAAAGCTTTTTGAAGGGGTGTCGCGGCTTGTCGCGCCTAATTTCAACTATAATCGTAATTATTACAGTATTGAGTGTCTATTCCAAGAAAAAAATGTTCCCCCAACATCCACCATTTTTATAAAAAAAAAATATTTATATAGCGCCATTTTTATTTTTTCGATAATTTTTCGACGGGTGATCGCAAAAGGATACAAACATACGCGCTTGTATTTCTCATAAACTATAAATTATGTGCAAGTGTTTGGATAAAGGTATATAAAATTTCATTTCAGTTAAGATTTAACATCGGTATTTTAAATTCAGTATGTAATTTCTTATTTTTCTGATGTAAATTTGCTATAAGAAGAAAATTTCTACATATTCCAAAATTGCCCTTTCTTAGTCCTGTAAATAGTCCCATCTATTTACAGCTTAGTTTTCCATTTATGTCGTAAATTGTATCCAAAGCAAAAGCTCCCCATTTTTTGGATCTCAAAGGTTGGCAACTGTGACTTCGGGTCATTGGAGTGTGAGTGTGTAAACAGAAACACGTGCTAGCTCTTTAAGTCATTTTGAAGTGCTGGCTTAAAATAAATTACTTTCTCCTCCAGCTTGGAATGAGATTTTATGGGTTTGCAAGGAGGCATCTTTTAAGAAGTGTCCTTTTAACTGCTCTAGACAAAAGCCAAGGAAAAAGAACAAGCCTTATAACAGTGAGACCCTACAACTTCTCTGCCAGAGGGGCCCGATGGTGGTTCCCCCCACCCTCTCTCTCATACTCTCTCTCTCTCTCTCAAGAAAGAAAAAAAAAGTGATTCTGGGTGAAGACGAATATCAGAGTTCAAAAGAATCAGAATGAAAAAGTTAATCTTCAGAAGTCATTAGAAAACTAAGATCCCTATAGTAACTAAATTTAGATAAGTAAAAAATCTAAAAAAATTTTATGATAAAAATTGATTTATAGATAAGTAGTGTTATATTTATAAGTATTATTAAAGTATTACATTTATATATTTTTATTGTGGTTAAGGCACAGCTACACGGCTATTTGCCTAACGGGAAGGTTGCCTTGGGCGGGGGGGCTTTTTAAGGGGTTCTAATGCGTATTCACGTGACATCTGGAGAAAATCTCCCAAAACTCCAGACCGTTAGATCGACATTCGCGTGATATTACATTTATAAGTGGTATTATACAATAGCAGTACTTCCCAGTAAGGGACACTCCCCGGACAAGACATTTGTTAGAAACCAACTTCGTGTCATTTGGCGATATATCACCAAATTTGGCGACAACACGCTTTTTTATATAATTTAAGAAGTACATAATACTAAAAAGTAAGTCAAAAGTCAACAGTAATGATTTTAACGTTAAAACACATGAAAAATATTTTTGGCCAGGATTTTGACACAAATACTCCACTGTGGATCGTGGCTTTGGCAGGTAACAGGCGGCAAAGGTGTATAAAATTGCAGAATATTTTTGTCATTTCACAAAGCTTCATTTTTTTATAGGTTCTTCTTCGCAATACTAGAAATCACTTGATCCCTTGCCAGACACTTTTCCATCGTGGCAAACCCCCGCCAGACAACCTCAAAGTCATGGAAAATTGTTGTATTCGTAAACTCCCGTGACGAAGTACGTCAAGCTATCACAAAGTGCCAAGCGCATTTTATACTGCTACTTTTGAACTTTCTTACTATTCTGCAGCGCGCTCGTAATAGAATTATGTTTTCCATGACTTTGAGGTTGTCTGGCGGGGGTTTGCCACGATGGAAAAGTGTCTGGCGAGGGATCAAGTGATTTCTAGTACTGCGAAGAAGAACCTATAAAAAAATGAAGCTTTGTGAAATGACGAAAATTTTCTGCAATTTTATACACCTTTGCCACCTGTTACCTGCCAAAGCCACGGTCATCCAAACTTTAGAGTGGCCGATGGTTCCTACCTCTGTTGGGGGGTATGCGCAGAGAAAATTTCAGCTTTTATACTATGACGAAGGTCTGGTGGTCGCTGGCTCTTGCTCTACTACCCGGGGTTAATTTACGTTTTTTTTTTTTTTTTTTTTTTTTTTCCACACGAGGAAAGCGGGAAGAAAATAAATAAATAATAATAATAATAATAATATATCCAATCTTTCATTTTTCACCTAGTAGTAAATTGGCCGAGGAGAAAAAAGGAAGAAAGAATGAAAAAACTGCACAGCTTTCGAAACTGTTAAACTTTCTCTTTTGAGTCACAGAAAGTGTCGAATTCGCTCTCTCCTCTGTCAGATAGGCCACTTGTGCAATAATAATACCGGAGAAAGACAGTGGACAACTGAGGTCAGTCACCTGACCCACTTACTTTTTGAGCCTTTAGTCATCGGTTGCTCACTTTCTCCACGCCGACAATGGCAGACGAAATTGAATACAAAAAAAAAAAAAAAAAAAAAAAAAAATCACTGGGAGACATGCATGTAGGGTGGCATTTTTTTTTCTCTCACTTTTTTTCTGGAATTTATACATTTTCCCCGTATCCCATGGGAGCGGGAGAAAAAAAAAATATGACTGCGCAATTTCTGTGCGTTTTTTTATATGACGTTTTTATTTATTTATTCAGGTTTCATATTTTTTTTCTTGCTTTTTATTTTATTTTATTTTTTTGAAAACGAATGCTGAGCCAACAATAGCTTGAGGTGCACGCGCACCAAAGCTGGGTTAACAGAGACGGAGCTGCGCGATGTTAACTGGTTATTTTTCTGTTCTGGTCTGTGCAACTTCACAGAGAATTTTCGAGGAGCGTTAACAGCCACTAGTGAGCGACAAAAGGACATTTGTCGTAATTTATTTCAGTGGGAGAAACACAATTAAAACCAGATTTAATTTTGAGAATATTAAATATTTGTGTTGAATCTTACGTTTTACTTAGGCATAATTATACATGCAACATCGTTAACAAAAGTTAAAACAATCAGACAACGAATTAAAAAATTATTATTTATTATTATGGAGTCCTCTTATCTCTATAGTCAGAATAAATAGTTTTGTTAGCAATTAAATCAAATAAAATTTTTAATCCCTTTCACAAACAAAAGCAAAACCTTTTTATTTTGGAATTTAAGAAATAATTAAAACATCCTATTAGTAGGTATCAGTAAAATACATTTATGAGAGAAACTTCAAGTCTTAAATCATATCTACTAAGATTATTATAATTATTTATTTGGGAAAAGAAAAACATAAGCTACCTATTAAACTACTTTTGCAGAAATCTTATTATCACTATTTAGAAAAGAAACTTAAAGTATACAGTCACTTCTGCTGAGATCATATTTATTTATAAAAGAAACTTAATTCTTAAATTTTCTTTTGAGGTCATTTTAATTTATCAACTTTATCTATTTAAAAAGCAGGACATTTGGCGTTCCACACAAACCTTTGGCTGTACGTGTTCACTGAAGCCCCAAAACGGAACGTCCCGGCTCTTGCCGAACGGTTGGCAACTCTAACCTGAAATGAAGATTTTTTTAACTCTTGTAAATTTTATATTTTTGTTTGAAACATACATGTAGGAACGAAGCAATCTCGTAATTTTAACAACATTATTTTAAAAAATTGTACAATTAACGTTTTTTACGAACAGGAAAATCATGAATATATATGAGGATTCATAAGCAGAGACAATTTTCAACTTTAGACGTTCGCTTCAGTAAATCAACTGCTTTAGAGCAGCGGTTCCCAACCTTTTAGATTTGTGACCCCCCCCCCAACAAAAGTAACTTACGATGGCGCCCTGCCCCCTCACATTTCTCAGCATAATATTAGGGATGCAACGGATATCCGGCAAACATACTGCATCCGGCCTATCCGGCCAATATGCCAAATAATTGGCAGAGGCAGGATATTAAAAATATCCGGCAGTACATCCGGCCTAAAATTATATACTCAGAAATAACATAAATAAACATAATAACTGAATAAATTCTAAAAACTGCAATAATAAAAAATCAGAAAGAAGCAAAGTTTTGTGAAAGTAATTCGTTTTAAATACTCTTTGGAATATATTTTTATCATGTATAGAAAACTGAAAAAAAAAATTAAGCACTTCTATCTTTTTTAAGATTAGTAAATTTACGGTGCAGAAACGCTAACTGTTTTGCAATCTTTGTTAGAATTCGGTTACCACCCCCCCCCTCCCCCATAAATTGGCCCTGCTTATAAGAAAAGTCTACTTGCTACAGTAGTGGTAATTGATGAAAAAAGTTTACCCCATCATGTAATTTTGATAAAATAGGGAAATTTTTTATTTTTATTTTCGAACAGTTGAATGGAGGTGTTTTCCTTTCAATACCTGATTTTGTAAGATATTTATCTAACTATTGAAGGAGAGCTACTTAACTGCATGGATATTTTATCAACTTTAATTGCAATACAATTGCCTGCGAATTTCATGGAAACAATGCCAAAAAGATTTCTGGTTTTTGAATTAAATGATTCGAAATTAATGAGAAAATCTACATAATAAGGTAACAGATGAATAATCTAAGAAAACTAATGAAAATAAAACTAAATAAAAAAGAAAACGTACTGCGCCGGATTGCCGGATATCCGGCTGAAATTTTCGCCGGATATTCGGTATCCGGTATCCAGCCAAATTGATATCCGTTGCATCACTAATCAGGGTTGGGTTTTTGACGTCAAAAACTGGTTTTTGACAAGACAAGTGTCAAACAAAATCTTTAAAAAAATCACGGTTTGAGAGCAGGGTTGTTAAAAACTTCTTTTTTTTTTTTCAGAAAATCCCCAACCCACTGGGTTTTTTTCAGGGTTTGGAGGGTTTATCAGGGTTTTTCGGGTTTTATATGGGTTTTTTGGTTTTTATCTGGGTTTTTTCCGAGGAAAGGATGGGGTTTCAGAATATTTGAAAAAAAAATTCTAATTACTAAATAACTTAAAGGAACTAATTGATTACAAAAGGCAATTATAAATGGAAATGGTTAAATTAATAGTAGCCTCATTATGACAGAGTGGTTATATCACTGAAAATGGTAGACGGCCGAAGTGTGAAGGTCCCGGGTTCGGGTCCCATCGCGCGGTCGTCGATCTAACGATCTGGAGTTTTGGTAGATTTTCTCCAGATGTAACGTGAATACGCGTTATAACCCCTTAGAAAGTCCTCCTACCAAGGCAGACTTAGAAAGTCCTCCTACCTACCCTCATCTTAGGCAGATACCATTCACGCAGGTTTGCCTTAATCACGCACAAATTAATAGTAATAACTAACAGTTATTAATCATACATGAAAAAACGTATAAATCAAACACAATAACAATCCAAATCATAGTTTGCTCTTACATAAATTGACTATTAGTAATAATTTAACAGTGATCTACTAGTGCTTGATTAGAACTTTTAAACTAATGATTTTTTGTAGTTGAAAAATCCTTATTCATTTTAATTCAGATAATCATAAAAAAAAAATCCAGAAGGTTTTTTATGCCTATGTGAAGTCGTTTTGGTTTTTTTTCTTAGGTAGTGGTGGTGTGGGAGGAGGGGAGGAACCGTTTATAACTTATATTAAGTATATACTGATATTAAGTTATGTATTATCAAAGTTGAAATTTTGGTAAAACCCACTTGGGTTATTTCAAGTGGGCTTTTTCAAAAAACCCACCCTATTTTTTTCGACTTGGGCAAAATCACAACCACCCTGGTTTGATAGAAAGCAGAAACTAACTTAAATACTAGACTTGACTCCTATGAAATGTGTCTAATTTTAAAATTCCTGTAAAGATACCAGAAAAGTTCAAACCAAATTGGAAGCTAAACAGCATCCAGGTTTAAGGCTGTTTCACTTGAAAATCATGCAATTTTTGAACAACCCCTTAAGAAGTAATGTAAAAATATATATATATATAGTCAATTTCTACTTAGGTTAACAAATAAAAAAATTTATTTTAGTTACTTTATTAAATTTAATGAATGAATGATTAATTAATTAATTAATGCAGTGCCGTTTGTGAAGCAAGGGCCGATACCGTTAACCAGTTTGTTTGTTTAGTTTATTGTTTTCATAATTTTTAATACCACGTAACAGGATCTAATATTAATTAAATAAATTTAATTAATGAATTAATATTTGAAAAAACTGTATTGCCATCCACTACAAGTTAAAAAAAAATGTATTTGAACTCGAATGTAAAATAAAAAGTATTTTATTAAAGATTGAAAATTTGAACAAGATATATAAATATAGGGAGAGTGTGAACTAATAGTAAGAATGGAAAAAATAAAATAAAATAATAATAATAATTGATCTAGAGACTCGGAAAATTTTTGAAGATGCATTATTGTTTCGAGTATTGTAGATCATTGGTGTACACATGTCAGCTCAGGCACAACTCTAAAAACTTTGAATGAATAAAGTGGACTGTATATTAAAAATACTCTTTATTTTAATCTGGATTTAACAATTTTTGCTGCAGCGTGTATATATCTCGTAACGCCACAGCACACATTTGCCTCTCAAGGCATCTCGTGCACGGTCTCGTACCGTTCTGACCGGGGAAGCGAGAATGCAGAGCTGGCCCTCCGCTGCTAACCACTTGAGAGCCACTTCAAAAGATTTAAGACAGATGCTGCAGACAGAGGCGCTCAAACATCCTCCCCCCGTTGAAATTATACAAATTTCAACAATATTTAAAAACATGTAATCTACATTCACAAATTAAAAAAATATGTATATATATAGTACATAACAGCAAGTACAAAAAAAAGTATACAAAGCAAATTTATACACCCAGTTCTACAATCGAAAAATTTAATCACTTTCCATAGGAAGAATGCATATGTCTCTGACGTTCCTTTTAAATAGTTTACCATTGGGTAACTTAACATTTACTACTCGAACGTGTTTATCCTTTCCAAAAAATATTTCTGCAATTCTTCCTGTTAACCATTTTGTGTTGGGCATATTCTCATCTTTAATCAACACTAACGAACCCGTTTTTACATTATTTTTTGCAAATCGCCACTTATGGCGTTGCTGTAGGTTATTTAAATAATCTCTTTTCCATAACCTCCAAATTTCTTGGCTGTATTTTGTAATTATCTGCCATTTAGAAAGTCTGTTATCCGACAAATCAGCCAATTGTGGCTCAATAATTGAGTTTAATGGCCTCCCAATGAGAAAATGGCCTGGTGATAATGTTTCAAAATTATCAAAATCTGATGATAAAGGGGTAAGAGGTCTCGAATTTAAAACACTTTCAATTTCTAAAATGATCGTGAGAAATTCCTCTAAAGTTAAATGTGCATTACCGATAACTCGTTTTAAGTGGAATTTAAAACTCTTAACTCCGGCCTCCCAAAGACCGCCAAAGTTTGGTGATTTTGGAGGTATGAACTGCCAGTCTATGCTTTCACTAGAAAGAAAATTTGCCAAAGTTTCGTCTGGATGCCTCACCATATTATGCAATTTTTTCAGTTCCATGCTCGCACCTACAAAATTAGTAGCATTGTCACTAAATAATTTTGAGCACTTTCCTCTTCGACTGAAAAAGCGCTTCAAGCATGAAATAAATGCATCAGAAGTAAGATCTGTTACAAAATCAAGATGAATTGCTTTGGTGCATAAACAAACAAAAATGCATACATACACTTTGTTCAGTTTCCCCTTTCTCTGATTTTTGAATTTAATATAGAACGGCCCGCAATAATCGGTTCCGACATTGCAAAATGGGAAAGACTGAACAACTCTTTCTCTGGGCAAATCCCCCATAATTTGTTTCTCTAACACAGGTTTATTTTTGAAACATGTGATACACTGAAATACAATTTTTCTACAAACATTTCTACCATTTATGACCCAAAACTTACGTCTAACATGATATAATAAGGCATTAGGACCTACATGAAAATATTTCAAATGGTAATATCTTACAATAATTGTTGTAAGAGGATGTTTGTCCGAAAGGATCATTGGATGTTTTTGAGATGAACTGAGGTCGGAATGCTTTAATCGACCTCCGACACATAATATTTCATTTTCATCTAAGAAACAATTTAACGATTTTACCTTGCTATTATTAGGAATAGCAGCACCTCTCTTCAGGTTTTTTATTTCTTCTGAAAACTCACCTTTTTGTGCTTCTGTAATTAGATACATTTCCGCTCTTTTCACCTCCTTGGGAGTAAGGTGACCTGAGATCTTATCTTTAGCTTTAGCATTATGTATAAATCTAAATATATAACATAAAATACGAATGATGGTTAAATAATTATTACTCAATGCAAGGATATCATTAATAATAGAATTATGATTAAAATTTGTAAGGGTAATATGAGGATTGTCGCTTTCACAATTGCCCGTTTTTTTCAGTTCAACAGAGTCACCACATACTGAGATTGGAATTTCAGGATTGGGATGTTCTCCCTGACTCAGAAACGTTGGTCCCTCGAACCACAGATCATTTTTCACTAGTGTCTCTGGATTCATCCCTCTTGAAATGAGATCTGCGGGATTGTTTCCGGAAGATACATGACGCCATTGTTGAACGCTTGTTAACTCCTGTATTACCGCTATACGATTTGCGACAAATGTTTTTAGAAGATATGGCTCTTTCTGTATCCAGGAAAGGACAATCATTGAGTCAGTCCAGAGAAAGATATCTACTGTCTTAAGTTGTAAGGAACTCGTCACTTTAGTCATCAGTTTTGCGAGAAGGACGGCAGCGGAAAGTTCGAGTCTGGGCACTGTTATTCGCTTAAGAGGTGATACTCGTGATTTGCTGCAGACCAAATTCACCTCGGAATCTCCTCGATCTGACGTGGATCTGCAGTAAATAACACATCCGTACGCATTCTCGGACGCATCCGCGAAGTTGAATATGCACTGATTTTTGCATTATAATGCATCGATTAACACTTACACTATTTAGTAATGGCAAAGACTGAATGAAGTTTTCCCAGTGTTTTTCCTCCGTTTCAGGAAGCGGATCGCTCCAGTCCAATTTCAAACACCACAGCCTCTGTAAGAATATTTTGGCTGCTGTTATTACAGGACCCAATAGTCCTAGGGGATCGAAAACTCTGGCAATTGTTGAAAGCACAGATCTCTTTGTTGGCGGAACCGAGTTCTCTGTCTGTATTTGAAAGGTAAACTGGTCGGTGATGGGCTTCCATAAAACTCCTAAGGCCTTTGTTTCATCTTGAAAACTGTAACTACTGTCACAGTCTGTTTTTAGCTCTGGAGAGCTACTACACCACTTGTGTAATGTGAAACCTCCACTGTTGAGAGCTTTTATTAACTCTGATTGTAATGCTTTAGTGTCACTCAGGGTGTCTGCGCCACTGAGGACATCATCAATATAGAAGTCTTTCTCTATGACTGGAGAGGCTAAGGGAAAGTTTTGTTGTTCATCTCTGGCTAATTGTTGAAGAACTCTTGTCGCGAGGTAGGGTGCACTCACTGTACCGTAGGTAACAGTGTTGAGCTCGTAAGTCTTAACTGGTTCATTCACTCCCTCCCTCCAAAGTATTCTCTGAAGTTTAGTTTGACTCGGGTCAATTAAAATCATCCTATACATCTGCTTTATATCAGCTACAAATGCATAAATATGCTTACGAAATCTAATCATTATCTTAAATAGGTCATCCTGAACAACCCCACCATTGTACTGTAAAGAGTTAAGCGAATTCCCTGATGTTGTCTGCGAGGAAGCGTTAAATACTACACGAAGTTTTGTAGTACTTTTATCTGGGCGATAGACTCCTAGATGCGGTATATAATATGTTCCTACTTCTTCCTCACATTCCGAAATCTCTTTCATGTGCCCTAATGTTTCATATTCCCGCAAAAATTCTTTGTATAATGATAAATAATCAGGCTCTTTTACAAGGCGACTCCACAACGAATTTAATTTCTTGAGGGCTATATTTTTAGATTTCCCTAAACAATTTGGATCCTCTTTTAGCGGCATTTTTACTATGTATCTACCTGTACTATCTCGTTTAACGTTTTTCTCAAAATGATTTTCGCAAATTATTGTTTCTTTGTTTTTAGGTATCTCAATCTGCACGTTCTCTATTTCCCAAAATTTCTCTATGGTTTTGGTTAGGGCAATATTATCTTGAATAAAGCCGCAATGGACCCTATCCGGCGTTTCAGTGGGAACGCTTCCACTTGCCACAAAACCAAAAACAGTATTTTGAAAGATTAAATTACTGTTAGTCGGACAAATTTGACCAGGTCGCAACAATTCGTAGAAGATTTCTGCGCTCAAAAGTAAATGTATGCGACTTGGTTTGTTAAAGTGTTCATCTGCCAGGTTTACATATTTTAACTCGGGTATATTTATCTCAAACGTTTTTGACGGCATGAAATCAGTAATCTTGGATACTATCAAAAAATCTAATTCTTTCACGTAATTTCCCTCAGTGTTGGAAATCGTCGCTTTAACTACAGATTTAATTGTTGTGCAGGTATCGCCAATTCCACAAACTGTTAAATTAGTTTTTTCTCTTTTTAAATTAAGGCTGTTAGCACAATCTGAAGTCATGTAGTTATTCATTGCCCCTTGATCCAAAATCGCACGCACTCTAAAATTATTACCAACGTTATCTCTCACTAAGCAAGTTGCAGTGCTAAGGAGCGTTGTTTTTGATGTATTTATTACTCGCGAGGAGAGCACCGATGTGTTTATATTAGATTCGACGCTAGCCAAGGATGCTGGCTGGAATGTTGGTGCCTCCGCACTCAAAGTACTCTCTCTTGTACCTCTTGTAATAGGGGGGAAACCAAATCGGGGTTATTGGCCGCGCTCTCTTGTCGCAAAAACTCACCGCTTTTCGGGAAATGTAATGAGTAGTGATGTCTTTTATTTTTTCCATCTCTTTTGCACAAAGAACAAGAAAACTTTGATTTGCAATTATTAATTAAATGTTTTCCAAGACAGCAAAAGCAATAATTATTTTTCTTAACTATTTCTACTCTCTCAGAAACAGGCAAGGCCATATAATTTTTGCATTTATATAAGGGGTGATTTTCATAACAAAGGCAACACTTTGAACTCTTACTCTCAGCTAAAAATACTCTAGACACATTTCTCGAATGAGAGGATTTTTGATTAAAACCTTCCGTTAAAAGTTTTCCCCGTGACACAAAAAATAGATCTGCTTCTTTTCCTAATGTTATGGGATCAAACCATGTATCTGCCTGCCTAACACTGATATGAGACGCTGTTTCTTTGTCTAATGTTTGAAACAACTTGTCTGATATAATTAATTGCTTTAATTTCTCAAAATCAGACACCTCTCTTAATTTTAAGTAATAATCAAAGCTAGTTGTCAAACGAGATGCAAATTGTACATGGGTTTCATTTGCCTGCCTAGTAGTTTTTCTGAATTGCTCCAAACATGACTGGGCGGTTGGTTCGAACTCTCTTAATACGATTTTTTTCACTTTATCATAATCATTTAACTCATTATCTCTTATGTAAGAAATTATGTTTGAAGCTCTCTCACCTAGTAAATTCAAAAGTATCTCCGCCTTAAGTGCATCGGGTACGCTCTTTGTAACAAAGGATCTTTCTAAAGAAGTAAAAAACAGACCCCATCCTTCTGGTCGACTCGGGATTTTAATCGTTAGAGTTCTTATACTTTTTATTAGCGAATCTAATGAATCATATCTCTCAACTTTATTTTCTGATTCGTCGCTAGTTTTTGGAATTGTTTGCAAGCGTGACAGTTCTAACTCAGCTTTCGCTCTCTCTAATTTAGTTTGTTCTAATTGTAATTCTAACTGTGATTCTGCTTTCCGGTCCTCAATTATCCCCTCTAAGAGACCTGATACAAATTCTGGTTCATTTTTGAATTTATCAGTATCCTTTATAATATTAATAAGCTCTGTCGTTGTCATTTTCTCTGTTATTTCCTCTCCTAACTCTATCGCAGCGAGCTGCAAATCAGCTTTTCTCGCGTTTTTGAACATTTTTATAACAAACTCAATAACTAATTTCTAACTCAAAACAATGATAAAAATAAATTCAATTAAAGGCTAAACACAACTCTTAACTCTAAAGAATAATAACACAAATTATCTCAAGGGAGTAAATGACCAGAAAAGCTCAGCACCTACTTCGTCACTTGTTACACAAACAAAGGAACTTCATTTATATCCATAAGGCACCGGAACCGTCTCACGTGAAGACGGACCAAAATGTACACACGTCAGCTCAGGCACAACTCTAAAAACTTTGAATGAATAAAGTGGACTGTATATTAAAAATACTCTTTATTTTAATCTGGATTTAACAATTTTTGCTGCAGCGTGTATATATCTCGTAACGCCACAGCACACATTTGCCTCTCAAGGCATCTCGTGCACGGTCTCGTACCGTTCTGACCGGGGGAAGCGAGAATGCAGAGCTGGCCCTCCGCTGCTAACCACTTGAGAGCCACTTCAAAAGATTTAAGACAGATGCTGCAGACAGAGGCGCTCAAACAATTGGTTTGTTCTTAAAGCTGTTCAGAAGTCCTGTAACGACGATTACTCTTCAGGTAGAACACCCTTAATATTAAGAAAATGTATTCTTTTTTATCAGATAACTCAAATAAATAATTTTTCAACAAGTATTTAACAAAACAAGCCGTGCCTAAACACAGAATTCATATTTGTTACATTTGAAAGCAAGTGTTTTATGAATGATATGTATTTTTTTCTTTCATGAAAAAAAGCCACCTCTTCCCTTTTTCATGTTTACCCTTCAACTGATTGATTTGTAGGTGTTACCTCACCATGGCACACTGATTATGTCACTGACAATGGTAGAAGGCCGAAGTGTGAAAGGTCCCGGGTTCGGGTCCCATCGCGCGGCTCTCGACCTAACCGTTCGAAGTTTCCCGTGGTTTTCTCCGAAACTAGTGTAAATACGGGTTTGGACTCCTTAGAAAGACCTCCACGGAGGGCACCCGCCCCTTGTGTTGTCTTCTGACGTGGATTTATAAGTGGGATTCGGACGAAGCACACAAATCTGAAATACATATTACACAAACAAACAATTTATAGGTGTTCGATAGTATTGTATTTTACAGCAAGAATTTTATGGATATCTCTTTTTCACTTTCAGATCACGCGATATATGCTAAAAGAACGTTTTGGCCTACTTATACCCACCTCCTACATAAGCTACGAATTTTGAAAAATCTTATTTGTTTTAGTACCTATGTTAGAAAACAGACCTAAATGCCGAGTTTCTCATTCTTAGCTTCAGTAGATTTATAGTTAGGCGAAATATTGACATATAAGATAAAACGGAAATCTTATACTATGGCAATAATTCAGTTTTTAATACTATGCCAGGTGTAATATGATTCTAATCGGAAATTTTGTTCGAAAGTTGCTAAATTTTAAAAGTAGGCTTAGGCAGACACTGTAATCGAAAAAGCTTTTTAAAACATTTTTTAAAAGTTGTCAGAACGGAATCTCAGCGTGTTCCCTCCGAATTTTGCCTTGTTAATATGGAAATTCCCCCTGACCTAGTTTCTTTCACTTGCTGCTGTTCGTCGAATTGGATTTTACAATGCCAAAAAAAAAAAAAGATGCAACGGTCATTCAACGTGAATCATCAGTCCCCCCTCCACTTTTTTTAAAGAGGGGGGTGGGAACTAATATCCCCCACACACACACACCCTCACGATCCAATTTTTCTACCTTTTGTCGCTGGACTTTGAAAACTGATTTCTTTCTTTCTATCTTTCTTCTTTTTTTTTTTTTTAATTAAAGTGTTTACTTGTGGACTGTCATATTTCGAGGGTGAATTTTTAATACATTCTTCCAAAATACGATCAAGCTCTTATAATGAAAGCGAGAAATCCCATATTGTTCTATGCACTTCCAAAAATTATTTCTTCAATTCACGGAAATTTTATGCAGCAGTGCTACCGGAATGTCTCCGTTATTTGACGAATATCCGTTTTTTTTCTTTTTTTTTTCTGGGATCGATCCAGGAATTTTTTCCAGGGTCCCATTTTGGTGAAAATTACCCCATTTTGTGAATTTCAATACTTATTTTTGTGAATTTTCATACCAATTTTTAATAAAAGTAACTTTTTTTTTGTTAAGATAATTGATCATACAGATTAATATGTAGGGTAAAACGCTGATGAAGGTCCTTTTTAATCGATTAAAATTTTGTGAAGGGGGCGCAAAACGGACCCTGTTTTCGTCTGGATTGATCCCTGTCTGCTTTAACCCTTTCCCAATGCTGAAAAATAAGGCCGTTGCCATCGCTCGACTTAACTACCAGTAAGATGGCAGACGATCGAAACGTTCATCGCGTGCCACAGATCTAGAGACCCTTTTTTGACAGCAGCTGGCTATGCAGCAGAGCCAGCGACTATTAGTTCACACTCTCCCTATATTTATGTATCTTGTTCAAATTTTCAATAGTTAATAAAATACTTTTTATTTTACATCCACTCGAGTTAAAATACTTTTCTTTAACTTGTAGTGGATGACAATACAGTTTTTTCAAATATTAATTCATTAATTAAATTTATTTAATTAATTTTAGATCCTGTTACGTGGTATTAAAAATTATGAAAACAATAAACTAAACAAACGAACTGGATTAACGGTATCGGCTCTTACTTCACAAACGGCACTGCATTAATTAATTAATTAATCATTCATTCATTAAATTTAATAAAGTAACTAAAATACTGAACATGATATATGGCTGAAACTGTACAGCATAAAAAGATTATAAAGATACTAAATGCTAAACATACATTGCACAGCCATCTGTAACAAGGTGGTCTCTAGATCTGTGGAACACGTTGAACGATTCGATCAACCGCCATGTTCCTGGTTGTTAAATCGAGCGATGGCAACTGTTGCACTTACTTTTAGCATTGAGAAATAGTTGCGCTTCAAAGGGTTAAGATAACTAAAGCGACTAGAAACAGAAACGAAACAAAGATTACAATTGGTTAGTGAGACATGATGTAACGAACGTCACACGTACCCAATATGGTTTTAACTATGGGATGCAACGGATATCCGGCAAACATCCTGCATCCGGCCAATATACCGGATAATTGGCAGTAACCGGATATTGCAAACATCCGGCAGTACATCCGGTCTAAAATTATATACAGAGAAATAACATAAATAAACATAATAAATGAATAAATTTTAGAAACTGCAATAATAAAAAATACGAAAAAACAAAGTTTTGTGAAAATATTTTGTTTTCAATACTTTTTAGAATGTATTTTTATCTTGTATAGAAAAAAGGGGAAAAAATTAAGTACTTCTGTCTTTTTTTAAGCTTGGAGTAAATTATTACTGGAAGAAATTATTGTACAAAAACACTGTTTTTCAATTGTGTAAGAATTCCAAAAGGATTTCGGGGTTTTTGAATTAAATAATTTGAAACTAATGAGAAAATTTTAACAAAAAAGTAATAGCTGAGTGATCTAAGAAATCTAGTGAAAATAAAACAAAAAAAAGAAGAAAACATACTGCTGTCGGATATCCGACTGATATCCGTTGCATCACTAGTTTTAAAGATAATAATTACTTGTATAATGAGTAACAGGCGCGTAGCCAAGAATTTTTTTTTTTTTTTTGGGGGGGGGGGATATGCGCCTGCAAAATGTTTCTGGGGGGGGGGGATATGAACTTATATGTGTACAAATAGACGGAATTTCATCACTAATCCAAAAATTTCGGGGGGGGGATATATCCCGATATCCCCCCCTGGCTACGCCCCTGATCAGTAATATACGATTGTAATTAACAAATACGCCATAATACAGAGATGTGGGGCTTTAATATCACTACTTATCTTAACGGTATATAATTATGTCAAATCCAGTGTGTAGAAAAGTGAAACGTTCGAGGTCCAATCAAATCTGTCCCATTGCTGTTTCAAGTTGCCTGTTAAGATAGCGGGGCGGTTTCTCGGAGCACTGGAGTAAAGTTTGCTTTTTAGCATTGATACTTCTACAAACGTAAAACAAGTTTTAAAGGCAAAATCGGGAGATTTTCTTTTTTTTTTTTTTTTTTTTTTTTTTTTGAACTGCAACTGTTCAGTAAAAACGGGGAAGGGAAGTCAAGTGAAAATACTCACTAATCGACCTATAAAAGCCCAGCGTCCTTTTTTGAGGACGATCGCAAACTCTGTTGGCCCTAAAAGTACATAAGCATACTTTATTTTCCTATTTTGATTTATCGAATAGTAAATTTGATTAAAAAAAAAAACAAACTCATCGCTAACAAAAATGCGAATCGTTCCGTTTTATTCATGTTCTTTCAAAAAAAGAAATTCGTTCTGCCCACCACTTATATCTAATGTTGGAAATTTATTTATCACTGCAGGCAATAGCGTAAACTGAAGAATGTCATGAAAACGGCTCGGCGTTATGGGAGAAATTTCATTGATTAATCGCATTTTACTCGGTTACGGATATTTATTAATATGTAGAATGACAGTACATAATTTTTAAATAATTCGGGATGAAACGAATAACGATTTGATCAGGTGTTAAATAGTTTTCAAGTGGATATTAATTTTCCCACACAATTTAATTTTGATTATTAAGTACTTTTTAAATTTAAATTAAAAATAAAATTAATAAAAACAAAAATTTTATTCACTTTCTATCTTTGATATTTCAATAATCTTAGTACAATTATTTGTTACTTTAATTTAATTTATATATGAAAGCCTTTGTTTTTAGAAAGCTAAATGATTTAAAAAATAATAATAAAGAAAACTGATAAAACTGCATGTTATTTAAGGTATTACTATACTGTTTTTATGAGTAGTATTCAACTTACCTTGTGAATTTATTTATAGTGTAAGAAATTATTAAAAACGTTCGATAAATTATCAGATTTATTTCTATGTTGATTAATTACGCACTGCAACTTTGCGTTTACGGTTCTATGTGCAACTATGTGTATGCATTATGTTAAAGCAAAACTAAGCGAGAGGTATCTGGTTAGGGCTATTGTCTTGGGAAGAGAAATTGTTTCAGCGGGTTCTCACGCGTATTCCCGTTACACCTAAAGAAAACCGCCCCAAAATCTAGACAATTCGATTGACAGTCGCGCAGTTGGCCAGAACCTTGAACCTTCACTCTTCAGCCATGTACCACATTCAGTATCTTATCCAATATGGCGGAGCCTCCATGGATATATGATTAAATGGTGCAGAATATTTTGACATTATAATTAAGTTGTCACTGTAAAAAAAGGTCACTACCCATTTTTTTTTAAATATATTTAAAAGTTTACCGATTTTTTTTTCGATTTTTACCAGTTTTTGTCAGTTTTCTGGTAGTGTAGCAAAGAAATTAATCACGATATAAAATTCAAAACTAACATGTGATTTTAAATTTTTAATCAGTAATGGACTCTTAATCGTCAATGTAACTTAATCAATAATTTAATTTAACTTAACCCTTAACCGGAAACGTGAAAGTTAAGCGGGAACATAACTCTGAATAAATTACTAATTAGAGAGCGCTGACATTTTTTCTTTAATGTTAATGCAATAACATGACTAATTTTTCATTTTACAGCAAAAATTAGGCTTTGAAAATGTGAGACTAGAAAATACAGTAGGTAGTTACGTAGTCACAACAGTTTCAGAGCTTGATCGTTTCCAGTTAAGTGTTAATCAATAATTATTAATTGCTTATCGGGATTAGATATTAATCGTTAGTTTTCAATCATAAATTGCGATCATTTGTTTCTGATTACTGAGTGTGTGTGCCCTAGCATAAACATCCCCCACGTCCCATTTTCATTCACGAGTAATAACTGTAAAATCACAATAAATAAATAAAACCATAATTCTGATTTACGAGCAGTAACTGTAAAATCACAATAGACGAATGAAATTATAATTCTCATTTAGGAGCAATAACTCCAAAATCACAATAAATAAATGAAACCCTAATTCTGATTTACGAGCAATAACTGTAAAATTACAATAAATGAATGAACAAATAAACTGTTTCACTAAAGAAAAACACGAAACGAATGACACTATCGTAATTATAATCATATCAAACATAGTAGTTACTACAAAGTGCATTTTTCCCTCGTTCGATCCGTCCATTCATTCTGGTCGAGTAATTTAAGACATTTCCTTGTGGACAGAGTTGCGTGCCCGATTTTGTTTTTTGTGTGGTTGTTATGTATCACATTTATTGATTGGTTATGAATGAATGTGATACATAGTTTCTTTTTCAGCAACAAGTTAAGAGTGTTTGAGCGCTGTTTTTTTTTTCTTTCTGAAAGATTTGTTAGCCATTGTCAAATAGAAGTATGATTCCAGTTTTGATTGTTTAATTACTATTATAGGTTTTCTTGACCTTCACATTGATCTATCAATATATATATATATATATATATATATATATATATTACTTATTTGTTATTTGAAAAATGTGACTGTAGCTTAATCCCTGCTTTCCAGGGTTTGCATAATTCAAAACAAATGTTTATTCCTAAAATAATAAAACGAATTTAAAATATTAACTTTGTTTATTTATTTATAATTAGATTCTTAAAATTATCCAATGTTGTAATAAATTTTTATTTTAACCGAACAAATCATAATTTTCCCAATTATTTTATGTTGTAAATAACTTTTACTTTCAAACGAACAACTCAACTCATTCCAACACTAATTTGAATCAGTCAGTTCATACAATTACATCATATTTGCTCCTGTGTAGAAGTAGAATGGTGTCACGTTGACACAACGTGCATATTTTTTAATGAAAAATTATTAATACAAATCCTAATTAATAATGTCTAAATTTAAAATAATAATCTATTCTAAATCTAATTTAAAAGTTTTTAATAATAACTATCTTTTAAAGCTTTCATTTTTCCTCTTGGCCTTCTCAATTACATCTCATTAACGTACTTCTAAAGCATTTCCCTTTCAGCTGCTTTGAAATAAAATAACAGTTGACGCAGGCTAAAGGAATGATCATAACACCTCTTCGCTCGCATATGTTTTCTCTGCTCCGCTGAAACAGATGTGTTTGCGGTTTTCCTCTGCTGTGCAAGAAGCATATTGCTCGAAAAACACCTGCTAAAATTGTTCCAGAAAAATCGAGCTCCCTTTTTCTATAGCAGTAGGTCTAACGGTCATTTTTTTAGCAGTTGCGGAGTTGGTACTTGTGTGGCGAGGTCCTCACTTCTAAGTGGGGAACCTTCGCCACCGGAACGTAGGCACGAACTGCCATGCACGCCATAATAATTTTTAGAAGAATGCTTCCCCAGTTTTCCTTTTTTTATTTGAGGGTGTATTATAAAGTTTCAAAATGTTGATCTTCAGATGGTGTAAAAATAAAGGGATATGACTAAAATGGAGATGCGTCCTGCCAATTATTTATGGTCGACTTACTGATTTTTGTTCGGCTTACTGAAGTTTGTGCTTTGTGTTCCAGTTTTCTGCGTGCTCTCCTCAAAAAGAAAAATGAAACGACGAGTGCTAGGAAGACGGATGCCTTTCCGTAACAATATTATGGGTCAACAATTAGTTGACCACCTCCTTCTTTTCTTTTGTGAACCTCGTTTGATGTACCGCTATCTGTGATGATTCCCAGCATTCTCCTGAAATCGGATTTAGTTTGCTGGCGTTCAAAAAAAATGAATGTCGTGTTGCTTTAACTGAAATTTTCTTTTTACAGTGCTACACTTCGCTGACGTATATCTTTAATACGCAATATGGATGTCGACACTTTTTTTTATTTTTAATACAGTGACGCAATGCTCTTCACGATTGTTCATACCAAATGTGACAACGATCTACATACCACATACCTACCATCGTCTACTTACGATCACCGCCTTCCACCGTACATCTCCATAGGATAAATGGGATAAAAGTTATCATTTAGAAACAAACTAGCTGAGTGCCCGTTATTCGCACGGTAGTAAATGAAAATTTTCCTAGCATGCGTAATCCCAATTAATTCCAGTGATGTGAAATCTAAAATAAAAACAAAATTATTTGACTCTTGATGTAAAGTTTGCGTCATGAGTACTAACCTGGCATCATTGCAATATAATGACTCAAAAAACTGTCAGTGTCATTCGCGATCAGAAAAGTGAAAAGCTTAGCTGTTTGCAGAGAACTCCTGACTTTCAAAATGTGTTATTTCTACATTACATTGTTTTTTTAGGTTCAAGGCGTAGCATTAAATACCTCAGACACTACATGAAATGGACAAGCGTTTATCTTAAAATAGCTGCGCACCCGCTCTTCATACGGGAAGAAGCGAATATTTTAGTAAAATCATATCTGCATGTGGAAAACAGAATTTAATTTTTAAAAATATTCAAGTAATCTCCTCTGTTAAAATTACTGCGGTATACATCAACACAAATTAGAATTACTTATCAGAACGTTATCGTTCAATTGATTGTAAAACAACCCTTGATAAAAGATAAACAGAACACTTTTAATTTCATAAAATATTTATTAACGTGGTATATTGTGATTTATTCATATTATCCTTACAAATCTACTAATACTACCAATTACATATATCAATACTACCTATCTTCGCTTTTCCTTCTTCAAGGCTGGATTAAAAGAAACAGCTTAGATTATTTGGTACATTGGGATCTTTTTATTCTATGGTATTTCTTTGCAATTTACGCATTAACATAAACAATTATCATTTCATATAATGGTTGCCATTAAGGAAGCTCACCATACATATTTAATTTATGCATAGTTTTGTAAGATTTGCGTATTTAGCACCGCAAAACATTTCATCTCAACGTGGTGGAAAATATCCAAGCGGTGCCATCCATATATCCAATTAAGCGATATCTTATAAATCCTCCATGGTTCTGTCTCCTGAAAAACATCAAACTGTGTAATCTCGAGGATCGTTTTAATTGTGACAGAACGCAGTTACAGAGTTTGCAAATTTCACGCATTTTTTTAAATTTATGACGTCATTGTTTAACTGTCGTAAAAGATACCTCAGTTGGTTGAGGGAGTTAATTTGATATTTCGCTCAATAGATTTCAAACGGTATCATATTAAAATTTACAACGACGTTGAAAACTTTTTTGCTTTATATAGGAATAGGACACTACAGAGGAACGTAATCCAACGTTAAAATAAAACTATACTTGCAACATGCATATGTTAGGAAACATATATGTCTGCGACATAATTAAATGCGAAATATAAAAAAGTAAATAGAAAATTTTTAATATATCCCACTTTAAAACAAACTTTGTAGCTTTTAAAAGAAGAACATTTTCAGCTGCGTTAAAATATTTCAATTTTTAAATAAGCTTCAGTTTATTTCTAAAGTAAGTTTTAATCAAAATATCGCCTCCTTGTGTTAAAAAAAAAAGAGAAGGGATATATGAGTTAAAATTGTGGCGCAATTTTTACATATCTTAAAGCATTTGACGTCATAGATACTCACTTGCGAACTGAAATTCCGATATCCCAGAGAACTCCATTGGTGGTAAAAAACTTTTTTTTCCTAATCCTTTTCGTGGCAATGCAACAAAATTATCTCGTGCCATGATCAATTAATGTAACGGCCAGGGGCGTAGTCAGGGGGGGGGGATATCGGAATATATCCCCCTCCGAAATTTTTGGATTAGTGATGAAATTTCGTCTATTAAACTAAAATTTAACTAAACTTAAATTTCGTCTATCACATATAAGTTCATATCCCCCCCCCCGAAAAATTTTCCTGGCTACGCGCCTGGTAATGGCGAAAAATTTTCGCGTTGATGCTATTAAATTCTAAACATTAGGTTACATTAAAATTCGTAAAAAATCACCTAATTTACATAATTTTTCCGTTTTTATTTTAAAAGAGGAAGAAAAGAATGTTTCACGTTCTGTCAAAATATCAAAAAGCTATGACGGATAGAATTCAAGATACGACAGTTTTAAAATTATTTGCCGAAGCAGATGCTTAGTAAAAAAATTCCTAAAAATCGGTAAATCATGTTACGTATTCAGAACAAATTGTTTTTAAAAGAGAATTTTCTCCTCTATCCGATGATACAAATGCCGTTTTGTTGCGAGCTTAATTTCCGCCGTTGTTACGAATTAGGTGAGCAAAAATGTCAAAAATCGCATAAAACATAAAATAAAAAAAATTCTAGGTCGAATTTTGAAAAAATCGCTTCGAGGTGCACAACTTCATGTTTAGATCTTCCTGAGTGCCAAATTTGGTGTTTCTAGGTGTAGCCGTTTGTCCGTAATGCCGCCGACACAAAGACCCACAGACATCTTCTTTTATAATAAGTAGAGATTTTTAAAAAGAGCGTCTATTTTTTTTCTTTCTCTTTCTTTCGTTTCTTTTCTTTCTTTCTTTATTTTATTTTATTTTATTTTTTTAAATATTTCATTGACTGAAATACAGTGAAAAACGTTTAAAACGAAACTGAGGGAACCAAAATATTTTTTTGTGTTAAAAGAATTTCTTGTAAAAAGATTAATAAAAAAGACGGCAAAACTCATCAATATTTTCCATGTTATATGTTATTTCGACTTCCTGTTAAGCTACCAGTAGGTTGCATCCATTCGGATGAAAAGAAAGTAAAAAATTATTATTTGGAAGGGAGAAAAATCACTTATCATTTTTAAACAAAGTATTTTTCATGGAAATAGGGGGGAAAACCTGATAGATGATACTCCAAGCTCGGAGATACTGGTTTAACATTTTAAGGTGCAGTATTCCCTCTCTGGGAACACCTAACTCTGACATTTTGACTGTTGCCAGTCACGAAGAATAAATTTGATTTCTATAAAAATAGTCGCGGGGGACATAACTCCACGAGAATCCTTTACTTTTTAGCACGTCATTTCCCGTAAAAAAATTGTTACGATTATTTTTAACAGCACTGGCATCTGCTGAAAAATGGAAGAATGGGAGAACCGCTGGATAGATTGCCCAATGCTGAAAAAAAGGGCGGCCGTTGCCATAGCTCGACTTAACTACCAGCAAGATGGCGGATGAACGTTTCGATCGTCCGCCATCTTGCTGGTAGTTAAGCCGAGCAATGGCAACGGCTGCCCTTTTATCAGCATTGGGAAAGGGTTGCGCCTCAAAGGGTAACAACGACGAAATGCTTGTTCTGCTATTAGCTCCAATAACGCTTTCTCTGCTGAGCAGAAGAAATTACGAGAAACAGATAATTAACTCGTAGCTAATCTTCTCAGCTGGGTTCTTACCCGAAATTAATTTCTTGACACCGAAAGGGCTGCCTTAAAAAAACCTGTCTCACATGCTGTGTCGCTCGATAGACGGTGTCATCAACATGTTGCGCTCAACAGGTGTTCTAATTTCTGGAGGATCGCCCCACTTTGCTTCGGAGAGTTCCGATTTTTCTTCTTCTTCTTCTTCTTTTTTTTTTTTAGGACTTTCAGGTGCATTCTAAATTTAGAAGTGTTTTCAAGAATCAAATTGTGATATTAACCTTTAAAGGAGACGTACATGCAGTAACAAACTACACACAACCAGAAGTTCATCAGGAAGCTGTAAAAAGTTTGTCCTGAAAGTTCCTGTACTGACGACCAGGCCCGTAGTCAGGGGGTATGATTTGGAGGCAGTGCCCCCACCCCCGGCAAAAAAAAATTGCTCCCTAGAAAAATTTTGTGTTCCAACAAATTTGCAGAATATATAGATTAGTCATTTGAAAAAATAAAAATTAAAATGTTGAATTAAAAGATCGATTAAAAAAATTAAAGTTCCCAAATCCACCTTTTCCACTACTAAATTATATAGTCCCATTTTATACACCAATGTTTACCAACCTTTTTACAATTGCAGGCCGCTATATATATCTAAAACTCTGGATGTGTATATGCATGCATATATAGATTTGGAGGGGGACTGGTTTCCTATTCCGTGACTATACATTTTTAATTCTAATTTTAGTTTTTAAATACTCTCTCTCAATATTAGAATAAATTTACGAAAAATAAACAAAATGTATGTGTTTAGCTTGTACATATATTCATTTAGTTTTAAATACAATAATTTTATTAATATTTAATTGACTATACCATCTATTTATTATTATTCAATAATTTTGATTTCAATTTAATTAATATACCTTTATGTTAATTTAATTAATATACCTGTATGTTAACACTGTGAAATAATTTTACACACTCGGATTCTGGCAACACAGGTATTTCAGCTCTTGATTTTGGCAACATTCTTACAATAAAATTTGCTGTCTCATGCCATGTGATCTACATTATTGCCTCACCATGGCACAGTGGTTATGTAACTGAAAATGGTAGACGAGCGAAGTTAAAGGTCCCGGGTTCGGGTCCCATCGCGCGTCCGTCGAACTAACCGGAGTTTTCCGTGGTTTTCTCCGAAACTTAGCGTGAATACGGGTTAGGCCTAAATGTGAAAAGTGAATATCTCTTTTGATATACCACACAACCGAAATCCTACTATTATCTCGTCTTTAATTATAATCTTCTGGGTATGACCCCTGAAGAATGCCCCAGACGTTATAATTTCCATTCCATTCATTGTGGTATAATTTGGTTCATTGTATTTCGAATTTCATACTGTTTTCTTTTGTCGACTTTGTTTATCTTTTCATTTTTGTTGAGTTTCTAATGCGAGCTCAAATTAATCGTTCTGAATGTAAAATTATTCATTAAAAAATATATTTATGTAATGTAATTTAAGGTTTTTAATTTGCTAGTGATTCATATTAATAGTGAATCGTAATCCATGTGTTGGCTTCATTTATTTTTCTTTTTCCATAATGTTGGGAAGTATAACATAATCCATGTCCATTAGCTCTGAAGTGCTATTTCGTTCGCGCCGGTATTTTATGTCGACAAAATTTCGTTTCCGTCCCATCTTTCACCGAGATAACAGTGCATTCAATTGAGCTCAAATTTGGTATATATATCATAGACCATCGGCGCATGACGGATATTGATTTTGGCGTGTATAGGACTTAATTTTTGTTTTTTTAAGCTATTCGTTTCCGTTCTGTTTTCACATGCAAAAGATATTTTGATTAAACCAAAGGAAGACAGCTCTTATGATTATTCCTGTTTCTTTTTCGAATAATATACCATGTAAGGAAAGCATTGTAATAATAAAAAAAAATAGTTACCTTCTTGATGTATATTTTGAAAATTGAAAAATACAATTTCTCAAAAATTGTCGGCACATTTTCGAGATTTCAAATTAATAACACCTTAACGCTTAATGAAAATAACTAACTAAATAAATAAATAAAAACTAATCGCCAAGGCGGCCAGCTTCGCTGTCCCACCTTACTGATCTTTATACTCAGTGCAGTGTTGACTCAATTTTTCTGGACCCATTTCAATGAAAATCATGTTTCTTTGTTTTAACCAACGACTTCGCCTATTATATCCAGGCCCTGATTACCGAATAGGCCCATGAGGCCTGCGCCTATAGTAAAAAAAATCTGGGGGGCTTCAAAACTTCAATACTTGTTATTTATACTTGTAGAATGGAATACGAGTAGGTGGGATGGGGCCTCGAAATGATAGCAGGCCTACAGTATCAGAGAGTCTTAATCAGGCCCTGATTATATCTCGTTGATTTTCACAGTATTAGTCATCACAATTATTTAGGTTAGGGTTCCTACACATTTTAGGTGGCATCCCAAAAACCGACGTTAAAACAGTAAATGGCTAAAATGTGCTTTAGACCAATGCATGGTGGCGTTTTTTAGATGGGCGATGAATGCGTCAAGTATTGTCAATTCGATATTTTGTATACTTGTTATTTATACTTGTAGAATGGAATAGGAGTAGGTGGGATGGGGCCTCGAAATGATAGCAGGCCTACAGTATCAGAGAGTCTTAATCAGGCCCTGATTATATCTCGTTGATTTTCACAGTATTAGTCATCACAATTATTTAGGTTAGGGTTCCTACACATTTTAGGTGGCATCCCAAAAACCGACGTTAAAACAGTAAATGGCTAAAATGTGCTTTAGACCAATGCATGGTGGCGTTTTTTAGATGGGCGATGAATGCGTCAAGTATTGTCAATTCGATATTTTGTATACTTGTTATTTATACTTGTAGAATGGAATAGGAGTAGGTGGGATGGGGCCTCGAAATGATAGCAGGCCTACAGTATCAGAGAGTCTTAATCAGGCCCTGATTATATCTCGTTGATTTTCACAGTATTAGTCATCACAATTATTTAGGTTAGGGTTCCTACACATTTTAGGTGGCATCCCAAAAACCGACGTTAAAACAGTAAATGGCTAAAATGTGCTTTAGACCAATGCATGGTGGCGTTTTTTAGATGGGCGATGAATGCGTCAAGTATTGTCAATTCGATATTTTGTATACTTGTTATTTATACTTGTAGAATGGAATAGGAGTAGGTGGGATGGGGCCTCGAAATGATAGCAGGCCTACAGTATCAGAGAGTCTTAATCAGGCCCTGATTATATCTCGTTGATTTTCACAGTATTAGTCATCACAATTATTTAGGTTAGAGTTGCTACACATTTTGGGTGGCATCCCCAAAACCGACGTTAAAACAGTAAATGGCTAAAATGTGCTTTAGACCAATGCATGGTGACATTTTTTAGATGGGCGATGAATGCGTTAAGTATTGTCAGTTCGATATTTTAAAGATCCTTGGAGAAACGAATAATAAATTTATATGTTTATAATAGTATTATTCACTCCTGCAAGGAAATATCTTGCATTTTTGTGTATCCATTATTGTTATTTTGTAATCTAGCTACTGCGTGAATACTTGCTACATTTGACGTCATTTAACTTATAGGGATGGAAGCGAGACGGGAAAATAGGCGTCTCGCAAAATAGCCTATAGTCTGTTCGCGGAAACCAGAGAACGAAAGTAAACAAACGGGTTACCAAAGAATTACATTTTTTGGCACCAATCTCTAGTTAGGCGAATTTAACCTTTCTTAATTCCAAACAGCGTAAATGGAAGAAAGTAGAAATTTCACTGTGTTTGGCGCTTTGGCAAAATGCCAGGTGTTTACTCATCGCCAGTTTGCACGTGCAATTGTTTAGTTTCGTTCTCTCGACTCAGCGAACGCACTATAAAAGCTATGTCTCGTCTCGCAAAAAAACCCTCTAAATCTGTATCTCGTCTCGCAGAAAGTCGTCTCGCATCCATCCCTACAATTTGGATTTTTGCACATGCGTTATTGTTATTGCACTCATGTTTACATCTAGCTGTTGCCGTTAGCAGGGTGGAAAAATCGTCGATTTCGGTACCGCATACGTCAGCGTATTATATAAGTAGATGCTTAATTCCGAACACATTCGACAGGAAAGGTCGCCGCCGATCAGAAGCATACCGACAACAGAGAAACCGCAAACCTTCATCCATTTCCACACCCTCCGGGCATCGATTTACAGTTATATAACCCGAGACATAAACAATCGCTCGCTTAAAGTCACATTCCTATTAGGGATATAAACGATTAGATGTGATTTACTTTCCTGTGACCCATTACATTGCATTTCATTTCGTTTTGTTTTCTCCTTTCCTTTTAACTCTCGCAAACGAGTCGGTTATACTCTTTCTTGCTTTCCTTCTATTTTCCCCCAGTACTTTACTGGTAGCACTTGTGCCCTACTTCAATTAGAAAAGGGCGGAATTGCACGCGCGCAATAACCCTGTGCGATGGGAGAGGCTGCGCGTGCGTTTGCTATATTGCTTGTTAATTTCTTCTTCTTCTTCTGCTGTTGCTCCCAAAAGCGACGCCCGATATTATACAACGGATTATTATTTTTTTAATAGTTTTCCTTGTTTTTAATTTTTTTAAATGGTGTTCTGGTTTGCACACAAAGGTAAATACTCAGGGAGTATCATTTAAAGAAATATAATCTGATAAACTCTGATTAGAGCACTTATACCCTTTAACGCGCAGTGTTCCCGCTCTGGGAACACCAAACTCTGACGTTTTTGACTGTTGCCAGTCACGAAGAATAGATTTGATTTCTATAAATATAGTTGCGGTTGACGTAGATCCACGAGAATCCTTTACTTTTTTAGCACGTCATTTCCCGTAAAAAAAATGTCACGATTCTTTTTAACAGCACTGACAACTGCTGAAAAATGGAAGAATGCGAGAACAGCTAGATAGATTGCCCAATGCTGAAAAAAGGGCAGCCGTTGCCATCGCTCGACTTAATTACCAGCAAGATGGCGGCCAGCTGTCGTCTAAAAGGGGTCTCTTCATCTGTGGCACGGGATGAATGTTTCGATCGTCCGCCATCTTGCTGGTAGTTAAGTCGAGCGATGGCAACGGCTGCCCTTTTTTCAGCATTGGGAAAGGGTTGCGCCTCAAAGGGTTAAATGCGCACTAATCTCATGGTCTGACTATACCTTTGACGCGCGACCCTTTCCCAATGGCGGTAGCCATCGTACGATTTAACTACCAGCAAGATGGCGGTCGATCGAATCGCCCTGTGCGTGCCACAGAGCTAAAGAACATTTTTGACACAGCTGACTGTACTGCGCCGCACAGCTGGCCAAATCTTAACAGTAATATGGGAGTTAGGGTGTGGGGGTGGCATGGGCCTTCCCTGACAATAAATATAGGTGCCCATGTTCAACTGTCTAATGCTTAAGTACCGGAATGAATATTAAAATAAAAGAATAGGCGTACACAAGACCAGGCGCCTAGCCAGGAACATTTTTCTGGGGGGGGGGGATATGAACTTATGTGTGTATAAATAGACGGAATTTCTGCACAGCATTAATCTTGTGACCCCAGGGGCGTAGCCAGAAATTTTTCATGGGAGGGGGTTACGACTACTACAACTCATATATATGTATACGTGTGTGTGATAAGGTATTGAAGAATATATATTTTGTATGGCAAAAAATTTCTCATGGGGGAGTTATGACCCCCCTAACCCCCCCCTTGGCTACGCCCCTGTGTGACCCCAATCCAAAAATTTAGGCGGGGGATATATCCTGATATCCACCTTCACCCCCCTGACTACGCCCCTGCACAAGACCATCCTATATGTTGTAGTCCAAAACCTCACGAAAAAACTTGCAGGCACACGCCAAAAAAAGGCCAGAATTTTCGGCAGACCTTAATATTATCGTGCCACTGAATAAATGCCACGGGCATAGGAGAAAGACGAGAGCGGAAGTAACTGTAAAAACCACCCATAGCCGCCAAAATCTCCCGAGAGAAGAGCTGAAACGGGTGCCGTGCAGATATCTACAGAGATAAATGATTCCAGTGGGTTTTTCTGACACCTCCATTTGCCGACACGGAAACTTGGCTGTTTTCCACCGCGGTGTTGTCCTTGTCGCTTCCGATTTCATTCCGCCAACCATTATCATTTTCGGCACGAGACAAGAGCGGCGGTGCTTTGGATCCACTTAGCAGACGGGAGATACAATAGAATGAGCGTCCCTAGTTAGTAACACTCTAAAAAAACTTTCGAAACGTCTTATGAAATTATCTGAAATCTATCAGATATACAACAGAAATTGTTGTAAAATTGCAATATCATTGTTTTACCTGAAACTTTTCAGACACAAATCTGAAACGTTCTTTTTTCCACAACACCTATCATAAATGTTTCTCACGCTTTGTGAGAAACGATTACGAAAAAAGTTGCCTTACAGTTAGCTGAAACGTTTCTGAATTTTTTTTACAGTGAAGCGAATCTTAGACCTCAGGAACTTGACTATGATTTATTATTTTATTAATTCTGTCAGCGTCTTGGAGGATTCAAAACGTCATTGGCGCATCGCAAAAATCGTTCCCCTCACACCCGTAAGAAATTTCTCAAGCCTCTCTCGTTTGTGAAATGATCAGTTTTATCCATCCTTCTCTTCTTCTTCAGGATATTTCTGAGGTATCCTACAACCGAAAAAAAGCTTGGACTTTTCTTTTCCATTACTCTCTCTTGGATGTTTCTTCTTCCTTTTTATAATTCCCTTTCAACTTGTTCTTGTTGTTTCTTATGTCCTCTGTCAACCGCGAAGCGAAGCCAGATCCTCCAAATAAGGCGGCAATGGCAAAAAGGGGACGGCTTCCATTTTAAAGAGCCCTAGTGGGAGGAATTCTGATTTTGCTCGGGGCCTTTTAGTTTCGAATTCATTCCAGATGCGAGACATAGCACCTGAAATCGTCACGCCCAGAGGTACCTTTTCAACATGCAGGACATTGGAGCCACGAACAGATTTTACATTCATCAACTTGCATTATCGTACCCCGTTCCAGAGCAGCCCAGCCGAGAGAGGTTTGTCACCCTTCCACACACTGGAAAGGCCGGGCGCTGCTTCACTTTTCGTACTCTTATGGGAACGGAGCTTAGCGGCTAGGGCACTAACGGACTCTTTTCCATAAAATTGTCTCTTTCTTACTTCTTTATATTTTCATTTTCATGTTTTTTTTTTTCAAGCTTTTTTGCCAGTTCGTCCTTGACCTCCCTCTCCTTATCTTTCCAAATGTCTCCCAATCCATTACTATTTTTTCAGGGTTTCTACAGACCTGGAAAGTCAGGGAAATGAGCTTTGGTTAGGGAAAGTCGGGGATTTGGAAAAAAAGTCAGGGAAAGGAGCTTTGGTTAGGGAAAGTCAGGGATTTGGGGAAAAAGTCAGGGAAAGGAGCTTTGGTTAGGGAAAGTCAGGGATTTGGGAAAAAAGTCAGGGAAATTAGCAGAAATTGAAGAAAGGTCAGGGAAATGAAAGAAAAATTGAATTTTGCGGGAAAATCAAGAAAATACTTACTGTTTGAACCTAAGTATAGAAATTGTTTTATTTTCATTTTCTCATCTAACCTTATAAATAATTTTTAAAATGTGTCTTTTATGAGCATATCTTGTGCAGTTGAAATATGCTTAATTTTATCCTAAATTACTATCAAACGTGATTTTTGTTGGAATCCAGTGATGTCAAATAAGATTCTTGTATATATTAATTTTATTATTATTATTTGTAAATAAAGGGGCAAAATATATAAAAAGTTATTAATTAAAGGATGTAATGTTAAAAATAGAAACGCAAAATTCGGGAAAGCACGCTAGATAAAGTCAGGGAAGAGCGTGATAGACGTCAGGGAAGCAAAAGATGTGAAATCTGTAGAAACCCTGTTTTTATACTTTCTCATTGTTCATTCTTTTGGCGTGTCCACACTATATTCAGCGTTTTTTCATATCATGTGATCCATTGTCGTACGATTTGCTTTCATAATTTCTCTCACTTCTATGTTTTTTTCTTTTCTCCGAACAAGATATTCTGGAAGCTCTCCTCCAGTAGTCCATCGCAAATGCCATTTTCTTTTCTGTCTTTATTTTCTAAGTTTCTGCGCCATGCATCAGAATGATTTCAGTAAGTGCATTAAAAAGGATCTCCTTGTTTTCCTAAATACATCCCTACTTCTAAGTATGCGGCTTAGCACTCTCAAACATTGTAGAACTGATAAAGAGGATAACTGAAGCCATCGAAACTGTAACACCAGACATGGAGAAAAAATGTGGGACAAATTTTGCTACACGATGGATATCGTTCGAGTGTCTGGTAGTAGTCCTATCGAACATTTATAACTTTATTCTATTGTAACTTTACTACGTTATCTTTTTAATTTCTTTTTCAACCACCCACTGGACCATAGAAAATTAGTCTTTCAGAAAGGTGGTCTTTGAATAGAGATTGCTGGGAAAACTCTTTCATGTAATACCTATACTGCAAAATACTGTTAAAGGATGATTTTATTATACGTTACACATAGCTTTAAAGAAAGATTTTCCATCAGTGGACAAGCGACAATTTCTCTTAACCCTTTAACGCGCAGTGTTCCCGCTCTGGGAACACCAAACTCTGACGTTTTGACTGTTGCCAGTCACGAAGAATAGATTTGATTTCCATAAAAATAGTTGCGGGTGGCACAGCTCCACGAGAATCCTTTACTTTTTAGCACGTCATTTCCCGTAAAAAAACGTCACGATTATTTTTAACAGCACTGACATCTGCTGAAAAACGGAAGAATGTGAGAACAGCTGCATAGATTGCCCAATGCTGAAAAAAGGGCAGCCGTTGCCATCGCTCGACTTAACTACCAGCAATATGGCGGACGATCGAAACGTTCATCGCGTGCCACAAATATAGAGACCTTTTTAGACGACAGCTGGCTGTGTGGCACAGCGAGCCGTTTAATTCTGGTCCGTAACTTCTTGCGATCTTCTTTCGATGGCTTCTGCTAACTCTCTCCCGTAACAGACCGTTTAATTCTGGTCCGTAACTTCTTGCGATAAGGCTCTATGTTAATTTTCTCTCATTTGAAGGATCACTATTGACCGTCTCTGAAAAATCACCTCTATTAAGGGACCATCCTCTCATAAAGACCGTTTATTTCTGGTCCATAATTTCTTGCTTTAAGGCTCAGTGTTCATTTTCCCTCCATTGTAGGACACTATTGACTCTCTCTCTCCTCTGAAAGACCATTTTTCAACTTTTCAGTTGAAGGGAAGGATTACTTTCACAGAGAAAATCTCAAAATAATGACTTATAATAATAAGGGCTGTTGTACCGTTTCCTGGAATAGCCCTTGCAGGTATCTCTTTCACAAGGAAAATTTTATTTGCAACTGCATGCCTTTCTTGAGGCGTAGCCCTTTCCCAATGCTGAAAAAAGGGCAACCGTTGCCATCGCTCGACTTAACTGCCAGCAAGATGGCGGACGATCGATACGTCCATCGCATGCCACAGATCTAGAGACCCTTTTTCGACGACAGCTGGCTGTGCCACAGATCTAGAGACCCTTTTTTGACGACAGCTGGCTGTGCCATAGATCTAGAGACCCTTTTTCGACGACAGCTGGCTGTGCCACAGATCTAGAGACCCTTTTTTGACGACATCTGGCGGTGAGAGGTGGTCTTTTAATGGAAGTGGTCTTTCAGAGAGGGCCAATAGAGGTCCTTCAATAGAGGGAAAATGAACACTGGGCCTTATAGAAATAAATTATGAGCCAGATGTAAACCGTCTTTATGAAAGGTGACCGTTTAATAGAGGTCATTTTTCAGAGACGGTCAATAGTGGTCCTTCAAATGAGAGAAAATTAACATTGAGCCCTATAGCAAGAAATTAGGGAGCAGAAATAAGCAGTCTTATGGGAGGTGGTCCCTTAATAGAGGTGGTCTTTCAGAGAGGGTCAATAGCGGTCCTACAATGGAGGGAAAATGAAAACTGAGCCTGATAGCAAGAAATTATGGAACAGAAATAAACGGTCTTATGAGAGGTGGTCCCTTAATAGAGGTTATTTTTCAGAGACGGTCAATAGTGGTTCTTCAAATGAGAGAAAATGGACACAGAGACCTATAGCAAGAAATTACGGACCAGAAATAAACGGTTTTTATGAGAGGTGGTCCCTTAATAGAGGGGATCTTTTAGAGAGGGTCAATAGCGGTCCTTCAGTGGAGGGAAAATGGACACTGAGTCTTATCAAGAGATTATGGACCAGAAATAAACGGTCTTTATGAGAGGTGACCCCTTAATAGAGGATATTTTTCAGAGACGGTCAATAGCGGTCCCTCAGATGAGAGAAAATTAACATTGAGCCCTATCGCAAGAAGTTACGGACCTAAACGGTCTTATGAGAGATGGTCTTTTAATGGAGTTGGTCTTTCAGAGAGGTTCCACTGTATAGCCCCCTAAGTTGGATATTGATGGGCAATCCCAGTACCCAAACCAGATTCACAAACTGACAAATGAAGCAAAAGACCATTCAAATGAAATTAACAAGCCTTGGTCTCTGCATAATGTTTGAGAGAAAAAAAAAAGAATTTTTTTTTTAGGTCACGTTCATCACCGAGTGTGTTATGGGAAACCGTTTCCAATCACTGCACCACCCTCCCTCTATCAACCTAAATAACGACCCCGCACCATCCAATGGCCAATCTTCCTGTGGGACCCCCCTCTCCTGTTTTTCTGATCGCACGATGCCCCCTTGAACAGGGGCTTCACTGCTCGGCTCAGTTGGTCAGTGGGGGGAGAAAGTGAAAACTGCAGGTCTTTCCGCATATTCCAAGTTTTTATTTGGTGTTGTCGTTTTCCACCAAAACTATGGATGGAGAGCAGAAAGTATTCTTCTGTTCTAATAAAAACGGGATTTGTACATGGCACGTTTGCGACAAGTCTGATTAATTTTGAAGAGGATGATATCTGTGGGGTAAGAATATTTTATGTTTTCTGTGGATTGAAAATGTAAAAGTAAAATACAGTCTAACCGGCTTAGTGGATTATCGGTTCAAGGAATATCCCGCTTATTGTATTAAGTTTTCGATGTATCAAATCGTAATAATTAGTCAACATGATCTCAGATAATGGAATATCCTGTTTATTAGAATAAATTCTCGTGGAGAACTGACCATTCCATTAAGCGATACGATAGACGACTGTGATACAAAACAAGTAGGGTTCGATCGTTACAAAATTGATTAATTTTAAGGTATATATATATATATATATATATATATATATATATATATATATATATATATATATATATATAGTTGTTGTTTTTTTTTGAGTTGTCAAAAGTCTATTCATATATTACAAATGCAGTAAAATATCATTGCAAAAAATTTTACTTTTACGAACATTTCAGATTAACGAACAAACTATTTCTATTAGTGAAAAAGCCACATAAAAAAAACCTCACAAATTAACGAATTTTAAAGGACCGAATATGAAATTCGTAATTCTGAAACGTTCGTTAAAATGAAATTTCATTGTCGTCAAATTTGTACTAATATGGCTTTCTTTTAATTTAAATATTTTAATTAAAAGACATGAAATATTTGTAAAAGTAAAGTTAGTCGTACCAAGATTTTACTGTGGAACAAGTTCAGCGACAATGAGATCTCTCTTTAAAGAACTTCGCTCCGCCTCGCCATGGCACAGTGGTTATGCCACTGAAAATGGTAGATGGCCGAAGTGTGAAGGTCCCGGGTTCGGGTCCCATCGCGCGGCTGTCGATCTAACGGTCTGGAGTTTTGGTAGGTTTTCACCAGATGTAACGTGAATACGCGATAGAACCCCTTACCAAGGCACCTTCCCCCTTGGCAGATCGCCCTAGTGTAGCGTTGCCATAATCAATCACAAACTTCGCTCCCTTGAAATTCGTTATGCGAAAATTTCGCTGTATACACTCCTGTGCTTGAATAATAAATGAATAGGATTCAATTGTGCAGTTGTCAAAAGTTTGATTAATTTTTGAAAGGAATGTTTCATCTATGGATTAAGAATAGTTTGTTTTCTGTGAGTGGAAAATGTAAAGTTAAAATAAAAACGTACGCCTATACTTGAAAGCATATAAGTAAAAGAATGACTTATCTATAGATTAAAAATATTTTGCGTTTCTGCGGATTAAAAATGTATAATTGAAATAAAAACTGTACGCCTGTGCTTGAAAACAAATAGGTTTGATTGTACGCCAATTTTGATTAATTTTAACCCTTTATATCTCAAAAATCTAACATTTTAAAATCTTTTACTGTGTGCAGAAACCGATCATAAACATTCTGAATTTATTTTCCAGTTTTGTAATTCCTGTAAAATGTAGTGACCAAAATATTTCTGTTGCAGAGTTCAATAAAACAGTTATTTTTATTTTACTTGACAATATATCTGCAGTATACCAGAGTTTTACTGAAGTGTTTGTGACATTAACATTCTTGTAACGTTGACATACAATAAAACACTATAACAGGGTGTCGATAGATCAGGGAAATCATGGAAAAATCAGGGTACTTTATCAATCTGGAAAAATCATGGTAATATCAGGAATTTTGCAAAAATATTTAAAAATCGGGGAACTTTCGTTTTTTGCCTAGTGAACTTAGATCATTTTTAATTGTCAATCTGATGCGCGGCTCCGTTCTGGATCACGCGATACTCAACTGATGCACAGATACAGACATTTTACGAATCCGAAACCAGAATACAGATCATACGAGACCACAGAAGTATGAATCCGAGACTCAAGTGATGTAGGCACTAGAGATGAGTTCGGGCTCATTTTTTGAAGCCCGAGCCCGAAATTTCAGCTAAAGATAAAAAAAAGTTCAATTACTTCATTGATAGAATATAAATTTTTCCGTTTCTACAAATTAAAGAATAATATAGTTGCAAACTCTCTAATTCTTTATATCCGTGTTTATCAAAAAATGTCGGATCTCATGACTAACTAAGTAATATAAGCCGCCGTTCTGAAATACCCAAAGAGCTTCACGCACCTTCTAGGCGCCTGTGCCACTATTTTTTTTTTTTTTTTTTTTTTTGATAAGTACTTTTATTTTCCTCATCAATCCCTTTTTAAAATCTGTTTCAAGGAGTATGTTCAATAAAGAGAAAGTTTTCACGATCCCGAGCCCGAACGCAGTTGTGAATTACAGAGCCCGAGCCCGTCTCATCTCTAGTAGGCACTATCACTATACGAATCCGAAAAAGCCCATGTATTCGGACTCGTTCCAAGATGCGGATCATACTAGAAACCAGATAAGCGAATCATATCGGCATGTGAATTGCTTCCTGAATAAAGTCTTAGGTAAAATGAATGGTAAAAGATGATTTTGTCTTCTACTGCGCCGTTGTGTTTTTTAAAGTGATGGGACATTTGAGTGATGCCTGCTAAGCTCCCCCGCAAGACAATTTAAAAAAAAAAAATAGATAGTGCTCATTTTTTTTTGCCTTTTTACATATTTTTTATAATTTGAAACGATACATTGATTGAAATAAAATAAGTTGACTAGGTGGCCAGTTTATTTTGATTAATCATCCTTACGCTTAAAATTGAACACTATCTTTATAAAATGAGGAAACTTTCTGCTACATATTATCTTTTAGTGTTCAACTAAATTTTATGTTTGGATTTATGAAACTGAACTACAATTTTATTAATATTAAGCATTTTTGTGGGTTTCTATTATTTATTTCCCTATATGAAGCATTCACCTGTTGGTTTATGATACACAATGTGATTTACATAAAAGATTATGGTATGTATATAATTAGTTCTGGAAATTTGATAAAGATAGTCAGGGAAATCAGGGAAAAATCAGGGAACTTTTTTTCTCAATTTCTGTATCCACCCTGTATAATGCTGCAAAAACCAATGAAAATGTAAAAGTAGAATTAAAAAAATACTCACCTGTGCTTCGAAGCAAATCGGATGTGGTTGTTTGGTTGTCGGAAGTTTAATTAATTAAAAAAAAAGATGTCACAATGGGGTAAAAATATCAATCTTTCCGTACCTGAAAATGTAAAAGGAAAGCAAACACTCTTTGCTTCAAAGCAAATAGGATTTGGCTGTACATCTGTCACAGAACAATTTTGAAAAATCAAGATATATTTATTGGGCAAGAATGTCTTATGTTTTTTATGGATGAAAATGCAGTGATGCCAGTTTCTGAGATTTTTTCGCTAAATCTAACGACTTTTCTAGCATTTTTAGATTTGCCAGTAAAATTAGTAACTGTTCTTATTGTTTTAAAATTTGTGACTAAATTTAGTGACGTTCATTGTATTTGGAGGGAACATAATACATGATTAAAAATTTTAGCGATTCAAGGGAAATTTAAATACTGTTTTGCCAAAGAGCATTTGTCACCTCCGCATGAAATTGAAATGAACGGTGTACGACTATGCTTCAAAACAAACAGGGTTCATTCATTGGAGGAACCGGGGGGGGGACGTGCCCACCCCAGACAAACTAAATCTACACTATAGAAGACTGGCTTGTTTTGTAAATTCTTGTAATTTTATAAGGAAATGCCACAAAAGATATTTTGTGCCACCTCCAGAATTTTTTTCTGGATCCGCTGTTGAGTTCATTTATGCCTTTGTCACAAGCTTGATTAATTTTCAAGAGGGTGATATTAGGGGGTGATCTGCAAGATATGAATATTACAGTTTTTCTGTGAATGGAAACGAAAAAATGAAATAAAGAATACAATCATTCCAAGATTAAGAAGGTTTGATGGTGCATATTTTAGAATGTTACTCTCTTACTGACCGAATTCAGATCTAGGCATATTTGAAGTTAGTTTTTTTTTTCCGTATTTTGCCTTCTAATGCGTTAGTAAAGGATACTAGTCATTTAAATGGGGGTGGGGGAATTTGTACACCCTGATTTTCACTGTCTTTCCAATTGGGAACATGGGCCATTTCTGACTATACTTTTAAGGGGCTATACTTTGACTATACTTTTATTAGTTTAAATAATAAGTGAAATATTAAGAATAAATGAAAGATTTATTTTTAAATTTAAGTAAAGATATAAATTAAGTTTGAAGGGGAGGGGGACAGCTCCGTAAAATTTTTATGATTTTTTATCTGGTTTACCACTAATGATAGAAATCTATTTTCTATTTCAAAATATCATCTTTTAACTATATCTGCTAATTTTTTCAAGTCAATATTGATGAAATTTAATCTAATATATAAAATTCTCCTGTCACAGTGTTAGTCACTTAACTCCTCCGAAACCACTCGACCAATTTTAATGAAATTTTCTATGTATATTCGTTAGGTCTGAGAATAGGTTTTTAACTATGTCTCATACCCCTAAGTCATAAGGGCGGACCACCCCAAAATGTTTAGCCCCAGAGTGCTATTCACTCAATCAGGATTTCTGTGTAGACATTAGCGTGTCGAGTCACTTTTCAAATGTGTTTGCCAGATAATGTGGAGAGGGGGGGGGCGTTAATAAAATGTTGAAAGTCGCACAAGGTTTGCAATTTTTGATAATGGATCGCTAAATGTGGTGCCAAAACGTGACAATTTATTATAAATATATTTCGCGTATAGTTAGAAAACGCCTGGCGTATATTGTAAAGGAGTTTTATTAGGCGATTTTAATATAGATTTCTATTCCGAAGAAGTGCTCTGTGGAACAAGAAAGGAAAACACTGTACACTCGTAGATTATGATGCCCATTCCAAACAGCATTTAAAATGTCTTTGCGGTATAGTTGGAATATGCCTACAGGAAGAATATGCCTGGCGAAGATTGTAAAACAGTTTCAGTAGGCGATTTTAAGATAGATTTCGATTCCAAAGATGTGTTTTATGGTACAAGAAAGAGTTGATTCCTATTTTAACGCCCCCACTCTCGCCAACCTAAAAAATCTCCGTACTTTGGCGAGCTTTGCAGTCATGGGTCTCTGGGAGTTATGCACAAGTTTCAACGGTACTTACGTATTATCCCGGCGGTCCGCCAAGACAAGCAATTTTTCACCAAGATAAATGCCGGGTACATGAAATTGTTGATGGTTTGGAATACGATTGGCAACGTATGTTAAAATCTACGAAAAAGTAGTTTCGGCGGAAGTGTCCTCCGGGATAATACGTAAGTACCGTTTCAACGCACCCAAAAAACTAGGTGATAACTAAAGTAAACAAACTAGCGATAAACGCGCCAGTTAAGGAATTTGAAGACATTTAATTATTAAAACTACATTAATTGGTAATCCAAAATAAATAAAAATGTAACGGCATGCTGTACTTACATGTTGTTCCTAATCGCCATTTTAATTCTAAATTACGATTTCTACATAAATACAAAAAATCGTCATGGTAACTGCATATGTTTAATCATCGCCTCCTTGGCGAGAGTCGAGGCGTTAAAGTAGGAAACAATATATAAAACGGTGAAGTATATAGTTGTGATATACTTGATTACTTGTGATATACTTGAATAATTTATATGGCAAAACAACGTTTGCCGGGTCAGCTAGTTTTTCAATAAATTTTTAATTTGATATTCCCAATTGGGAACATTATCCTGTAAAAGACTAATGGAATTTGAAGATATACATACCGCAGTTGCACAAGCTACTTCATAAGACGGCCAGCCTGCGTTCTCATGATGTACAGGATTGCACGTGTAACTTAACTTCTGTATGTTCGTGCAGAAGACGTACAGCGGTAGTGTCAAACTTGGTTCCGTTCGGAACGTCCAAAAGACGTTGTATAGTACGTACTATGAAATAAATTTTACAACGGTATTTTAATTTTACTTGGAAATATTCTGGCCCATTATTTAGGATTGATTCATATATTTTTCTTCTTCTTTAACATCCGGAAAGGAAACTAAGGTTACAAGTGTTACTCGAGCATTTAATTTTGAAAGAAAATCATTTCATTATTCACGAAATAAAAGTCGGCAAACTAAATGTTGCTTGAGCAGAGAATCAAACGCTAAACTGTATAAGGAAAGGGGAAGATTCTTATGTTAATTTTTTATATAATAATGTCATCTCTTTTTAATCCTTTGAGTTTATGAATGAATCATAACAACTAGGTATTTTATATAATAGTTGTATTTGTTAGATCTATAAGTCACAGAACACTAACTATTTTATTTGGAAATTCAAGCTAGCTTTTGCAATTAAAAGTCAGCATGTAGTTCAATAAATATTGACAGCAAAACTGATATAATCATAACATACAAACAGTCATATAGTATAATACACAAACAGGTTGACTCAGTAAACAAAGTAAACAATTGTACTTACAGATTTGCTTACTTTGTTACAAAAAAAAAAAAAAAAAAAAAAAAAAAAAGTAAATTATTATTTTGGATTTTATTGTTAACATATATCTTCTTTATTTGGGATTGGAGTTTTTATGACTTCGTTTTGTTTCTCCAGATGTTGGATACTTCTATTTCCAATCTATAATTTCCAAGTTCTGGAGTAAATTCGTCGGTAAATGTTTTCATACCTGTCTTCATTTTGTATTTTCTGTTTTCTTTCAGACTAGGATGCAGTTCCCTAAGCCAAGGAGTTCCGCTGAGCGACCTCCGACCCCTGGAGCTGGTCTTCAGGGGAGTGAAGATGTCATGCAAGCAGAAGACCATCCTACATGACGTTTCAGGGCTGGTCAAGCCTGGAGAGATGTTGGCAGTCATGGGACCGAGCGGTAAGTACATAATTGTGCAACATAGCAACAGTGACTTTGACGCATCGATATAGAAGAACACAATAGGATAAGCTGTTCCAGTGGGCTCAACGCTGAAAAAATGCAGCCATTGCCACATCTCTATTTAACTATCAGCAACATGGGGGTCGATCGAATCGCCAGTCAAAGAAGTTCCTTCGCTCTATGTCACACGATTGGCGATTTGATGATGCATGTAGTTAATTCGAGCTATGGTAACCTCTGTGCCTTTTTAGCATTTAGCAGTCTATCCATTGTTCCTTTATATCCATGCTTTGATATTGTGATCGGGCCATCGTGAATCTTCTACAGGGCTCTGCTTATGCACTTCGATGATTCATCCAAACAGACCTACGGATGCTCACTTATTGGTTCCACCAGCACTAAGATACGTCATCTAACGGCCGAAATTAACCAATGAGAAACGTCCGCAGGCCTCTTTGGATGACTCATCGAAGTTCACAGGCCCAGTAGAAACTTCACGATGACTTGTTATCAGCTTATTGCGGAATGCGTTACTTTACTGGTTAAGGCTGTTTCTGTTACAAAGTAATAGCCGTTACTTGACTTAAGAATAGCTTTAAGAACAAATCAATGACGTTAAACACCCCCCCCCAAAAAAAAAAGAAAGAAAAAAAAGATAACACTTCTCTACCAAATGCATTATGCACTTATAAATTAAAAAAAATATATTAGTACAAAATTCGCCTTTTAGAATGGAGCGCAGTCCTCTTTGAAGGTTATTGTGCAATTCCGTATGTTTCAGATTTTTTCTTGAATGTTTCGTAACTTTGATTAACTTATCTATTTGTAATCGTGAAAAGTCAAAGTTTCAAGTTTCAAGTTGAACTCTTTAAAAAGCTGTTAGCGTGATTTCTCTACAGAACAACATTAAAAATATATTACGCCTCGTTTGATGCGTCTATGAGGTCCTGTAAAAAGAACATAGATATGCTAGGTTTCTGCTAGATATATACAAATCCTAGAGAGAACCTCAACTTTTAATTTGATTTGATTTTGTGATTAAGGCAAAGCTACACGAGGGATATCTGCCTAAGGCGGATGCCTTGCATGAAAGACTTTTTAAAGGGTTCTAACGAGTATTCACGCTACATCCGGAGAAAACTGCCCCAAACTCCAGACCGTTTGATCGATAACCGCGCCTAGGCCTGAACCCGGAACCTTCGGCAATCTACCATCTTCAGTGTCTTATGCACTCGGCCATGGTCGTCCACCTCAACTTTTAACAGAATTTTCTAGATTCGGAACTTCTTTAAGATCGCATTACTTTATACGCAAATTAAGTCAAAATGAAAACCTGCGATCTACTTTCTCCAATGTCCTCCAGTTTTTGCCAAATGGCAAATAAAAGGTCTTGAAGTAGTATGTATGGATAGGTATCATCTTCTGGACAAAAGATCTCAAAACGGTTTGGAATTTTCTGTCTGTGAAGCTATTTATTATTCAGTAGATTTTTTTAAGTACTGATTTTCGTATTTCCCCTTTCAGGTTCTGGCAAGACCACACTTCTAAACGCTCTGAGCGGCCGAGCCAAATTAGACAGTGGTGTCATAACCTTAAACGGAGAAGTTCTGAACAAAGAATTAAGACGCCGCATTTGCTATGTTCTTCAACAAGATATCTTTTTGCCAAACTTAACTCTCAGACAGACACTTAAAGTAAGATTTAAATCTGCTATTGAAAAAGTAGCCTTTATATAAGGAGCTATTTACATGCATTATTTTTATTGCTATTATTCTTGTTATTTTGATAGAAAATGTATTTTTCGTCAAACCTAATTTACAGACAAACGTTTAAATAAGATTTGAAGTGTATAAAGGTAGCTTTAGAGATCGAATTGTTAAAAGCTTTTCTGCAAGGACATAGCCAGAGAATGGGCCACGGCGTCCTGACCTTCAATTCTTCGAAATCTGGATTTTTGTTGATTGACTGTCAACAATCAAGCCTTTCTGCCAGAAATTCTACCTTTACCACCCGATACTGAACTAGACATACAAATATTTTTTGGAGGTGCTAATTTTTAAGAAAAGCTTATTTATTCCAAGCCAAATGTACATTAAAGAAATGTAAATTTTCATGTGTGGTGGTTCTAATTTGTAAAAATAAATAAAATAACAAATATTGGCGGGGGGGGGGGGGAAGCTGAAGCTCCCTGAGCCTTCCCGTAGATCCACCACTGTTTCCACCTTTCGGGCCTTCCAAGAAGGATTTTTCCCCCCTAGATACGTGCTTGCTTTTTCGATTTTACTGTCCCTATGTTCCTCCAAGTTGTTTAAGTTCGTATAAAATGTAAAGATATTTTATAATCAAACGGATCATTGACGAAATTTGTTGAATTGTCATGTGATAGTTAGTGCAACTTGGTTAGGGATACAAATTACCTTAAGAAAAATATTTGACCTTCCTAGAAAATTTGGATTTTTCACTATAAAAACGAAAGGAAAACCCCCGAAGGATCTATAACTTTTCCTAAAAACGTTCCTCCAGTTATGTCCATACGCAGAAAAATATATTTGTTTATGGTCGATTATTAAAAAAAAAAACTCCGTATCTGAATCCATCTATAACTACTTCTATTATTAGATTTTTGATTGTTGTCTTAAAGGCTTAGGGGACAGCACGGTTATTTGATAACATCCAGATTCAAGTCTTTCCAGTGTAACTTTTTTTTCCCCTAACGGATGGGCACTTGTCGATGAGGCATTGTCCATTACAACTACCCAAAGTTATTGTGGCTATTTTATTGTGGGGGTACCCAGTGGACGGCATGCATTACCCCCCATGAAGGGACGAACAAGTTAACATCCATGCCCAAGCCGGGATTCGAAGCCGGACCCAAGGCTTGATAGAATGGCTCTTAAGCCACTATACCATTAGGGCGGCTTTTGCTGTGTAACCAGACCTCTATGGAGATTCAATTAGGACAAATATCTATCGAGGGTTTTTCTTTTCTTTTTTTCTTTTTCACTGTAAAAAGACTTACTTTCTGTTTTTCTTTTTTTTTTCTGCAAGAGGTCATCCTTCCTCACTCCTTATGTCAAAAGTATTAAAAATTAAACTATGGAAAAACAGTCATCCAGTTTGCTCTTACAGAATTGGCATACGATCTGAAGCTTTATCCCATCATTGCAGTCAGGAACCTTTTCTTGATGCACTGCTCTACTCTTTGACCTTTACCTGTCCTCACCCATTTCATCCAAAGTTACCTAAAATCTTCTCAAACTTTTATTTGGAATGAGAACTCCAATTCCATTGTTTCTCCTGATGTCATAACTCAAAGACTTTAAAGGTGTTTGCATATTGCGAAACACCATTAAACAGGATTGGTAAGGCCGTAAACCTACTTCTGCTATGAACTCACATATTCTTGCGCCCGATGGTGTACAATATAATTAACTCAACCACTTTCACAAAAGAGCATTATACCTCTGTAAGAGAAACCAGTTGTCTTACCGTTCGGACAAAAAGCTATAAAACGCGTGTATACAAGCTTTTCCATCTGCCAGCGCCTTAAGTAATATGTTAAAATAGCAAAATGGTCTTAACAAAAATATACTGCAAGTGCTTTTAGCACTTCCATTCTGCGATTAAAGATAAAAAAAAGTTGCATAGAACTGATCCCATTTAGCTTTATTATATCTTTCTGAAGCAATTTATGTTGACATCACCTCTTTATCTATTGTGAAAAGATCTTTCAGAACTGGCAACAATGCGGACTCCTTTTCCGGTCGTATATCTGGAGAAAACAATAGGAAAAGTCGGTCAGAAATGTTTTGTTCCTTTGATGAATACATGCTAAGGGGGGAAAGTTTTGTATACAAGGACCTTGTCGTTGAAAATTCAGTGATGGTGTCTTAATTTTTTTTTCTTTCTCTGATTTAAATGATTAGATAAATGATGAAATGTTATGGATTAGTTTAATTTATATTCATGAACTGGCCGTTGTCCGATTGAAGTCGGTTATTTGCTAGAGGTTTCTGTTAATGATGGAATTCCTGATATACGTAGCATGGAATAGTCCTGTAAAGTGAGTGGGGGGGGGAAAATCGGGTTAATTTGCCGCGGTTTATGTGTTGTTGTCGAAGATAAATGGTTTCTAGCCGTGATGTGCAAAAATTCTGATGTCCATTGTTAGGTGCACATATTTGACGTACAGCTATCTGAGTATGTGACATGTGGAAATTTATGTAATCATGAGTGATTTGAATATAAAACACATCTTTGTCGAGCTATAACAAAGAGCTTGGTATGTCGTTAAAGGGAAAGCCGGAAGGAGTGCTTGTAAACAATTTATGAATGCGACCGAATGAAAGAACAACATAGACCCATATAGATTATTTACTTACAAACGAAACACAGCGAATTCATTAATCCACTATTTTGAATTTTGGTGGAATAGTAGTTGTAGAGAAAATACAGTAAACCTCTGATTGTTTGCGGAACTGGCAACTGCAGATAATGGTATGGTGCAGATAATCCAAAAAGACGCACACAATAAAAAGAAAACACAATTAATATAGCCGATGAAGTTCACAATCAACACCAAATTTTTTTTAACAACTAACAGGCATTCGAGAAAGAAACTTTTCTAACGTTTCACTTCTTAAATTTCTCCAGACATCCTTCAACGGAGCCATCATGAATCTTGTGCTGAGTCTGCTTGTTACTTGAATGAGTCATCCAAAGAGGCCTACGGATGCTCGCGTATTGGTTCCAGCACTTAGATACTTCATCTAACGGACAAATCTAACCAATGAGAAACGTCCGTAGGCCTCTTTGGATAACTCATCAAAATATATAAGCAGGCCCTATAGAAGATTCACGATGGCACCGCCTTCAGGCATTTCCAGAGCCTTTTTATATTTCTTGGGACCATACTACGTACATTTCTGTCTATCCAATCCATCCTAGTTTTTCTGTAGGAATAAGATCGAATGATTGTGGAGGCCATATCATGATTTTCGGGACTTTGAGTTCTTTCATTTTTAAAGAAAACTGCTAAACACGAAAAGCACAATTAATGCAATAAGCATTAGTGTGACAGCCAATAAACTTCGGAAAATATTTTAAAATGGACGAATTTGCCATGCCTTATTTTTTTGTTGTTGTTGTTGCAAGTTAACTTGATTTTGATTGTGTTTCCCCTCCTTCCTTTTCCAGTTCTGTGCCTTGCTGAGGTTGCCATCTTCCATGAGCACAAAAGAAAAAATGGACTACGTCGACCATTTAGCGGACGTGCTGGACCTCCGACATTGTCTAGATACACGTAAGTTGGGTTTAAAATGTTCTCAGTTCCTTAAGCCTACAAGGCACCTGGTACCATATGTGGAACAACCACTTTAATTATTCCTCTACGTCTATAAAATACTAGTATAGACATCTGTCGGTTTTTAAGAGTATTTATACACAGAGAGCAACGATGTAATTCAGGCTGTTGCTTGTAGATGTACTGACTGTTCATATTATTGCGAAACCTGATCGAAATTTAAACAATAGTCTTTCGTATAGGTTTTTGTTTATTTCAGAAAACTAACAAAAAATAATTGGCAAAGAGTTTTGACCCGGAAAAAATGACTGTCTGTTAGAGTTCGTCCTATGAAGAAATGATTTGAACACTAAAATTTCAAAATAAATACCAAAAAAGTATAGCTAAGGACCAGTGTACTTCGTACAAAACGGAAATAAAAAAGTGATTTTCTAGTAAAATATTAAGTTATTAATTTTAAAACTATTTTTCCCCAAATAATAATCACTAATATTATCACATATATTAATTTCAGACACAGAGAATAATTGAGCCTTGTAGGGTTAAGTCTTTAACTGAACTAAATGTGTTTGTGTCCAGAGCCGCAGTTAGGCCCATGACGCCCATGGGCAAAAGCAAAATCTGCCCCACCCCAGCATGTTTGTTTCTTTTACTTTTACTAGAGGCCAAGGCCCCCAGACTCGCTACGCTCGCTTTTCATATGAGGCATTCGGCCCCTAATAAGGCTTATTCGTAAAAAAGACATAATTTCAACAGACAAAACCCGAAGATGGTATCAGATAGAATGTTACTGAGCTACACATTGCTTGGTTCTTGCAGGTTCATTGGTACATTAAACATTTAAATTTCACACTACAGTAGATCCCCTCCCCCTCATAACACGGAAGATATTTTGTTATGGGAATCCGTGTTGTACGGGTCCTGAGCTATACTCCACCTGGAGTGCGGACTCCGCTTATAATCGCTGGAAAAATTATTTGCACTCCTCAGAAACACAATGATATTTAATGTTGCCATTCAAAAGTTATATTAATTAGGAGCTAAAGCATAATAAAATCAGAACATCTGTTTCAGCTGTATTTTTAATAATGTAAAACCTATTGGACACCTTGCGAATTTGCCACCCATGGCGATTTTTCATTATTTGGCGACTTGCGTACATGTAAAGTTAATAAAAGCTACGGAACAGATAGGATAGCTTGCCACCCATGGCGACTTTTCATTATTTGGTGATTTACACATGCTCACAACCTATAATTACTGTTCATTTAAGGTTACCGGAAAACCGTTATCCATATTTTCATTTACATAATCGTTTGCAGATTGGCGTACTTAGCACCACGAATTATACCATCTCGTCGCGCTAGCAAATATCCAAAGTGTACTGTAACTGCTATAATGGCATAGTTAACGCCGCCAAATATTTCTACTGGTAGCAAATAATCCAGCTGGACCGAACCGGCTTTAAAATAATCTGCATTTTAATTATTTTTCATTTTCAAGATATTAGTTATTCTGTTTTGGAAAAACGGATAATCGCTAATTCTAAACTCCTGTTGTCTAAGCGAACTTACTATTTGAAAATTGTCAACTTTGTGTAACACATTTTGAGTTACTTATTTCATGTAGTTTTTATTTTGGCGTAAAATGGGTGTATTTCTACTTCATGTTTGACAATTTCACGTGATACTACATACTTGGAAACGCTTTGTTGCAAAGGAATGAATGATTTTATGCCAAATCTGGCAACCATTCTGTTTATTTTTTCAGTTTTTTATTAATATCTTCTAAAATAATTCGATTTTCGAAATTTAAGTCAGCTCATCAGGTTCCTCGGAATTTTTCGAATCTGTGGGCACCTTAGTCGAAACTTAAATCCCCACGGTTTAGGAGGAGATAGGCCAACAAGCTTTGACAGCGCCAGCGGGCCGTTTACTTTTTTTAGAATAGAGAGATACCCAAATTAAATTTCATGCTGTTCTGGAAACTCGCGGAATCTTTTCGCAATCGAAAGATTTCGTTTTGTGTACACAGCTGTTCTCGTGTCCATGCAAACGATTTATTTGTGAAAAAAAAAAAATAATAATAATAAACTGTGTAATCTGGAAAAGCTTTTTTAAACGAATTTGAATCCAAATTGTATGACGTCATATTCACTTGAAAAGGGTAATTTTGTCACGCAAATGATTTACTTTTTTGACTCTCGGAAATAAAATGGTGCTGAAAATTGCGAAAAATCGCTTAAAAAGGAGGGAACGGGTGGATTTTCAGATTTTTAAAGAAGCGCAGATTGTTTTCTATATTTTTATACATGATCATGAAAATTTTCAAGCGGATCGTGCAAACGGTGAAGAAGTTATTAGGCTTTTTGTGTTAACTTTGTAAATTTCACGCGATTCTAGATACTTGGAAACGCTTTGTTGCAAAGGAATGAATGATTTTATGCCAAATCTGGCAACCATTCTGTTTATTTTTTCAGTTTTTTATTAATATCTTCTAAAATAATTCGATTTTCGAAATTTAAGTCAGCTTAGCAGGTTCCTCGGAATTTTTCGAATCTGTGGGCACCTTAGTCGAAACTCAAATCCCTACGGTTTAGGAGGAGATAGGTCCACAAGATATTGACAGCGACAGCGGCCTTTACTTTTTTTTAGAATAGAGAGATACTTAACCATATGCATACTATTAGTGCGTGCGTCGTAAGTTTAAAATATTATTCTAGAGAAAAATATTGACTGAAATTGAAAGGTCCATAGCTAGAATTTTTTCGAAAGTGGTTCACTGCTTCTACGAGGTAGATATTTGAACACATATAATTCATGTTCACATAATATTTCGTGGGGGGGGGGGGTTAATAATCATTTACTCTGGCGAGTCTCTGAATATCGCACGGAAACAATACCTCCTACATACAAAAAGCCTAACAACTCAGGCTTTGACGTCATCACTAGGTCCACGAAAATGACGTCATCGCAGTTTTATTTTCAGAAAGTAAATCTATTTAAAATTTCTAGTGAATCTACAAATATTAGAAAATATCTTAAATTAAACATTAAAATTCAAAACTTAAATTTCATTGGATCCGTCAGTAGTAATTGCCACTCATAAGCTATCGGGGCAGGACGAGGTGACATGTCTCTGCCTCCAATTTCGTGTCAAAATTTTTTGATTTAAATTTTAAACTTCTTGTTTCGAAATGTAAGAAAACTTGCCTTTTCTACTCTCGGAATCTGTATTTGCTCATCAAAAAACATTTTCCATCAAGCTACGGCGCTTATGGTAATAATATGTTAGGAAGAGGAAGTGCATTAAATTTGCTAATGCCAATGGTCACAAAAGAGCAACTGTGTCGCTACAAAGGGGTCACCGTGATCACAAGAGTGTCTTAAGCTAGTCATAGTGTGACTGGTAAATTTCACTGTGTGGTCACTGTGACATCATTAGTGATCAGTCACCAACTGACGTCGTGATCAAGACATAATGTCACCCTGCTGATTCTTACAACTGTAAAGTGACGTCACAATGATAGTTTTTGGTCACTTTTACATGTCAGTGATAGTTTTGGAAACTTTTACTTGATTATTTCAAATTTCAGCATGTCATTTCGATGATAATGAAAAAAAAATGCGATAAAATATTGTTGCAGGAAAAAAAAAATTGAACCCTTTTGTTTGAATTATGAATTTATGAATTTGAAAAATAACTTTATGAAGGTCTTTTTCAATATACTGGAACAACCCTATGCCAAATGAATAGAATTTTTTACCATATTTTGTAATCAAGGAAAGACTTTGTTGACGGAAAGACATTGTGACTATTGAACAATGTGCATTTCTCGTCGTACGATTTACTTAGCTCTTGCCAAAATCAGCGATTCCTCTGAAAACCAGAACTTGCGTATTTTATTTAGCAAAAACAACGCGTGGGAAGTCGAGTTCATATGATACCTTAACTTCATTGTAACGTGAGTTGTTGTTTGTAATCCAAACAAAATGGAGTTTGTTTGTGGATAAGTCTTACAGGACTTGCATTGATTGGTATAGTTAAAATTCGGCTGTTCGAGCCTCATCAGGGGCAGATCCCCCTGAACACCCTTAATTTTTCAGTTTCATGATTGCCATATTAAAACGATATTAATTGACTATGCCATTTTATCTCTCATCTTTCGTGCATTTCGCCTGGTAACCTTATGTTGAAATTTTTACGATAGTAACCTATTTATAGAAAAATACATGGGATGCCTATTCTACAGCTTACGAAATATTGTAACAAGAGATTAAAGCTGTTGTGAACTAATAGTATTTAAATATATGTAAAAAATACATGTGATGCCTATTCTACAGCTTACCAAATATTGTAACAATAGATAAAAGTTGTTGTGAACTAATAGTATTTAATATATGTGTAAAATTATGTCGCATTCTTATGTCGCTTTTTTGGGACACATTTTTCGGACCATTTTCAATAAAGGGGGTGAGAGATAAAATGAGATAGTCTTTAATACGTAGGGCGATTCTACGGCCATGGAGACAATTTTTCACTGGGGTACAGCTTACTAAAACACGCAGCTTTTTTTTTTTTTTTAATAGGAATGAATGGTGACTCTTTGAAGCACGAACACAAAATGAGACATGAAAAACATCGTTTATTTGCGACATCGTGCTCTTTTACAAAATTGTTTTTTTTTGCAACAATTCTTACAATGAATGGCCAAAACTGTTCGATTAATCCATTATTGATTCTACTTGAACAGTAGTAATCGATTATAGAAATTATTCAATCATTCGAATGGCACATCACTGCTACTAGATCTTTAGTTTTAAAGACTGTTTTTGGTGAGTGACTGAGAATGCCAAGCGGGATTTTATTTCCTGTGGCTCCCACGCATTTTCCAAGGAAGCTCAGGAATTCGTGTTTCAGGAAGGCCTCGAATCTTTCACTTTCTTAATAGGGATGCCAAATGATCCTAGCCAGATGAAGACAGATTGGCGAGGTTCTTGAACTCGCAATCTGGGAGCTAGTACTTTTTTTAAAACATGCCAGCCATAAACATTAACATTTTGAGGCGCAACCCTTTCCCAATGCTGAAAAAAAGGACAGCCGTTGCCATCGCTGACTTGACTACCAGCAAGATGGCGGACGATCGAAACGTTCATCGGTGCCAGATCTAGAGACCCTTTTTGACGACAGCTGGCTGTGCGGCACAGCCACTGTCGTCAAAAAGGTTCAGCGCACGCGATGAACGTTTCGATCGTCCGCCATCTTGCTGGTAGTTAAGTCGAGCGATGGCAACGGCTGCCCTTTTTTCAGCATTGGGCAATCTATCCAGCTGTTCTCGCATTTTTTTCCATTTTTCAGCAGATGTCAGTGCTGTTAAAAATAATCGTAACAATTTGTTTTACGGGAAATGACGTGCTAAAAAAGTAAAGGATTCTCGTGGAGCTATGTCACCCGCAACTATTTTTTATAGAAATCAAATCTATTCTTCGTGACTGGCAACAATGAAAAAAGTTAGAGTTTGGTGTTCCCAGAGCGGGAACACTGCGCGTTAAAGGGTTAAAGTTTTCGAAATTATGTGGAGCGGTATTGGCTTATAAATTAAAAAACTTCGTTAAAACATCCATAGCGTGTAGAGGGTTTTTTTTGTTTTGTTTTTATTAACATTTCTCCTAAAAGTTGAATGTTTATGATTCAAGTTTGTCTGCCTGTATGTTGGTCTGTCTACACTTGCTTTGACTGCAGTAAATAGACTTTGATTATTGTATTATATTGTGTATTAAGGCAAAACTATCCCTGGTGCTGTCTGTCTAAGGAGGAGTGCCTTGGGCGGAGGACTTTTTATGGAGTTCTAATGCGCAACCGTGTTACATCTGGAGAAAACCGCCCATAACTCCAGATCGTTAGATCGATGGCCGCGGGATAGGCCCAAATTCTGGCTGGACCTCCACACTTTAGTGGCATTATCCACAAGGCCATGGTGGGGCTTTCGATTATTAGAAGAATTTATTTACTATACAGCTATGTACTATACCATGTTTTCTATTGAAAAAGCATTAGCCTTTTTTTTTCTACAGACGACCTCCGTTAACAATAATGCATGATTATAAGTATCATCAATAACATATCATCAATAAAATATTTACAGCAGAGTTTTTCAAACTTTCTCTATGGCAGAGCACTTTGATGGTCTTGGTAGAGCACCGTGTAAATTTGAGACTAGTGAATTGCAGGCTAAAGTAGAAAGACATTTTTAGAGGCCGCGGTAGCCCGCTTGGGAAAGGCGTCGATCTCCTAGTCGAAAGGTTGTGGGTTCAATCCTGGTACCAACCAAAGACCGCCGTGCTCGCTTATGGCGACTGGGGCACGCTAAATACGTCGTGCTCGCTATGTCCTCCAAGTTCCCATACAAAAACGACACCTCTGGTGGTAGCAAAACTAAGCTTTGGGGTCTTCTGCTTGGTATTTCCTTCAAAATTAAGAAGCCCCCCCCCCCGCTTACGATCGGTAGTGCTGCCATCTATCGGCTCCCGAATGAGGTAGAAATGAACTCTTCGGGAGTTTGTGGTAGAAATTAACACCCTTTGGCTGTACTGCCGCTATCGAAATAATCTAGATTTGGGATTGGTACAAAGTGCTGTAAAAGCAGAAGTGCCTAAGCCCCCATAATCAAGGAAAACAAGATAGAAAGACAGAAGACATCTTAAACAGCGCTAAAAGCAATAAGTACTTGCTACCTTCGCGAGGAGCACTTAGTGCTTTGAGAAACCCCTTATTTATAGCACATCTGCAGGAATAAAGAAAAGAGCCGTCGGCTCCAGCGTTTAGCGCGCTAAGGCCATAGTTGGAGCATCCGAAGACCCATTCTGGGCTTGACGATGGGCACAGAATAGGGAACTCGCTGCCGCTGAGTCTCTATGTGTTGTGTTGTGTTGTGTTATGGCACAGGTATGCAAGGGCTATCTGCCAAACATGGGGGGGGGGTAGCTTGGTCGGAGGACGTTTTAATAGGTTTTAACGAGTATTCACATCACATTTACACACTTAAACCAAACGAGCGAAATTCGATCAGTCGGAGCGATTTTTGGCTCATTTTTCAAAAGTGTTCTTCTCCTTTAGGAGCGTTTTTCGATCACAAGAGCGGAGCGAAATATAACAATAGGAGAGTAGGGGAATTCTCAGAAAAAAGACCACTTTAAAGATAACTTTTGCGGAAATACTGGTAGGTTTCCATGGAAACGGGTCGCTCCCCAATGTATCGTTTTTTTCGCTCTTTGGGTTTAAGCGTGTAGAGAAAACCGACCAAAACTCCTGACCGTTAGATCGATAAGCCAGAACGCTGGACCTTCAGACTTTAGCCGTCTACCACTTTCAGTGTCTTACCCACTCGGCCATGCTGGGACGCTGAGTTTTTGCAAGGATGGGTGCTAACAAATTAACAATCCGTCAGGCAATCGTCCTTGTTAAGTGCAAACAGGGGCGGCCCGACACTGTAAGCAAGGTAAGCATCGTATCGGTGCACCCGATTCTTGATCAGAAGTGTAAAAGAGAAAATCTTTTTACATTTGCAGGGAGACGCCATGTACCCTAGGGTCGCCCCTAAGTACAAACGAGATCGAGCTGGGGAAAGTGCTTTATAATCCACGACCCACCTTCTTTGTTTATGCCTGGTCTTTCATTCTCCATCCTCCACTGGCAATTAAAATTCCATAATCGCTGTGTCATCGGCGCGATGCACCGAGCAAGCAACACAACACAACCACCAAGAAGTCTGCGACAGCGGTCTTGCTGTCGAACAGCTGTTTTCTTCCCCTCGGCAGATCAACGGCCTTTACAGTGTCACTTGTTGGTTCGGGACGCGAGCCAAGTTAAAGTTGTTTACGACCCGATCTCTTCGCATATAGACCTCGGAAGTCTCCCTGGAGTCTGGCGTTCCTCTAGCGCTTATCGATAGTCGGAATGAGATTTTTTTTTTTTTTTTTTTTTTTTTTCCCGAGAAACTTTGTATCATGTGTGCTTGATGACGGAAACAGCGTTAAGAAATGACGGAGTTTCTTTTTGTGTGTGGGTACTCTTATATTTCTTTGATGGATTGTTTAAGTCGCACACCAGGAAGTGCGGCTTTAATTTAGAAATATGTAAACAGCGATATCTAGATTATTATTGCGTGGGGGGCTCAATTTCATTTGTGAGAGACCTGATTGACCAAAAAGTAATGTTGCGTTTATTAATAATTGTCAACAAATTTTTTAGCACTAGAGTGCTATTTTGTTCAATCCCATGTTTTTGTCGACATGATTCCCATGATTTTGTAGACGTGTTTTGTAGACATGATTTGCGGACAGGCTTTGTAGACATGAACTGTCACGAAGGCCTTTTCTAATTTGTTTGACAGATAACGCGGGGGGGGGGGGGAATAAAATCTTGAAAGTCGCAATTTTGATTGCTATTTCTGATTGTTTGCAATTTTTGATATTAGATCGCTAATTTTGCTGCCAAAAAATACACGATACATCACGTTCTATGGGCAATCATTCTTTAAAGCATATTTTTAGAGATATTCGTCTGTTTCAAACAAAAGGTTGATACGTATTTTTAAGAATCAAAACCTCGCCAAGTTTGACGCCAAGTTTTTCCGATGGCTCTCGAAGGGGAAAAAAGTCTGGTCGGTTGATCGTGTTTCAGGGATCGCTTAGAAATTACGAAAGAAAACAATTTTTTTTTTTTTAACTCAAGCAATAAACGTTTACATTCAAATTCATGCATAGCCCCGATTATCTTTGTTCGAAGATATCTCTCAGACGTTTTATGATGGAAGGCTGAAATATTGCACATCACCACATTAGTGTATGGGACACATTTTACTAATTGGGATTTTTTTCTTTTTGTAGGGGTCAAATTGAAAAAGCGCAACCTTTTGAAAATCAACGAGAGGAAATCTTTCTTGACATAGTCGTTTTTCCTACCTCATTTTGAACATTTTTTTTCAATTTACACTGGCCACTTATCGCTAAAGAATTACAGCGTGTTGCAACGTTTTTTGGGACATCCTGTACATAAAAATTTCACTTTAAATATTATTACATGTAAAATATTTCAAACCTGGATTACTAAAGTAAAAAGGACTTTCATTTCAGGCATGGGTGACACCATGAAGAGAGGACTGTCTGGTGGAGAGAAAAAACGAGCCAACATCGCTTGCGAGCTTCTGACCAACCCATCACTGATGCTTATTGACGTAAGTTGAGCCACTATTACTTTGATTTTTAATTGTTCACTGGCTGAAATACCCGATCTCCGCACGGGAATAAAAATTGTTTTTACAGAGGTACATATGAAAATGAAAGTTGAGGGAAACGATACCGCAATGCTTTCCTGGTGCGAAAAAACTATTTGCAAATTCAAGATTTTTAGAAAGAAATAATCAATATTTTTCAACCATCCCAACAAAGTTTATTATGAAGGAGAAGTTTAGTTAGAATATGCTTAGCGAAGATTGTAAAACAGTTTTAGTCGGTGATATAGATTTCAATTTTGAAGAAGTGTTTTATGGAACAAAGAAGGCAAACACTGTACACTCGTGGATTATGATACACTTTTCAAACAGTATTTATAAAGGTGAAGTATGGTCAGAATATTCCTGGCAAAAGTTATTAAGCCGTATTAGTAGGCGATTTTAATATAGATTTCAATTCTGAAGAAGTGTTTCATGGAAACAAGAAAGACAAACACTGCACTGTCGTGAACAATGATACACTTTCCAATTTAATGGAAAATTTATTGCAAAAGGTACAGCAATATTTCAGCCACTTCTCAACAATAAGAATCACCAGAATTGTAACAGTCATACCGTGGGATAAATTTTTGTTTACCAGTGTTATAGAAGTCTGCACCCTGAGAATGGAGCCAGAGTGTCTCAGCTGTTTGCAGTCTTCGTCTGTGGGGAAGTGATACCCAGACAGGAATTCTTTAGGGTGAAAGTCGTCAGGTAGCAAGATCGATACTATAGGGTGGACGATCAAACGTGTCCCAGCGAAATTTCTGGGAGGAGGTTTTCAGGCCTGGTTCCACTCTCAGGCGGCAGACTTTTATGACCCTGGACGTATCCCACGGCATGACACAAGGCCGTATCCAGGGGGGGGGAAGGGGGTCCGGTTTCCCCCCCCCCCCCGAAATTGCTGGCCGCGAGAAACTTACTTTCCGGGTGACCCTCATATATGCTGATTTTAAAAGTTTTTATTTTAACCATATTGAGTGTGTGATGACACGCATCTTATTGCTAACCCCATCTTCTCTAGAGCTACTTTAATTTAGGCTGAATCATATCCTCTAATGTTTGTTTCCCATTCTGTATTAATCTGCGCGCGCCGTTGTATTAGTGCTTGTGTACGTTCGCGTGCAATAAGCAGAAAATTCAACATACTTTGAAAATGGCTGGTTATGCTGCACCAAATTGTGCAAATTATTCAAGAGAAAGCTTCAGAATTTTTTCGTTTCCATTGCCCTAAGATAAAAGAGCAATGAATTGTAAACAGTAGAACTACTTACCGCCTCGCAGCTTCTTCTGCGCGGTCCGCCAGTTTTGTTAAAGAAACAAACAATGTTCAGTCTGGGAAACAAACAATGAGGAAGTTAGCCAGCTTAGTTTCTTGTATCCTTACCCCCTCCCACCTCCAAGTGTGACGTCATTTATACAGAACCTGTTTATCGGAAGGGCACCCGGAGCACTTGCCCTGGACCCATCACTTTGAAGGGCCGAAAAATTTTGTATTTTTTTGACGAATTTTTATTTAAAAAAATTAAATTCTCAAAAAAATTCATAGAAATTTTATTGTCATTTTCTCAAAACCACTCAAGATTTGGTGGTTAATTCTCTGGCATTTTACTTCCCTAAGAGTTCTCTAAAACCCATCAGCATTCGATTAAAATCCATGAGCCAATATCTGAGACTCCTGCTGATACGCACGATATGTTTTGCTATTTTTTTATTTTATTTATATTTTAAAGAAGTTTATATTTGTCTGTGAAAATATATGTTATTTATGTATACAAAAATCTTTAAATGTTCTTTATTGGAATGTATTTATATATTTAGTATTTAAACTCATGCAGTATATTTTTGTAACTATACGTGTCCAAAACAACTCGAAAAATGCGTAATATGCAATCTTTCGTGAGTGCAAAGGCCCAAAAATTTGCATATGCCAGGGCACTTTGCATATTATGCTGATCTGGCCACTGCATTTATAGAATACCTATCCTTGTATTTTTTTTTATCCATGGTTTTTCGGTACTAAATGAAAGGGTCTTTTTTTTTTCCGCACGGCAGGAGCCCACCACTGGACTGGACTCGAGCTCTGCGTACTCCTTAATGCTGATGCTCAAGCAGTACGCGGCCGAAGAGAACAAGACGGTCGTGGTGACGGTGCACCAGCCTTCGAGTCAGATATTCCACATGTTCGACAGAATACTTTTGCTGTGCAAAGGGCAGGTAAAGAATGCTGTTCTCTACTTTTTTCCAGTGTGTTTGTATTTATACAGGGCAGCAATATGCAGCTGAAAGTGGTGAGCCGTTTGCCACCAAATTACTGACATTTGGCATATGAATTGCACTTGAGATGAAACAAGGAAGCTTTTTTTAAAGTTTAGTTCAAAAAATACCCACTAGGTGGCTCTTTGATAATGTAACTGACGACTCTGCATCTAGAAGAGCCCGAAGGGCTATATCAATGCAAATTCTCGTATATTTGCCGACTGAAGAGTTTTCTTTTCTTAATTTTGATATTTATTTCTGGATTGGATTTTTGTAAATTAATACCTAATTTGATAAAGACGGTAACTCTGCTTTAGTTTTCAGGAATCGAGTACTCAATATTTGATAAAAAAGATCTTTAATTATGTCATGTTATTCTTAAAGAATTTCAGAATTATATTTACTTAACTTTAAAATAATACTGATAAAATCATTGGCAATTTTATGGTAATTCTATCAAGTACAAGGTTTTGAAATTGTGGCCTTAAATTTAAAGTCCACCAATTTTAAACTATTGAAAAATTATGGGGAGAAAGGATTAAAGGCACATTCTTTAAAATTTTTGAGCTCAGCGAATTGAGCGAAGCTCTTACGCTACACTCAGGCATTTCAATGTAACGCTTTTCCTCCTAAACCGCTTGACCGATTTAGTTCAAATTTGGCATGGTTATAGGTACCAATGATGGCAAGGTATAAATCTGAAATCAAACCAATCGGGTTGACCTCGGGGGAATAATCAACGAAAACCCTGCTTCCATTAACTTTCAATGGAGATATTAGAAGAATTTTTCTATTTCTCAATGACTCGCTCCGCGCGCTCATTGAACCTATGACATTGGTCAAGGTCACGATGCTGATCACTTTAAAAAAAGAAAATCCGAAATCGGTCATACCATCGAGGAATAATCACCGACAAAAAAAAAAAAAAAATGAACTTTAGGTACAGATAACTGTACGAAATTCGCTCAGCTCAACATTGCGTGCGCGATACGTCATGCGGACCTAGTCGTGACCTTCGCAAACAAGGCCTGCTGGCTCAAATACAGAGTCATACTACGTAGGTGGAATTTAGACGCAAAATTAAAAGTTGTATAGCAATATTATGATTGTGGTTGCTTATCATCAGTTCATAAAATTTATTATTTCTTACATTTATCTTGATTTATTATTGATTACGGATTAAATATGACACTGAAAATGCATTTAGAAATTGTGATTGCAGCTCCAATGTTTAATACTTATATATATATATAATTTTAACTTTTGTTCTGAAGATATGTTTTTAAGCACTTATAAATTTGATAAAATGATGATGAGCAACCAGAAATTTAATTTTATTTTACACATTTTCATTTTATACCTAAATCGGCCTACTTAGGATGGCGTAATTCTTAAGCCAGCAGGCCTTAGTTGCGATGGTCACGACCTAGTGTTATGTAACCCTTTGTTTCTGTGCTAACTATATGGTTTGTTTACCCTTTTTTTCCTTTTATAGGTGGCTTATTTTGGCAAGGAGAAGAACATCATTGACTTCTTCTCAAACATCGGGCTTTGCATCGAACCCCACTACAACCCAGCTGATTTCATAAGTGAGAGAAAAATTCAGCTTGCATATGTTTTTTTCCTAGACAAAAAAAAAAAAAAATAAATAAATAAATAGGCGCATTGTCACAAAAGCTCCCCTTTGTAACGTATAAATAAGTTCTTTAGAACTATCACTAAATGTTTAAGTTTTTTATAAGTGAATTTTATGTGATTCTGCACAGGTCTCTTCATAACTGTAAAAATGAAGAAAACTGTATAAAAAAAAAACTCGAGTTTCTTTATACTCGAGTTCAAAGTATGAAGAAACTCGAGTATAGAGTTTCACGGGGGAAAAAAAGAAGGAAAGAACTCGAGTTTAGGGCTTTTTTTTTTTGGGGGGGGGGTTCATCCCCCCAACCCCATCCAAATTTAATAGAAATTTCATATCTTACTATCATTCTTCCACTGACAGAATTTTTATAGTTAAATTTCCATCGGAACAACATTCTGCAGCTGAAATTAATGAACAGATTGACACCAACTTTGGCATATGGAAATTGTACACTAGATGGGATCGAATCCATTTTTCTTTTTTTAAAGTTGAGTTCTAAAAATGTGCAGTAGGTGACGCTTTGAATAGAAAACCATTGAATTCAGCTCAAGAAATAAACCAAAATACAGTGCCAAAAAAAAAAAAGGGTGACATTTTGGTCAGTGTTGACAGTAAAATTGTGCGTCAAATAACATATTGCATGTTTTCATGGAAATGCGAATATGGAGTAATAATTATGCTATAAGTTCGAAATGCTGCGACCTTTCTTGGCATATACAGAGTGTCTGCCGGTCAAAGAAAACTTAAAATCATAGAATAGTCAGGAATTTTTTTTAAAATAAAAAGTCTGGGTAAATTGCAACATTTTCAAAGTTTATACCCCAAATTTTCAATTTTTCCTGACTTTCTCTGTTAAAGTAAAATTTATTGAGTAGTCCAGGTTTTTCAGATTTTCTTTGACCGCACTGGCAATCCTGTATGTGCCAATAGAACTTTCCAGCATCCCAATTTAATCGCATAATCGTTATCCATTCTCTTGAAATTTATGAAAACATGTAATACATTTTTTGGCGTTCAAAACTGTCGCTATTATTAAGGCCTTATTAAAATGCCAACTTTTTCCTTTCTTTTTTTTTTTTGCCTGCATTGTAGTTAATAAATGCTCAAAAACTGTTGAATAAATGCCGAAATTGTTTGTATATATCGAGTAAATCTTTTGCATTGTTAAATTTGTTGATAATTTTTTACAGTCGATCCCCAGGTTCTAAATGCGTATCACTTCCCGTCTTTTATTATTATCGTGCAAAACCTTTAGAGCTAGAATGGCCCGAAAGCCCACTGTCTCGAACACGTCTAAGTAATGATACTTTTAAACTGCAGTTGGCCATCTTTAAAAATAATCTCTTTTTATTATACAGAATGGTTATAATTAAACGTCCTCTATAAACAGGGTTCTACAGCTGCTAAACCGGGTGAGCAGATTGTAACCAAGTTTAGTACATAAACTATACACGAGATTCGCTCAAGGACTTTCTAAAAAGAAAATAATAATTCTAAAACTGTCCACTAGGTGGAGCTTTACATGGGAAAACAGTAAATGTAACAAAGGAAATGACCAACACGGGATGTACAAACAATTTCAATATTTATCCGATTGTTCTTGAACATTTGTTAACTAATTTGATTCATTTCACGAGCTAAATTCCCATGCAAAGGGCCGCACATAGTGGACATTTTTGGAATTAAACGTTTTAAATGAACTTCAATGAGTTCATCTCATGTGCAGTCTATGTGTCAAAGTTGTTGGCTATCTGCTCACTCTTTCCAGTTACAAAAGATTGGTTATATTGGGAAGCTGTAATTACCGTATTTTCCGGTAATAACGCCGCACCATGTATAACGCCGCAAATAGATAATTATTTCTATTTATAGAACTAGTTTAACGCCGCACCGAGAATAACGCCGCACTTTTTAAAAAGTATTATAGAATCAAGCTTATCAAGTTTAGATGTGTTATTTTAGGTAATACTATAAAGTAGTACATATAAAATTAAACAATTATAATTAAAATAACTTACCATGTAATATATAAATTTACGATGTTTGTCAATACGTCATTATTAGTACAATTTATCTATCTATTTTTAGAATATACATATGCATATATATATATATATATATACTACAGACTGTTTTCTACTTCAGAAAATCCGTCAAAATCCTCGTCCTCAGTGTCAGTCTGGAACATTTTTAAGTGTTCAGATGGCAAAAGTTCATCAACATCTGAACCATTTTCATCATCGGAAGACACACTAGAAATTGCAGGAATCCCATTAGTGCTATTTTGTGAAAATCGATAATTTCGGCTTTTTGAAAGGCTCTCTCTACAATACCATTCGGAATTTTATTCCAGAAGTCCAAAATCCACTGGCAAACTTCGGTATAAGTTGCTTTACGGATACGGCCTCCTTTCGTAAACGTATGATTTTCTGCCGACATCCATGATTCCCAGTGATGACGCATGCGAGCTTTAAATGCCCGATTTATACACAAATCCAGAAGTTGCAATATTTTAGTCAACCCACCAGGTACTATATCCAGTCTTGTTTTCTCTGATCCTAGAAATTTTTTCGTCTCGTTGCGTTTTCATCGAGTCCATGATCAGTAGACAATTTTCTGTCTTTTTCTCCAACATTTTTCTGCCCATTCCTGCATAACGTCCTGGTTCATCCAGCCTTTTTGATTTGCGAGCACTACTATTCCCTAAGGGAAATTTTCTTTAGGAATTGTTTTCCTCTTAAAAATAACAATCGGAAGCAATTTATGACCTGAGGATAAACATGAAAGCACCACGGTAAAACTGTTTTTCTCATTCCCTGTTGTAACGATAGGGACAGACTTCACACCAACAAAATCTGCTGAGTGAGATGCAGGCATGTCGAACGATATGGGGACCTCATCCGTATTCCCTGTCTCCGATGGCTTCAATGCATAGTTTTTAATCTCGTCTTTCACAAACTTTAAAAACGAAGTTTTCTTCTCTTCCCAGTCTTCGGGCAATTTCTGGCCAACACTTGTCCGGGCTCTCATGCTCAGATTATTTCTTTTCAAAAATCGGTTGCACCATGATGGTCCACCTCTGAAATCGGCCAGACCATTCTCTGCCGCCATCTGCTTCGTTTTTATTCTTATTAAAACTGTTGATAAAAATCGACCATTTTCCCTTGCTTTCGCTACGTTTTTCATCCACATTCAGCTCTCGTGCTACTTGTCTATTGTCGTTCACTTTTGCTAATGAGATAGCGTTTAATTTAAACTTTGCTGTATAACTTCGCCGCTGAGAATTGTTCGAAAACATAACGGAAAATAATCAGTATCGGAGCAAGAACACTAATAGAATGAATAAAATCGAACGAAGAACGTGAAGTAAAATTAATTTGAGTTGTTGCTAGACGCGAATATGTATATTTTGTAATGCTGAAAAAGATTTGGTACATAGAGTATAATTAGACGCCTATAGGTAAGGTTTAGGGCAGGCGAATATTGGAGGGGGAAAATGGGAGGGGTTATTCCTGATATGGCATACAGAGTTACTTGATGCGATTGGATGCGATGCCCGATCAAAGTACTGTTTTTTGATTCTGAAAAATGTTACTATACGTAAACACCGTGATGGGTTTTCGCCATGCAAAATTTTTATAGGAACGGAAAAAGATCATGGATTATTTTGTTCCTTAACCAGATTTAAGGTTGGTTTTTTTTTTGGAGGGGGGGTTAAATGATCAGCTGTAACTTTGGAACTACTTACAAGCCGCAGCCAGTTATTGGCCGCATTTTTGCTTTCGAAAAAGAAAAATATAGTTTAACGCCGCGGCGTTATTACCGGAAAATACGGTATACCAGGCTATATAAATTTTCAGTATTTTATTTTATTTCTCTGGCGCTAGTTAGGGCTAACCATGGCCGAGTGGATAAGACACTGAACATGGTAGATGGCCGAAGTGTGAGCGTCCTGGTTTCTGACCTACTGCTCGGCTGTCGATCTAATTGTCTGGAGATTTGGGTGGTTTTCTCCAGATCTAACGTGAATGCTCGTTAGAACTACGTAGAAAAAGCTCTCTGCCCAAAGCATCCTCCCCCCGTTTAGGCAGATAGCCCTCGCGTAGCTTTGCCTAAACATGTTGACTGCCAACTGCGAGATAACGCGTGATAGGAACGGACGTAAGCTAAATTTCCTCAGTTCTGTGAATGAATAATTAATTTTTTTTGAAGGAAATGGAGTTTGAAAGAAATATCTGAAATTTTTATTACTTAAGACATGAACATATATAGGGTGTCCATAATTAAACTTTAAATTTGCGAGCAGTCTGTAGCAAAAAGCTATGCAGCGGAATAGCATGAAAACGGTGGCCAAATGAAATGACTGGAATTTTATCGAGGGAAAAAAATATATATATCAGGTTGTAACGAAAGTTTTCCGCCATATCTGCCTGAAAAACTAACTTCTAACTCCTTAGATAACTGATTTTGAACTTTCGGTACCAAACCTGCACAGTGTCACATGATACAACAATAGTACTTAAAGCTGTACTCATAATTTGTTGATATTCTGTAGCTGACTTTTTGCAACACAAATGGAAGTAAATGATGGTTCTAATCCTCTAGAGTGATAGTTCCATTTGGGACACCTTATACTTAATGATAACTATATTTTTTACAGATTTCACATCACAGTGTCATAAAGTAAGCCTCTTTCTTTCAAATGCCAAAAATCGTTTGACAAAATATGAGCCAATACGCCAACGCGAACTGTGTGCTGACGATGTTTGCGGTGGCGGGAAACTTTCGTTGCAACCTAATATATATGTTTCAAAACTACACCTAGGTGGCGTATCATAGCTTTATTGAGAACATATTAATAATCTAAAAAAGTTTACAAAACATGCTCTATATGATATCCACCATTGTCTGCTACCATTTGGAAGCGTAAAATCGCCATGTTCGACTGTGTTCCTCCACACATCGCCCGTTGTGCGAAACAAGTGCTCCTCCGCCACCCCCCACCCATTTCGGTGACGACAGAATCATCAGCCGGCAATTTCCTACAGCTTGGCCTCCTAAATCCCCCGACTTGAAGTCCTTGCGACTTTTGGCTGTGGGAGATACCTCAAGGCCTTGGTCTACCGTGATCCCATCTGTCTCCGACCTTAAAGAAAGCATAGAACTCCATGTGCGTGACATTCACCAGTTCATGCTGCATTCAACAATTGAACATGCGATTTTACGCTCTCAGATGGTAGCAGACAATGGAGGACATCCTATCGAGCATGTTTCGTAAACATTTGTAGATTATGAAAATAAACACTCAAAAAACTGGTGTTATAAGATAAAATAAATAAAAACTTTGTGAAAAAAAACACACATAAAAGGTTACTTCAACGTGTAACGATCGTTTCGACCGAAAATTCGTTCGGTCTTCTTCAGACAAACCCTTCCTTAACTTTCCCCTTTCTCATCTGCTACCTTTTTCCTTCCCCCCTCCTCTTTTTTTTTTTTTTTTTTTTTTTTCCTTCCTTCCTTTTCAAATTTTTTGTTTGTCCTGTTTTTGTGCTGTCCTGTATATTGTCTATTAAAAAAAAATATTAATATTATTTAATTAATTTTTGCGTCTTTATGTTTTCTTTGTTTTATGTTCTTTTGTTTGTTCTGTTTTCTTTTCTTTTTCCTTTTTGTGTGTGTTCTTTATTGTTTATTTTTATTTATTTATTTATATTTTATGTTTGTCCTTATTTCTTTTGTTTTTACCCCTTCCCCACTCTCTTTTTTCCCCTCTCCCTGGTTTTTTCCGCCTTTTCTTGTTTCCTTGTGGCAACATGCTTGATTGTTTATCTTTTTCAGTTTCCTCTGCTCTGTTTGACGGAAGGGTTTGTCTGAAGAAGACCGAACAAATTTTCGGTCGAAACGATCGTTACGCCTTGAAGTAACCTTTTATGTGTGTTTTTTTTTCACAAAGTTTTTACTTATTTTAATTTGTAGATTATTTATATGTTCTCAATAAAGCTGTGATACGCCATCAAGGGGTGGTTCTTGAAACTCGTTTTTTTTTTCCTCGATGAAATTCCCATCATTGCAGTACGCCATTTCCCCATTTTCGTACAATTCCGCTGCATAGTTTTTGCTACAGACCAGGGGCTGAACCCCCCCCCCCTCCCGAAATGGGACACTTTAATTAGCGTATCAATTTGGATATTTCGATTACAATTGAACTTTAGCTTACAATTTGATACCCAGCCCCCACCGCCCCAAATAAAATCCCTGGCTACGCTACTGCTACAGACTGCTCGCACATTTCAAGTTTAATTATGGACGCTCTGTATTTTAACGTGAAATAGACATAAGAAATTTGGCTTGCACTCCAATACTTTTTGATCCGTCCGCGAACGTGCTAAACCACAAAATCAGTCAGAGTCTCGTTAACACTTAAAACGTTGACTATCATATGCCGGTATTGTTTCCAAGCGTCTGCTTTGCCATATCACTTTCCAGTGCAAAAGGCACAACAAAGGATTCAAAATTGCCTGGCCTTTTGCCCGGCTGTTTACTGAGGGAGCCTTCCTTGCCTCTGGCCTTCAAAATTAAAGCTATGCAGATGGAGGTGCTAACGAACTCTCACTCACAATACACGGATGCTATAAATATGGACTCCGCCACTGCTTTAACTCGAGGTGGAAAAGAATAGCAGATTTTTTTTTCGAATGTAATGGAGAAAGCTGCGAATAACATACTGTGATGTAAACTAGGGATGTAACGAACATTCCGCCACTATTCGGTATTCGGCTGTTTTGCCGAATATTCAGTTAGCCGAATATTCGGTAAGCCGAATACTGAACAGGTATTCGGACGAATAGTTGTATCCGAATATTTCTACATATTCAGCTGAATAATTTCAGAACAAAGAGAGAGAATTTTTTTTATGTACATTTACAAATAATATTGCTTAGTTATACTTCACAATATGTTAATCTCATATAATAAAATATCCTAAGTCGCTAAATTTTAAGCTGAATGAAACATAATCTCTGTATTCAATAATATTACAGAAATACAGACTTTTCTTCTTGGTGACACTACTTGAGTTGATTTTCTAATTTCTTTATTGGGTGGTGGTAGGAGGAATTTTTTCAGATCCTCAATTACAAACATAATTTTGAAAAGCTGCTAAACATATTTTGCTCAGAGTATGTAAAGCCCAAAACATGATGTGATTACGTATAGTTACCAGCTTAATCACATTTACCATAGCACATTTATTAAATTGTGATTATCTCAAAATATAATTATGATGTTATTAGTGTTAAACTTTGTAAGATATTTTTTCATGACGAAGATTTTTTAGTTTTACAGATATTGTACTGTTGTGTGTTTTTAAGTACCTGCAAATAATGCAAAATGAATTTTATTTAGTATTTAATTACAAAATTGAAAAGCGATATTTTATTTATAATTAAAACCCAATTGGTTTGTTTTGAAAGAATAATTTAAAATTACGAATACTACAGCTAGAGTAAGTTACGATATATTTTAAAATTATCCTTATAAGTATCAGCAGTAGGTTTTTATATCGATCTAATAGATACCTTAATGTTTTATCGTTATTAAAAATTATTAATTAAACTTAAATTATTGGCTGCATTTTTAATTTGTTTCTAAAATAGAGGTTTCGTGTTTTAACAACTTATTTTTAAAACTTATCAATATCATTTTGAACAACTTATCACTATTATTACTGATGAATCTAAAAGCAATATTCCATGTACAATGTAGTAAACAATTACTATTGTATTATATTATACATTAAGTTTATAAAATAGTATCTCTAAATAAATATTAAAATTGAATGATTTCAATGTCCACAGCAATAATTGTTTATTTACTTTGTTTTAAATATTTTCAGAAGGAATATTTATTATTATTTGAATATTTTACGAATAATAATTACATGTATACATATTTATAAATATGTATGCATGCAATTATAAAAGGATTTTTTTAAACCAAGATAACCTGGTTTAAACCAAAAAAAAAAAACCTGGTTTTATTAGTTTTTTAAAAAAAACGGGTTTTTTTCCCAACCCTGATTATAACCACCCTCTGCGCACTGAATGTAACACAGAAGCTACTTTTTATTTCCCCCCCCCCCCAAAAAAAAAAAGAAAAGAAAAAGAAACCTACTATACCCTTGATTTTCATGCTCAGACATAGACTACCTACATTCCAAAATATGACTTAAATTCGAAAATCACGCCTCATGCATATTAGTACAGATTTTGTTTTTAAAAAATGACTTATTACACTTGAGTGATACTGCTAAAAATTTTAGCTGCATTGACATTAGATTTCGTACCGAAAAACTCAGATAATTCCTAAAATTAACTTTTAAAATTACGTTTTTATTGCGTTTTTCTAAAAACGTTGCCATATTTATGGCGCTTGCAATTGCGCATATAAAATAGGTAAGTATTTGTTTAAATTGACGATTTCATTTATTTTGTAGTGGAACAGCTGAAAAAAGGTTGTGACGTCCAAGAAAAAATTATATCAGCTGCGCAAGAGCTAAGGTAAATTTAAAAATTGTTTTTTCCAATAAAACGTTAATTTACAAAAATCCCCGGGGAAAAAAAATCGCCCTTGAATGAAGAAATAACTTTCCGCTATATTGACTTCAAGCTTGTAATTAAAAATAAATCCAATTGAAATCATGATTGATAGATGGAGTTACTTATACTAAGCATTCTAAGACGTTTTCAACTCTTCACAACTATTAAGATTAAACATAAGTAAAATTTTGTTATATTTTTGCAAAAGAGCTCGTAAAGAATGATAATAATAAAAATTTATAAGACACAATGAAAAATAGCTGTAGTTTAAAACTAAATGAAAAGCAACACTATCACATTTCAAAATAACGGACATCAAGTTAAGTTTAAAAATATATTGATCTGAATTAGGTATTCATTTCATTAAAGGAATTACGCTGAAAACGCTGTACGAGTGTTTAAAATTCGGTAACTATATGTTATTAGTTAAGTAGTACTATGCTATTTGTTCAATAGTAGCAATTCTTTGCGACGAAGGGCTTGGACTGATGAAGGCCAAAACAATTTTTGGCTGAAACGTGCGTATCCTCTTACCTATAACATCTTATATGTGTTTTTTACAAAGTTTTTTATTTATTTAATTCTTTGTTGTGTTTCTGACACTGCAGTTATCACAGCGGTATCAGCTGTATATATGGCTTGAATAGCAATGTGTATTTACTTTGTGACAGGTTCATGAAAATAGTCTAGCATACAATATATACAGAGTGTACCATAAATGTTGCGACAGACTTCCGGGGGAGGTAGTGCTCATTATAAGGATTAAGAACCGCATAGCAGTGTGGGGTATCAACAAAGCCGTTTCCACTTACCTGTTTATAATCACTCTCCGGCTCTGACAGAAAGTGACTCCCTTTCAATTCTTAGTGAGAAAGTTAGTTTTCCTTGTGAGAAGCTAAGCAAGCTGCATGTCATCTTACGTATTTTGAGCCTTTCCGAAAACTTAACATTATTTTGTAAAACTGTCCATATTCAAAATAAGTGTACGAAGCCACTGCGATAAATCTTGCCTAATGATTGTTCCAGACGAACAGCGGAGTATCCAAATGAGCTGCGAGTCAGCGCTGATTCAGACCCCGTCAGCCCGGCGTTCGAAAGTCAGTTCCGAGCCATCGAGTGTCCCCACTGCCAGATGACCATGTGGCACAGGATGCATGGCAGGTAAGCAGTTTCATACTATTTTGGATCTCAGTGGGAGGGCAAGACGGGGTCTCTGCTCCAGGCAACCGTTTCTGTAGACGGTAAACTCAAAGTTGAGAAACCTAAAGAATACGGGAGAGGGCGGCAAATTCAAAGTTTTGAAACTACAAGAAGATTGGCGAGGGCGGCAAATTCAAAGTTAGGAAACCTGAAGTGGATGGCCGAGGACGGTAAATTTAAAGTTAAGAAACCTGAAGAGGATGGGGGGAGAGTGGCAAATTCATTCAAGTATTATTTCAAGTTAAGAAACCAAAAAGAGGATGGGCGAGGGCGCCAAATACAAAAGTTGAGACACACCCAATCAGGATGGCCGAGACGGCAAATTCAGAGATTAGAAACCAAAAGAGGATGGGCGAAGACGCGAAATTGAAAGTTAAAAAACCAAAAGAGGATGGATGAGGATGGTAAATTCAGAGTTAAGAAACGGGTAAGGGTCGCAAATTCAATTTTGAAATTGTCAGAGAGGATGGGTGAGGCGAGGACAGCAAATTCGAGTTAAGACACCTAAAGAGGAAGACAAATTCAAAGTTAGTAAACCTGAAGTGGATGACCGAGGGTTGCAAAACCAAAATTCAGAAACTTACAGAAGATGGACGAGACTAGTTATTATATACTCAATTCTGTTTTTTCTTGCCATTTATATATAATTTTTTTAAACTAAAATCTTTGTAGGTATTATGTCAAAATACAACAATCCATATATACGATCGGTACTTTTGTAGTTCAGAGTGTTAAAATTTGACCAAGAAGGACTATTGGGCTTAGATCTCAAAGTGTTTTACACAGCTCTTCAAGCTGAAAGTTCTTACCAGACCCTTTGAGCACTAAATTCTTTCTTTTTTCCATTTTCTGCTTCAGTAGGCACCACCAAAACGAACCTTCGTCGGAAGAGCAGTTCCTGTGGGATATTTCCAAAGAGCCGGTCCCGGTGTCACCGAAGCCTGTTGAGTTGAGAGTGATGCTGGACGACAGCCAGAAAGTGACGACGGTCTGCTCAAAGAAAGGTAACACGGATGATGTAATGTTACGCGAGGAAAAAACACTTACCGTTTATCTCATAAAAAAAAAATTACTATGTCTCTGCTTGCCTGACGGTATCGCAGTTTCGCGCTGTCACTGAGTTACTGTCGCTCGTAAACGTCGCTTACCATAAAATGCATGACAATATGATTTTTTTTTTTTTTTTTTTTTTGCCGAAATATAAGTTCATCCAGTAAACGAGAAGGATAAATTGTGTGAAATACGTCTTTCATGTGACACTTTCAGACAAAATTTTCATGCACAGTGCGCAGTAGCGGATCCAGGGGAGGGTTAGGAGGCTCCACCCCCCACAAAAAAAGAGATTTCTAAAGGATACCATTCTGCTTTTTTATACACTTTGGATAGGTGAAATGACCTTTTTTTTATAAATTAGTTACTCCCAAAAATTTTACATTGATTTAGACTAAAATTTTCTTTATTGTACTTTGTTTGGGTAAAAAAAAAAGTTTTTCCCAAAATTTAGATCTCCCTAAAAATTTTTATGGACCTGCCACTGACAAACAAGTTAATAAGACTACTAGCATAACACATTCGGACTAACAACTTCCATTTCGACTTGGCAGCTGCAACAATTCAAAAAACAATCCCCTTGTGCACCTCCATTCAACGTTTACATCGATCGAGTTGTTGAAAGAACGGTTTAGTATCGTTTGTTGCGCTTCCCTTGGAAAATTGTTCCATTTCAGAAGTTGAGGAAGAAAAGGGTTGTAGGGTTATTCTTGTTTCAGGCGATGGGTTTTCAGGTTACCATGACTGTCTTACAAACGTGTATCTATGGTTGACCAATAAGAACTGAGCTCATGAGGATACCTGCCCACTCCACACGTCTTCACACATTTCGCGTTTTATCGTCGTGGTTCGATGAAGATGTTGCTTGTTATGATGTACCAAGGGCCAAAACAGAGCTTAATATTTCGCGAGAGAAGATGTTAACCCTTTAAAGCGCAGTGACTCTGACGTTTTGACTGTTGCCAGTCACGAAGAATAGATTTGATTTCTATAAAAATAATTGCGGGTGACATAGCTCCACGAGAATCCTTTACTTTTTAGCACGTCATTTCCCGTCAAAAAATTGTCACGATTCTTTTTAACAGCACTGACATCTGCTGAAAAATGGAAGAACGCGAGACCAGCCGGATAGATTGCCCAATGCTGAAAAAAGGGCAGCCGTTGCCATCGCTCAACTGAACGACCAGCAAGATGGCGGACGATCGAAACGTTCATTGCGTTCCACAGATCTAGAGACCCTTTTTTTGACGCAGCTGGCAACGGCTGCCCTTTTTTCAGCATTGGGAAAGGGTTGCGCCTCAAGGGGTTAACGATTCTAGTTCTGAAATCCACGATCACCATTTTACTATTTCCCCGTCTCTTTTTTGCAGAGGCTGTTGAAGACGAGGACTCCGGTCGATCGTCTTGGTGGTCGGAGGCCGGACAGAGCTCCATCTATGACAGCCAGGAGGATAACCTCTACGGCCCCAAGTGGCCGACATCTTTCTGGACGCAGCTGAAGGTCCTCTCGGCGAGGAATTTTGTCGAAGGTCGCAGGAGGATGCTGTCAAAGCTCAACTGGGCCCAGACGATCGGACTGGGAATCGTCAGCGGCCTCATGTGGTTCCAGATAGAGAGGAAAGAAAACACCATATCCGACATTCGGGGATGGGTATGTTTTGTAAATTTATCAGATTTGACTGTAATCGTTATCATTTAGTTTAAACACAGGGTGGCCATAATTAAACTGCAAGTGTTTAAGGAGTGCTGGAGAGAAAACTACCAGGAATATTCCAGTGAAACATGGTATCTACACGTTTCAGAACATGCGCAAGTGAAATATGCAATTAAAAACGTTCGCCATTTTCACCCGATAGACGGCGCTATATCGTGTTTGAATGCTTATGGACGTCATATATGCAAATTTTAAGCCCATCGAACAGTGTAAAAACAAGACCCCATTGAGTAATGGTCAATCATGACTTTGAATAAGAAGGAACGTGCATTGTTAGTGTAGATATTCTATCAGAATGGTAGCCATTATTCGGCTACTCTGAAAGAATACCGGCGTATGAAACTATTAAGAAGAGGTCCAATGAGTGTCAATGAAAATAAATAATGGTTTAATTGTTTTCCAAAGCGTCTTTATGACTTGCTTAATTTGTGATCTTAATTTACGTTAATTTTTGATTACATGTTACTGTAAAAATTTAATTACTGAATCGAATTGTATGGAATTTTGATAAACTGTAAATGATGTTTTATATTTTTTATATGTTTCTTAGAATGTCACTAAGAACTCTCTATCGGCTGTGGAAGTTGTATATGCCACCGGTGAGCTTTGAAATACGGCACAGCGCCATCTATCGGGTGAAAATGACGATTTTTTCTTGCATATTTGACTTGCGCATGTTCTGAAACGTGTAGATATCAAATTTCACTGGAATATTCTCGGTAGTTTTCTCTCCAGCACCCCTTGAACACTTGCAGTTTAATTATGGCCACTGGCCACCCTGTACATTCTTGCGATATTTGAAAAAAGCAAAAAAACATTCGATATTGCTGGTGTTAAAGACAAATACGAGTAACGTTTTATGATACATATACATAGTTGTAATAAGAATTATTCGCACGTTTCAAGATGGAAAAATAATCTCCTTTTGTTTCGTTTTTCTTTTATTTTTAGTACTTGGTGGCTATTGCATTCATGGCAGGATATTTCGTTGAATCACTTTACAAATTTATTGGCTCTATTAATTTCATGCCTAGATTTGTGGACTGAATCACTTTTTAACCCATTTATGCCTAAGTGTCCCTTTTTGGGGGCGGCACTTTCGCTATCAGTCGAAAACGTTATTTATTTTTCCCAGCCTTTATTCACGAGTGCTGAACCTCAACTCCGCAAAATATTTTAACATGGCTAAGCAGGATTTTGACATTTCAATTTTTATACATAATGATTTTAAAAGAAATCATCCCTAGATCAAGAAGTTAACATCAGAAATTTATCTGTTATTGCTAGTATTAGCAAAAATCGAAAAAAAGTCGCAAAAATATCTGAGCACAAATGTGTTAAATTTAACTGAAATACCAAAAACAGCCGACGTATGGTTTATGATTCTCTTTTTATCAAAACGAAACTAGGACCAATAAATCGATGCACTTTCCGGCACAATGAAGCTAGAAAAGACAAATGCAGTCCACGCATATTGTGGTGCTTTTTCCAACGTTATGAAAAAATTAAAACTGAGCGCACACACAGATTCGTAGTTAATCTTAAGGTATTCCTTTTTCTATTTTTTTCATGAGAGTTCTTGCCATATTTTTTTGGGTGGATTTTTGTACTTTTGAAACTTACGCATAGTTTGCGTTGCTATTATATGCATGCTAAAGTTATTTAAATTTTTTAATGATTTATTTAAAATTCAGGGAAAATTGTGAAAACTTCCTGCTTTTAATAATAGAGCCACATTTGAAATCATAAAAATCAATCTAGTCCGAGGAAAAAAATGTGTGAGAAGAAATACGTTAATTTGATAGCACAATTTTTGCCTGGATTTCACTGCATTAAATTATTATTATTAAGAAATTTTTCTTTCCTCCTTGGATTCCCCTCGTATTAAAAATTTGTTTATTTTAGAATGTTTCGAGAAATCTTCTTCAATTCATACTTTTCAACTCTACTGTATAGTTTCTATAAGACTGTTGATAATATCTACCAGTCTCTGGTTTTATAACATTTTAAAATACCTTACTAGTCATAATAATCAGTTTTTAGCAGTTCCGGAAATTGAGTGAAATTATTTTAATGATAGGCTCAGTAGTGCACTACCGTCACTGGATGGGACTGTCTTCGTGATAATAATTGTTCTTTTTATTTTTGTTCCAGATGTTCTTCAGCTCAACATATTGGATGCTATTTGCGTTGTTCGAAGCTCTCGTTTCTTGTAAGTGTTTCTTTTATGGAGTAAAGGGAGCTTCCATAAGTTACGTAACGCTCGAAGAGGGAAAAGGGCAGGGGTCAGGGGCGTAGCCAAGGGGGGGGGAGTTAGAGGGGTCATAACCCCCCATGAGGAATGTTTTGCCATACAAAATGTATATTCTTCACTCCTTTATCACACACATGTATGCATATATGTGAGTTGCAGTAGTCATACCCCTATGAAAAGTTTCTGGCTACGCCCCTGGCAGGGGTTTAATCAAATATGACAGAAAGTTATAGAATAGAACTTAAAAGGAATTGGTATGGGGGAATCTGTACAGAGGTCACGTGATTTTTGCGTTGTCCAGCAGGTGGTCCCAGGGTGTTCTTTTCGCCTGTCAAGAGCTATCACGGAGTAATGGTCATTTATCACTTCACAGATTCGGTAAAGCACACGTCAGGTGTTTAGCTAGCCTTAACATTAACTAAACTTAGCCAAAAAATCCTTAATCTTATCACCTTGGGGGAAAATCCCTTGTTTTGGGTGGCTTCTAGTAATGTCAGTCGACTAACGCAAAAAGGATTTTCTGCCAATAAACACAGTCCCATCTTCCAGTTAACTCAACAAGGCAAACTTTCAACCCCTAACCCCTGTGTGGGTGAATGCAAAGCAATTGCATTTTACAGCGTAGAATTCTGTGCTGAAAAATACGGAGGAGTCGATGGTCATTGACGCTGTTATTTCAAACTCCATGTTTTGATGAAAATTTTCAAGTTTTCGCGTCACTTGTTACGGCTTGTGTATTGGTAGAAATATTTCCACTGTTGTAGCAGATGAGCAAAACACCACAGAAGGCCTCAATTCAAAACTTCCGAATACTGGCCCGATATCGTAGCGGTATCCCAATAAGCAAAGCACACTAACGGCCGTAGTCACCAAGTACTTTTGGTGTACAAGTACTTGACACCCGTGTTAACTCACCAATACGAGGGTCAGATGTCGAATGAATGTATTTATTGGTGTCTATTTAACGTCTGAAGGAGTTAACACGGGTGTTAAGTACAGGGTGGCCATAATTAAACTGCAAGTGTTCAAGGGGTGCTTGAGAGAAAACTACCGAGAATATTCCAGTGAAATTTGATATCTACACGTTTCAGAACATGCGCAAGTCAAATATGAAAAAATAAAAATTCGTCATTTTCACCCGATAGATGGCGCTGTACCGTATTTCAAAGTTCACCGGTGGCCTATACAACTTCCAAAACCGATAGACAGAGCATAGTGACATTCTAAGAGGCATATAAACAATATAAAACATCATTTACAGTTTATCAAAATTCCATACAATTCGCTTCAGTAATTAAATTTTTGCAGTAACATGTAATCAAAAATTAACGTAAATTAAGATCACAAATTAATTCATAAAGATGCTTTGGAAAACAGTTAAACCCTTATTTATTCTCATTGACACTCATTGGACCTCTTCTGAATCGTTTCATATGCCGGTATTCTTTCAGAGTAGCCGAATAGTGGCTACCATTCTGATAGAATAACTTCACTAACAATGCACGTTCCTTCTTATTCAGAGTCATGATGGACCATTACTCAGTGTGGTCTTGTTTTTACACTGTTCGATGGACTTAAAATTTGCATATATGACGTCTATAAGCATTGAAACGCGATATAGCGCCATCTATCGGGTGAAAATGGCGATTTTTTTTATTGCATATTTGGCTTGCGCATGTTCTGAAACGTGTAGTTACGAAGTTTCACTGAAATATTCCTGGTAGTTTTCTCTCCAGCACCCCTTGAACACTTGCAGTTTAATTATGGCCACCCTGTACTTGGTGAATACGGCTGTAAAAAAGGCAGAAACGCCGACGTCTGTGCATGCTCTTCAACATTTCCGAATCTATACAGTGGTGGCCTCCGGATAGTTTAATTCAGGAAGAGAGAATCTTTGCCATTATATTAAATACGTTTTGCAAATAAGTCGAGAAGGGCTTTTCATAATAATGATGATTAAGGCTGCTATTACAAAGACAGGAATGGGGGAATGATCAGAAGTCTTGCGACTTAGGGGAAATGGCGGGGGGGGGGGTGTTCAAATTTACCGAAAAAAGTATTACGTAAATTATGGAAGCCCCGTATTTGAGAATTCTTTCCCATATTTATTTTATACTTAAAACAAGGGTTAAAATAGAGGAATAAAGAAAATGCAGTGCTATACTGAAAAGCAATTTGTGACATGAATCCGTTTAACACGCTTCTTTTTTCAGTTCCCCCCGAACGCGAAGTCATCCACAAGGAGCGGGCGTCCGGCGCGTACCGCCTGTCCGCTTACTACTGCGCCAAGATGGCCGGCGAGCTGCCCCTCGTGATCACGCTGCCCACTGTCTTCCACGCCATTTCCTACCCGCTTCTGGGCTTCACCGCCTCCTACACATTCCTGGCCCTGTGGGGATTCCTGCTTCTCAGCACAATCGTCGCACAGGTAAGAGTACTCCAGTACTATTGCGCTGTTACACTAGCTTTTTTTAGTCTTAACTCTTTGAGGCGCCCCAGACAGCACAGCAAACTTGCAGCAAGCTTGATTTATCAAGTCAGTAAACTTGAATTAAGCTTGAAAATTTCAAGCGTGTAAGCTTAATGCAAGCTTGAATCAAGTGTTCTAGTTTACACTTGCCCAGCTTGCATTAAGCTTGACATTTCAATCTTGAATCATGTTGTGACTCATTTAACAATTTATTAAAAAGAACATTTGACATACTTATATAAAACATTAAAGTAAACAATTTGTTCCGCGGTTCCGACAGAATCTGGGAGAGACAGGATAGAAGTCACCCTCCGCATACATGTAAAATCAGGGGGAGAATACGAGGACTTAAAACACAAGGAATCACAAAAGTTACTACTCACAAGCGGGCCCGCTGTAGTGGTGGATACGCTGGAAGTATGCGGCGTTGAGAGTCATGGCCGGAGGGAGGCGCACACCAAAATGTCGACAGCCCGAGGCTGGATCGCAGATCATTCTTGGCTCGGATCCCAGGGCTGACCCGTCTGGGTTCGCTCTCTCGACGAGAAGCTTACTGGCCCTCCATTAACGAACAGAGAAGGTTTCAGGATTCGCTGACTTGCAAGTTCGAGAACCGTTTGGGCTCACGACGGGTCTGCTACCTTTTCTCGATGACCGTTCCCTCTCTTCGCAGGTTTCTGTTTCTCATTTTTCTCCTCGCATCAAAAATTCTCTGCGTCTTTCCACTCCGAAAACGTCCTCTCGATAGCCCCGTTTTTTCTTCTCCCCGCGCGAAGGGTACGACAGAAGGGGCAATAAAAAATACCCCAGCGGACGAAATCCGTCGCTGAGTGGCCAACAAAGCTATAAATTTAGTTGCGGGACATAACTCCCTGCCCCAGCCTCATCCTCGGTGAGAACGGAGGCAGGGGATCCGATGGACCCCCTCAGCAACAAAAACAAAGCCCCAAAACACAGGAATTAAGATTAATGCACGAAAATAGCCCCAAAACCAAAATTTGATATTAGGAGTCGTCTCCTCATCTCCTGCGCACAAAAAAGATACCAAACACTAGCTATTAATTCCAATTACCAAAAAATAAATATGGAACCCTAAATTAAATGTAAACAGCAGGAGAGTACAGAAACTTTAACATTAAGGTATTTAAATTAATAAGCTATTGCAAAATTAAACTTACATAACAAAAAGAGGTAATTAAGATCTGAGGTAATTAAATAATTAAATAAGTAATTAATAAAACTATGAAGAGAGGAATCCGCAAAGCAACACAACAATCAAGCTTGACATAGCAAGCTTAATTTCAAGCTTAAAAAATTTTCCTAAAAAAAATTTCCTAATTACACGGGGCGCCGGTCGGCGAACTCGCCCCACATATTTTATTTTGCCACGCATTTCCCCCTCTACGGCGAAATTTTAATTTAATTTAATCTGTTTCTATCAAGATTCTGTGGCTAGAATAGAACCCGGGACCTTTGGGTTGGGAGGCGAGCGTCCTAACCATTGCGCCGCTCTCAGTCGGGCCGATATGACTAAAGTTTGAAGTGACTGTTAGGGTGTTATCACGCCGTTTTCTGACCAGATTGATAAGTGGCCGATGTGTTATTTGTTTCTTTTATTTTTCCATGGGATGCATCAAAATTAAATAATGTTATGTGTGATTTAGAGACTCTACTAATAGAGAAATGAACATAATATAAACTTAACAGCAGCACACGATTTAAAACTTTCAAAATCGAGAAAAACGGCTGATTTTGAAATCAATTTCGTAGTATAATTGTATTTTATTTTGAAGAATTTCCATATTTGGAAATATAGAATCTTTTTTTTTTTTTAATTCTATGGTCAAGTACATTTATGACTGATGATAAATTATTTTGTAGCGGACGGAAACCGTCTCATTCTACCACCCATAAAGTGAAGTATATTAACTAACTAAATTGTGTTAATTATATTAAAATTTATTTTTAGGGCTAATTAATTAGTTAATGGAATTACTAATGTTAATTAGATGTAAATAAAACTAAAACTCCCCTCGTGTTACACTTCACAGGGGCTTATCCCATTCATTCCTTTCCCTTAGACTTTTTCCTTTAGAGAAATGTCCATTCTCCTTCTCGCCTATAGCGACAGATGGCGCCATCAGCGCAATAATCAAGCAAATGGATTGAAATGTCAAGCTTGTATTAATACGTCAATGTCAAGCTTGATTTAAGCTTATGTGCTGTCTGGGCAACTCTTTCCCAATGCTGAAAAAAAGGCAGCCGTTGCCATCGCTCGACTTAACTACCAGCAAGATGGCGGACGATCGAAACGTTTATCGCGTGCCACAGATCTAGAGACAATTTTATTGACGACAGCTGGCTGTGCGGTAAAAACCTATTTAGCAACGCCCAAATGGGGCGTTCTACCCCACCCGCCACATTCCCCAGACATTGCGCCGTCCGATTATTACCTGTTCTGTTCGATGGCACATGGCCTGGCTGATCAGTGGTTTACCGCATATGAAGACATCAAAAAATGGCTTGATTCGCGGACAGCCTTCCACGGCGAACACTTCTACCGTCAGGGCATTCGAGCTCTGCCCAAAAAATGGGAAAAGGTTCTGTCTAGCGATGGGCAATATTTTGAATGAATCAATTGTAACCATTTCTGCACAATAAAGTTGCATTCTCATACAAACAAACAAAAAAAAAGGCGAGAACTTAGTTGCGCACCTTTTATTTTTGGCTGTGGCTACGTGTACGGTAACCGTTCTCCGCTTATGTATACGGTAACCGTTTCCTGCTTACGTGTGCGGTAACCGTTCGTCGCTTCGACCGGCAAAAAGCTTTTTCTCCGCGTGAAGTGAAGTACGCGTGCGGAGCTGACATTATCGGTAAGATTGGAAGCTTACCGATAATGTTTAAGCCTCAATACGTACGATTAAAAAAAAAAAATTTAAAATTATCTACCATTGAATTAATATTGAAGTGTGCCTTCAAGCTATTGTATTTAAATCCGCTACGGCAGAGCTAAACGAGAAACAGCGCATTCATAAACCATTTTGAACTTACGTTAGAAAATATATATATATATATATATATACATAATATTGAGCTTATCTCCTGTATTCACTAAATATCAAATTAACTAAACGATTAGAAACCAACCTTTAATTTAATTTCGATATACTTTACAGGATTGACGTTTTAACGAAAGTAACTGCTACATTTTTTTTTTATTCTTTTGTGAAAAAGTAAGCGTACATTGAAATTAGTAGAAGTTATTAAAGAAAAATTGCTGATGGAAAAGGACGGGACCGTTGTTTTTCACTGGTTTCATTCATAATAAATTTCAGAAATTAAGCAAACGTTAAGTAGTAGCACGTGTAACGAACTGTACACGATAGGGCCAGAACCAATTGACAGAGTAGATAAAACCGCCAACAGGGGCTAGTGGCTGTGTATTTCTGTTTTCTGAGCATGCGCAGAACAGATCGCAAAATCATAATTGCCGGACGTATAAGAAGTGAACGGTTACCGTACACGTAGCCACTTCGTTTATTTTTCTTCTTTTCTTGTTGCAGAGTGTGGGCTTATTCGTGGGCGCCTCCTGCCGGGACCTGCAGATGTCGGTGACCATCTCTTCCCTGTACTCCCTGTCGACGATGCTCTTCGGCGGCTACTACTCCACCACGGTGCCGCCCTGGCTCTCCTGGCTCCGGTACCTATCCGTGGTGCACTACGCCTTCCAGGCGATGCAGATCGTGGAGTTCGGAGGGGGAAGTCCCGTCTTGTGAGTATAATAGCAGCTCCATTACGCTATTACTAGTGTGGTGACCAAAATTGTGGACACTTTTGGAATTTTTTTCCTAATTTTGTATGCGTATAAAAAATGTCAAGTTTCACAAAACGCAAATTCTTTTACATCATTTCAAAGATGATTTAATAGTGATTTCAATACAAAAAAAAAAAAAAAAAAACATTAAAATACTTGCTATACAAAAAAAAAAAAGTTAAAAGGCACTAATTATCGAGATGCATTGGATATTGAAGATTGCAGTGAGTTATATCAGCAATTTGTAGGGTAGCCTTAATTTTTTATTACAGCTTCACATCGATGTTTCGTTGAGTTGACGATAGTTTTAAGCTCAGAAAAATAACAGTGATTGAACTGGAAAGTTAGAAATTACTTCTTAACTGTATTTGTTTTTCAGATTAAAATATCAGGTTGTAACGAAAGTTTTCCGCCAGATTTGCTAGAGTCAGCTCACGCGGTACCCAGCTATTGACCTTATATGCCAAGTTTATGCGATGCTTAGCGCGACTAATGGACATGGCACTAAAGTCTAACTCTTTTAGCAAACTCTCGAGTGGATGAATATTTTATCTTCTTCCACAGACCTTCGTAGGCGGGTCTCATCAGCATCATTAGGCCGGCCAAAGCGCTCTGCTTCTTTAATGTCCTAGTCCTCTTTTTTGAACTTTCGGTATCAAATCTTCGTGTCATATGATACAACACTAGTACCTTAAGCTGTACACATGATTCGGTGTCATTCTGTAGCTGACTTTTTGCAACAGAACTGAGAGTAAATGATGGTTCAATCTGAGAGCGTGATAGTTCCATTTCAGACACCTTATACTTAATCATAACGATATTTTTTAACAGATTTCACAACACAGTGCTGTAAAACAAGTCTTTTTCTTTCAAATAACAAAAATCGTTTCGCAAAATATTGGCAAAGACACCAACTCGAACTGCTTGTGCAGGCAATACTTGCAGTGGCGGAAAACTTTCGTTACAACCTAATAATAATAACTTTTATTCTATTGCACATATTTAAATTTAATTTTGTGTATTGAAATTGGCATTAAATTCTTTTTAAAATAATATATGAGTTTGCATTTTGTGACACGACCCACAATTTTGCCACCACTGTAGTGTGGTTTGCGTCTACTACTTCCTTGTTCCATCCAAGCGTAAGAAGTAACACAGTGATGCACCCAGGTATTTTAGTTTAGGGGGGCTGGGCTTACAAATTCTGCTGAACTCGGTTATAGTGACCTCGATTATGGTTACAACTCTCTTATAACGTCAAAATATTCTGTGTCACTTGACTTGGCCCATAAAACAACATGCGCACAAGCAGTGTAACTTGCTATGGTCAAATAATTATCAGATCTTTTCAGTATTGTTGAAACCGATACTGAAAAGTGTGTTTCGTGCACTAAGTACATATTTATTTAAAAACTAACATTTTCTTTCTTTCTTTTTTTTTTTTTTTTTTTTTTTGTTTTGTAAAAACTGATTTAGAAATAATTTGAAGATAATTTTTAAAAAGGAAAAAAAAATAATTTATTTGGGACAATTTTTAATGGTTTTCACTTCTAACTTTCCACCTTTAGAAGGGGCTTGAGCCCCCATAGCCCCCTCCGAGTGTGCGCCTATGGAAGTACAGTAAACTCTGAACTATCCGGCCTGATGGGGGAAAAAAGGTAGGCTGGATAACAAAAAAAAGCCGGATTAGCCGGAGTTCTATAAATGTTGACTCAATTCCCAGGACGCCATAAGATTTCTTGAGACCCTGGACCCTTATGCAAAAATAGGACCCACCTGAGACCCATTTTTTTTTTTTTTCGACCCACATGTATACTTTTCAACAAGCACAATGTTATTTAATCCTGTGACAATTTTATTTTAAGAACATTATTCAAATTCGCTTTTCGTATAAGGCATTCGGCCACCAATAAGGCTTATTCGTAGAAGAGGCATAATTTCAACAAACAAAACCCAAAAGTTGGATCAGATAGAATGTTACCGAGCTACACATTGCTTGGTTCTTGCATGTTACCTAGAACATAAAGATTTAAACTTCGCACTATTTTTAATTATGTGAAACCATGGGACACATTGCGTATTAGCCAATTATGGCGATTTTTCATAATTTGGCGACTTGCGTATCTGTATCATTAATAATTAGCTCTAGGAAAACAATACTGCATATGTTTTCTTTGACATAAACTACGGAACAGCTAGGATAGCTTGCCACCAATGGCGACTTTTCATTATTTGGCGATTTACAAATGCTCAGTTGGTTCCAGCAACGCAGATCTTCAATAACTTACTGCTCATGTAAGATTCCCGAAAACCGTTATCCATATTTTCATATACATAATCCTTTGCAGATTGGCGTATTTAGCACCACGAATTATATCATCTCGCCGCGCTGGCAAATATCCAAAGTAGACTATAACTGCTATAATGGCATACTTAACGCCATCAAATATTTCTACTGCTATCAAATAATCCAGCTGGACCGACCCGGCTTTAAAATAATCTGCATTTTAATTATTTTTCATTTTCAAGATATTGGGTTCTAACATTTTTGAACTCGGTGTTTAGATTCACCCTGCTTGGAAAGATACCATTTTGCCAGATCGTACCTAATGCCAAGATGGCGCTTTTAAAATCAGTTACAATTAGTTATTCTGTTTTGGAAAAACGAATAATCGCTCATTCTAAACTCCTGTTGTCTAAGAGAACTTAGTATTTGAAAATTGTCAACTTTGTGTAACACGCTTTATTTCATATAATTTTTAATTTGGCGTAAAATGGGTGTCATTCTACTTCATGTTTGTGAATTTCACACGATTCAAATACTTGGAATTGCTTTGTTGCAAAGGAATGGATGATTGTATGCCAAATCAGGCAACCATTCTGTTTATTTTTTCAGTTTTCAATTAATATCTTCTAAAATAATTCGATTTTCTAAATTTAAGTCAGCTTATCAGGTTCCTCGGAATTTTCCGAATCTGTGGACAACTTAGTCGAAACTCAAATCCCGACGGTTTGGGAGGAGATAGCCGAACAAGCTCTTGACAGCGGCGGCGACAGAGTACGTTACTTTTTTTTTAGAATAGAGAGATTATTCCTTGCAACAAATGTTAAAAATATTCGCCACCCTTTTGTATGCTGACATGGACACGTCAAACCAAGTTTTCGGACACACTTCGCAACATTGTTGGTGTTTGGTTGTCTTTTTTTTTGTATAGCAAGTATTTTAATGTTGTTTTTTGTATTGAAATCACTATTAAATCATCTTCGAAATGATGTAAAAGAATTTGCGTTTTGTGAAACTTGGCATTTTTTATACGCATACAAAATTAGAAAAAAAAAGGTTCCAAAACATAAGCGTAAAGTTTTCAAAATTATTGGGGGGCCGGGCCCCACAACCACATATATTCACGTCAGTGGAGTAGCCAAGGAGGGAGTTATACCCCCCATGAGGAATTTTTTGCCATACAAAATGTATATGCCTCACTCCCTTATCATACACCCGTACCGTATACATATATGTGAGTCGGAAGTCGTACCCCCCCCTTCCCCTTAAAAAATTTCTGGCTACGCCACTGATTTATGTACATATAACTTACTCTTAACTGCCAACTAGTACGGAATAGAATTAACCACTTTTTCTACATGATTTTTCGGCTTAAAATATAGCAAAATTTTTGTGCTGCGCGCTCGAGCTGGTTACTATTTTGAAAAAAATAATTTTAAAATATACTGTTTACAAAAAGTGGTTAATTATATTCCGTAGTAGTTGGCAGCTATGACTTACTATGTGTAAGTGTAAATTATTGGAGGCGCTCGAGCTCTATGGGTCCATAGAATTCTACACCTATGTAAGGTAAGTATCCATGTTAGTATCTTCCTACCATGTTATAAGTTAAAAATAGAAGCAAAGAAAACGTTTTTTAAACGTTTGTAAATGGCGTGAAATACTTTTTTTTATGTTAGTATAAATTAGTTTTCTGTATTTAGTGGTAAATTATTGGGTGGGCTCAGCCCCTATTCACAATTTATTGGGGGGGCTCGAGCCCCACGGGCCCATATAACTCTACGCCTATGTTCCAAAAGTGTCCACAATTTTGGCCACCACTGTATATCTATGATCGATTTTTAAAATAAATTAAAAGCGAGGCCAGTGTTTTTGGATACACCCTATATATACATATTTCATATTAACAACAGCAATTTCTCTTTTCAGGTGTGCCACTGAAAATACCCACTTCGCAGCGTGCCGCAGCGAGAACGCCACGCATATTCCCGCGGCCGAAATCATCAACAGGGCCGGGGACCCTCTACCCCTGTGGGCCAACACGCTCATACTCTTTCTGTTCCTACTCGTTTTTCGACTGCTCGGGTATCTGTCCCTCAGATACTTCAGACCTGCCAAGTGAAAAAAAAAAGAAAAGCACTCTTAGTGGCTTATCCAGAAAAGAAGAGGGGTTGGGAAGTTAAATATCCCCCTCCCTTAAAAACAACTTTAGCTTTGACGCGTTCACCTTCAAAAGAATGATAATTTGTGGATTTTTAAAAATGTATATTAGTATGTAAAAGTATTTTAGAAATCGATCCTTTGTTTCAAAATAATCTCAATAGATGGCAGCACCATATTTTAAAGTCTGCGGCGTTTAAATTTTTATTTATTTTATTTAGGTGAAATGTTCTATTTTAAAATAATATATCGTTTGAAATAAATAAATAAACAGGATTATGCCTTTAAAGGTTAACCTATCATAGAACATATCCTTGTCAAGTTACAGAGCCCGACTAAGCGAATTTAAGACACATTCTCGTGGAGGGGTTATTCTGATGTATGTGTACATATATGCAAATACAGAGCATTTCCGCTATTAAAAAAAATAAATAAAACAAAGACATCATTTCTTAGCTTAGCACAACAGCCTTTTATAAAGAATTTGTAGTTTTAACAGGTGAATTTCCTAGATAAAAAACCTTACACCTTTCTCCAGTAGACTAAAAAGTGTCATTTCTTCATTTGAGGAACACTCTTTCACCACCGAAAAGGCACAGCGGTGAAGATCCCCCTTCCGTAACCAGTGTTGCTTTCGAGCCCGAATCTAAACACTCACCGCTTGTGTAGCGTTGGGAGGATCTGAAGTCCTACTTTGGAAAGCTACATTGAGGGGGGATCTTCATAGCTGCATCTTTTCAGAAGTGAAAATGAACAGGTTATACTTAGATTCAAAGGGCGTAGTTTCATGTGCTCTCCAACTTTGTCTCAATTTCTTTTGATTTACAACGCTCGTTTTAAATTTTAAGGAATGCTTCCGTTTTTTGTCCTTGAATTCGATACGTGCCACGCCGAACAAACAGGAAAAGAACTTATCTTCTTGGAAGAGTTAACACTTTGATTGCGCGATGTTTGATCCGTGAAACACCTTATTTCAGCATTTTACGGCTACTAGCAATAAAATATAGTTTAATGGTCCCAGTCCCAACGCTAAAAGTACACCGTTGTCATCGATCTATTTAACTACCAACAACATGGCGGTCGATCGAATCGCCCAGCTGGCGCCACAGAGCTAAAGAAAGCTGGCTGCGCGGCCGCCCAGCCAGCTGTGCCAGAAAACTTCTTTAGCTCCGTGGTGACGAGGTGATCGATGACGACGGGTGTACTTTTTCAGCGATGGTCAGTCTATCCAGTGGGTCTTGTATATGGATGTGAAAAGGGTTAGGCGAATTCGCGATAGAGTACTTCGCCAAATTTATCGCCCCTGACTCCCCCCACCCCCTTTTGAAACTTTTCTGGATCCGCCACTGAAGACTGCGTTTGAGAAGGGGAAAAAAATATTGTGTTCATATGACTTTATTTATATAAACTTCCTGTGATGGTCCCGTTGAACCTACTTAATGGAATGTGCTTCAATGACGACGATGAAATGCATATCTTACTCCGGATATGGAATTTGTGTCTCTGTTAAGCGGGTTCCGTCAAATTTCTTCTTCTTTATTCCTTTGTAAATGACTGCTGTACATGTTATCTTACCTGCTGTCATTTTGCTTGTGGTTAGGCTTTTTTTTATTTTATTTTCCTGCGACAGAAAAAGAAATGTTTTAGTTCAATCAACAAAAAATTCGCTGATTCAACAAAAGTGTGGTTGGTGCTACTTTGACCTAATAATTTAGTTGAATAAACAAAAAATTCAGTTGGACATACAAGATGATGTTTTGAATAAAGAAAAATGTATTTGGATAAACAAGATAATATTTTGAATGAAGAAAAATTTAGCTAGATAAACGAGATATTTGTTGAATGAACAAAAATTTCGTTGGATAGCAAGATATTTTGTTGAATACACAAAATTTTGGTTAGATGAGCGAGATATTTTGTTGAATCAATGAAAACTTGGTTAGATAAGCAAAATATTTTGTTGAATCAATGAAAAATGTTTCTCTATCGCAAAATTATTTCGCTAAAATTGCAGCATTCAAACTTTTATTGTATCAACAAAACATTCTTTTGTCTACCTCTTCTTTGAATACTTCAGAAAGTTATTTTTATTCTATAAACCTCCATAAATTTTGAAGTCTCCTTAACATAATTTGATCACATAATTTTTAGGAATTATTATTAAAGGTATTAATTCTATCATAAATAAATACAGCCTTTCATTATTAAAATGAGCAGTGAGTCCTATCATATAAAAATATAGAACATGTATATTTGGGTTAATTTTCGAAATAAACTTACCGTAATAGCATAGCTTTAACGCGTGATACTCAGACTAATTAATTTCGGGTATAATTATAGCACAGATAAATTTTGCAAAAACAGTCAATGTAATCCAGTAAATCTATCCAGAATAACTGTTGCACATCTTAGATTAGTTAAGACATATGTTGTTCAAGGATAGTTGAGTTATAGTAATAAGGCACATCTCTTAGTTAAGTGTTTATCTTAGGTCATTTATATTTTGATTTGGTAATTTTTTTATATTCTACCAAATTTAAAATTTTTAAACTAATCTACGATTGAATATTAACGTTGGCAAATTAATCACTCGCTACTTCGTAGATAAGACGAACCACTTCTGATGAAAGAATAAATTAATCATCGAATAATTTAAAAATCAGTTATCTTTTAATTTAAATACATTTCAGTAATTTCAATAAATAAAATTGATTCGTGATAATGCGTATTTTGGTTAACAAGCTCGGTCGAGGAATAAATTAAGCTCATAATATTTCAAGGTACCACTGCATTTCTGAGCATTTTATTCTATTTAAAAATCCTTCAAACCTACCACATTGCAATATATATTGTACAGAAAAAAAATGTTGTATGCTAAATCATTTCTTCTTTTTTCGTTTTTTTTCTTTGCTTCATCTGGTGCTTAAGCCTTTTAGGCTTCCTTGTGCTATTATTGCATCATTTAAATATGAATGCAGTTCATTTATAAGTCATCCTGCAAAAGCCCATGCGATATTTTCATTACTTAATTATAAATATCTAGTCTTTATCAGTGGTCTCTCGAGTGGATGTAACAGTACTTGATTGAGATATGGCAAGGTAAATGCTTTAACGAAGAGTAAATTAGCCCCTACGGTAATAAATTTAGTTTAAAATAGTCATTTATATTTGATTAAACTTGTGGTTTCGACCTCACGACCCTCTTCTGTGTGCGAGTTTCAACGCCTCGTTAAAAACTAACTTCACTATAACGGATAGAAGGTCAGTTGAAACCGCGCCAACAGCTATCAATCAAATCAGGGGCGAGTTGCACGGAAATCCTTATCTTGCTCCCCCCCCCCCTCAAAAATATGCTAACGCTGGCCCTTTGCGAGACAAAAGAAAAAAAAAACATCATTGGGTCTCATGAAAAAAACACAGCGATGGGTCCGTCCATCGCTGTAAGGTGTCCCTCGAAAATATGCTACCGCTGGCCTTTTGCGAGACCCCCCCCCCAAAAAAAAACATTACTGGGTCCGGCCATCGCTGTAGGGGTCCCTCGAAAATACGCTACCGCTGGCCCTTTGCGAGACCGGAGGGTTCCCCTATGACTGTCCCCTTCCCCTCCATTTCGCGGGTGCAACTCGCCCGCAGATGAAATTCGTCAGCGGTGCAACTCGCTCTTTTCTACCATCGCTCGGTACAACTAACCCATTCTCTAACAGATTAGACTTTAAAAAGAAGAAAAGCCATGGTTTAAATGCACGGGCTAAAAGCAAGCAGAGAACGTATCAGTTAGACTTTTTGACTCTACGATAATACTTCTTTCTTATAGTAAAAAAAATATATCAATATTAACTCCTTCATGTATGTTATATTAGGTAATTTTGCTATAATCAAGCTTACCACAAAATTTGTAGCTCATGGACAAAGAGCGTTGGATAGACTGCAATTGTAAAATAATCTATAATTCTTCTAATTCTCATAAGTAAAATACTAACCGCGTAAATAGTTTACATGTTTTGATGGACGATTGGAAAATAATAACTCTTTATAAAATTATCTACTACACGTAATCTATCAAAATATAATTTTATCTCGCACATTTGAGCAACCACATTTTCGAATTCATGTTCTATGAACGAAAAAATGACATTTAAAAATTCTAAATTTTCATCTTGTTTAAAAAAGCTTAAAACTAAACACTTAAAGTAGCTTAGCTTGATTTTTTTTTTTTATCAGCACTTGCTTATATAATTTATTTAAACCGCGAACACTCATTATAAGAATATTATTCGGTCGAATTATATTCATGAGGCATCCATATCCACTAGAGCATGCAAATTTTCTTCTGTGTGTCTCACTCAAGTTTGCATCGGAACATTAAGAAATTTACCTTGCAGTTATCTGAATCAAGTGATACGTGAATAATAATAAAATCAGAAAAAAAGAAATCTATGCCATATTTTAGAATATTTAGCTTTACCCATTCTGTAACAAAACAAAAAAAAGTTAATGCGTATGTATACCACCATGTTGCTAGATAACTCACATGTGTAATTATAGAATGTAAATGTTAACTGAATGATGCATTTTATGTGCTGTATATTTTGTATTTATGTTAATGTAGGATTCGTAATTCCCGTTATAATGAACGAAGTTAAGCATCAATCAGATATGCCTTTCATACTTAACTTTTCCGAGTTCCTTTTTAGAGAAAAGCATTCCAGTACGTCCTGCTCTCTCTCTATCTTGAGAGGAAAAAAAAAAGCATGATGGAAATTAATTTGAAGCTGTGGATGGACCTCAGATGAATTAGGCCACTGGATGTTGCCACCACAAAATAAAAGACTTTAATCCCCACAAACTGCCGATGAACATTAACTGAAAACGATCATCAGTATTACTACGTATACAGTGTCAAGTTTTCATACGGATTTTGATACCTTTATTAATCTCTAATGGCAGCTGGTTGAACTGTGCTTGTTGCCGATAGTAGCCGATAGAGCCATGTGAGTTAATTTTTCTTTCTTTTTTTCAACGTATTCTAACTATCTCAGTTAACAAGTGACGTTCTTCAAACATTGTGGATATATTGGATATCGCAATCATGTTCCACATCAAGGACAGCTCAGCAATATTGTTCTTGGGAAAGCCGACTTAATAGCGTACTCTCTGTTGAAAAACATTGCCGTTTTCATGAGGGAATTGCTTTCCACCACCATCTTCAAGAGGAATAGACTTTTCTCTCTTCTTTTGCAATGCCTGCAAATAAGATGTCCAGAATATACAACCTGCGTGTCTTTTCAAGGATAGTATATCTTCAAATTTCTGAAATGGCGAATACCACGTCACTGTGTTATCTGAGAATGTAGAATGGGAAAACTTCGTCAAACACCGAAACATGTAGCGTTGTCAGTGATTTCGTTTTGACACCGAACTGTGGTTCTGTCAAGCAAAGGTGGAACTGTCGAAAACCTTTTAGAAGAGGACCCGAACGCGAACAGTAGTAACTTACTTTTAAAAAACGAAGAAGACTCTGCACAAACGATAAAGAACTGGGTGAAATAGACTAGCGCCGTGTCGTTTTCATGCCAAAATACGTATCAAACTTATAGATAGAATGAAATCAAAAGAATGGTAACGAGCTTGGAAAAAAAAATATATATTGAATGATTTTTTTAATGGTAAACGGAAGCAATAAAGAGGATTTTCTATGCTGATAATGTACTGAGTGGGAAACGTACGGTTTGTATTGTGACAAGAAGATATAACTTATTTTTGGATGCTGTGGATTTCTCTATTTGATACGAAGCTGATGTTGTTTCTGAGTGTTCGAGTATTTTCTTGTCAAGTGTTATTTCTGAACGTACAAAAAAAAAATTGTGTAAGGTTTGTATAGAATATACGTAAATGACAACAAGTCTAACTTATCACTGCCTATCAATCACTATCAAATGTTCAAACTACAAGATTTTTAGAAAAACCCATTGGTTTTACTGCAGCTAAATAAATTAAATTAAAAGAGGATGCGCGATTTTTAAATTAAAAATTTCTTAGCCATTTTATTTCTCACCAAAAAATTAGCTATTCCTTTTTCTTTTCCTTTTAGTAGTCCAGTGGTATGACAAAGACATCTGTAGATAAAGTACGCTTGTCAGCTAATATTAACATCCGTTTATTTAAAAAAAAATTTAAAAAACCATAATTTAGATGATTTAGTTGAACTGTCCTCCAACAAAACATTGAGTTCAGTATTGGATTGGTAGAATAACGAAGCGTTGTTATAGCAAATGTTGCATAGCACTCTCACAGCTTTCCGGTTAGATATATCTTTTTGGCAACCATAAGATGTCTTTAAATCATTGTCATGATGGAAATGACGTTTAGTGAATGGATTTCACACACACATACACACATCAGAATGTCTTTTTCCGAAACACTAAACTTCTATATGTAATGTTCTTCAACGTTTTTAATCGTCTACTGTACTACTAATCGTCTACCTGGTTTGTTCATAACACTAAAATCTACAAGTATAACAAAATGTATTAAACATGCATGGAGAACTTATACCTTTAATTTCTTACATTTATCCACCGAAAAAAATGCCTTCATACATGCAAACATCGTTCTTATTAGGACTAAAATAAAATTCTTTTCAGACATTTTGGTTGTGGTGCATAATTTATGATTTGTGTACTGGATTTCAAGTCGTCCTCACAAATCCTCATAAAATACGATGAATGGATACTATGCCACTGAGGTCACTTTTAAGACGTCGGATTCGCTGCAAAACAATTGTGGTGGTTAATTGTGAATTCTGCACAATTTCCCGGAATGGAACATCAATCCACGGATTTTAAGGAGGACAGTTCTGCTAGATTATACCAATGTATGATGTACGGAGGACAACGATCAGATATTTTCTAGTAAATTTAATACTTCCTGAAATTTTTTAGACAGCTGGGGAATGATGGTTTCGGTATTTTCCTCGTCTGTTATAAGCTCATCGGTTTTGTTTATTTTCAAAAAGTAAGAGTTTCATCTTAGCAAGAACTCAGCAAAGGCGAAATATAAGGTTGTAGGTCTGCATTTGGGGTCGCAAACTTTTTTTTCTCCGGATTTCTTCTTACGGATTGGTATCTTTTCTAAACACACGATTAGACGAGTAGCGTTAAAACTTCTATTTTGCAGAGTTTTAAAAATTGTTTGGGATATGCTCTATACCATTGATATGGATCCTATATGCAGCTTCAAAATCGTACAGTTCAAGTTTTATGGTACTCCTGTTTACGTTTACCATGTCTTATTAATATTTTACTAGCAATCTTTCTCTAACGAAGGTTATTTCTCTCTTGAATAACTTTATGTTCGTCCTGTAATAATGAAATAATTTCAGGGTTCCCATGATCCTTGAAAATCCCTGAAAGTCCTCAAATTTCAATTTAGAAAATCGGTGCCTTGAAAAATTTCACAGGATTCTTGAAAAGTCAGGACTTGCAAATGACTTCGAAGTAACTTTTCCCATGGATGCAAACATAGATATATGAATACAAGGAGACGGCATTTGCTACCTGATAGTGAAGCCGAAACTGTAACCGATCCGCCATATTGCTTAGGCCACATTGCAGTAGGACTGTGTTATTCTATGGTGACAGTTCCAATTTTAAAGAAGAAATGTCGCCAAAGTTGGCGCCAAGAATAATTACATATTTGGCATAATTTCTTGATTATGATTTTAACTGCAGAATGCTGAGATTTTTGTACTTAGAACTATTGTAACACGTAATTGTGCATCTTTACTTTTTAATCCGTAAAATCGTGCATCTTTCACTGCTATTTAAAAAGAAACCAACAAAATGTTCCGCCATACTTAGACCAGCACAGTTACATCATTTCGTGCAATGCTGAAGCTAGCTAATGCCATCTCCTTGTATTCATATCTCTAGGGATGCAAATCTCCATAAACCCACGTGACCAAGGAACGTAAAAATTGCCATTTCTCTGTTCTTGCCACTCTGGAAACAGGTCAAGCTCACTTGAGCATTGCTGTTCTATTGGTAGAGCAATTGATTCCTTTTTGAATTGACTTCGAACATGATTTGTTTTGCTACACTAGATCTTTATCAAATATAGCCTTGCAGAAAATGTTTATTATGATCAAAAGAGGGTTTCTATACATTTCATTTGTAAAATTTCTATAAAGAAGTTAATACATTAACTAAATTTAAAATATTTTTCAAGCATTTAGAATATATCCCTTAAATTTTTTATTGCCGCATTTTCTTTTGTTGACTAGAGTAGACAATGGGTTTTTCAAAAATTTTTAGTCTGATAGCTAATGTATGATGCATTTTGCTCTAATGTGGTACGCTAATCAAATACATGCTTATTAAAGCCTATTATGTGTACATGTTTGTTGTAGGTTACCTGCCCTATCTATGCGCTTTTTGGGGTAAGTTGGACTCATGTAGTTAGATTACACAAAATCTAGGTAATCTAAAATAATCCTTGCTATATAAACTACTCTGAAGCCAATAGAAAAACACTAAACTTTAAGGACATGCGTAAAGCAGATTTTACAGTAATATAAGCTTGGTATAAATAAATTTATTAAACTTGATCAATGCAAACTGAAAGTTTTGCATTAAATAATGCAAAATAAAAACAATATTTTTATGTAGTTTGTTGGCAAGGTTATTACAAATATAACATTTCCTTTGGTACTGCATGCATTTTTCTAGGCTTTTACATGAAAGAGGTATTGTAATTGGACAAACTGCATGTTTCCAGTATCACAGTACATATTGAAAAGGAGGCTCAAAAAACTGGCTTTAACTGTTTAAAACTAACAAAGAACCTTATACTATACATAATGCACATAAACATAAAATGAAACAGTACAGACCGTTTCGAGCAGTACAAAGGACCCACCTTCCTTCAGCTGCGAAAATTTCCTACCTCCACGAACGCAGAAAGTTATCTCACTTTCTGCCTTAGCGATAAACGGGAACGTTTTACAGATGAAGAAGAGTGGGGTTCTTTGTATCACCCGAAACGGTCCGTACTGTTTTATTTTATATTCATTTGTGTTATTTATAATGTAAGTTTTTCCATTACCATTGATGATATACGCTGACTGTAAGTTAATAGCACTACAAATTCTCGTTCGAAAAATACACTCGAAGGTGCAACATTTTTACACAGTTTTTGCCTTTCAACGAGTTTTGCAATTTATGTTACGTTTAAGAATATTTTTCTGAAAGTTTTATGGCTCCTACAAGTGCATTCAAAAAGGGTAATATAGCATAATTTTGTTCCTTGACGACATCTTTTTCTTTCGTTGAGCAGTGTTAACTTTTTTAAAGGTAGAATTAGTTGCAAAAGTGTATTAGACATATCCTTTTATTAACATAGATGAATAAAATCCAATTTTTAAGTAAAAAATCTGGAGTTATTCCACTCGACTTTCCGAACACTTACGATTAAGATCATTACCAAGCATTTAAATAAATTTTAATCGATGAATAATTCAAACATATATACCAAATTGAAGCTCAATCGAATGCGCCGTTTAAAAGCTAGCGCACTTTCAAGAATTTCCTCCCATAGGCCATAATGTAAAAGAAATCTTTGTCGTAGCCCTGTAAAAAAACTACAAGTCCTATACACACCAAAATCAATACCGGTCTTGCGACGGTAGTTTATACGATATATGCCCAATAGGAGCCCAATCGAATGTACCGTTTAGGAGCTATCCTGTTCACTCGCATACACACACATACATCTCGTAAAAATAGCATAAATGAATTCAGAAGACCTCAAAACGTGTCAATACACCAAAACCTCGAAGTCGATTTTTTTCATGATTACAATACTTTGCTTACATGGTAAATGTTCGGAAAGTATTAAATATAACGTTTTTGTTTGTTTGTTTGTTTCGCCAAGCTTGTAAATTGTTATCTTCGTTATTCGCTTTAAAGGTTACTTCAATGGGTTAAATTAAAGTACTCTTCATTTGTATCCAGTCCTCGTGGAATGTGAATTAGATGTCTGGGTTCGAGGCCATTCACAATTCTATACAGGGATATATATAACTGCGCGGATTCTTACGAATGACTGATTCCAGAGTACATGGAAATCCCGGAAAATCGCGTATTTCTAAGACACCTTGGTTCTCCCATAAAAATGATGACGTTACATAAGACGTACTATCCACGATTTAACAGCCATAATGCGGAGCGCCTGTGAGTCCAACTTATTCACATTGTCTTGCCTAGTTCTGCTGTCTAAAGTAGACGCTGCGACTCTACTGCTGTATGTGATAATAATTATAAAAAACAAAAACAAAAAATAGAGAGATGAATTCTCAGTGGTGATAAGAATGTACCTGAAACGGGATAAAGTTAACGTGAGCGTGTTAAATGTTGATGTTATCCTTATTGTTTTTATTTTTATTTTTTACGTGTACAGTCATATTTTGCAGCAGACCGCGTGTCTCTCTTATTATTACTACTTTTTCTTTTCTTTCTAAAAGGGAAAATACCTGTAATGTGATGATTATGTGCTTTGTATCATGTAATAAAGATTTCGTATACTCTTACTGTGTGATTTATTGTGCCCTGTTGCTGTTGTTTTCTTATGTCCTCTGGCAAACCGAGGTGATGCCTTCCGGCATCCTTCATATTGGCCGGCGATGGACGAAAGGGGACGGCTGCCATTTTTATGAGCCCTAGCAGGGTGTCCACCGACGACTTTTGCTAATTTAAAGATGAGACGACTTGACTTTTTTGAATAAAAATCGCCATTTTCATACTATTTTCAGGTTTTTGGCTACTGTACCTCACTCCAGGCGACTAATTTGAAGTTCAGATTTCGGTTTTTCTCAACTACTTTTTCATTTCCAATTTGCGACTGGTTGTTCATCAGACATTCTAATCAGTTTTCAGTTGTATTATAAGAAAAGAAAAATCTGATGTGAGCAACACATGACTTCCTTGCATGTCTATTAAATCAAAAATATTTTTGGCGCACTTCACCTAAACTTATTTTGTTTGAAAGCGATAAAATATTGTAGTAATAGTAAAAGGTTTAGCGATTTCTAGCCAAATATTTCCGATATCGCCTAGCTGGGCTTAATTTGAAAGATTTTCTTCTGACACTTAATTTGGCGATATTTCACCAAAAGCCAATAAGCTTGAGATAGTTGTGAGATTTTGGGGATAGCCAAAGTAGTTATTGACCACAGACTTTAAATGAATTGAATGTATCCATACACCTTTATGTACTTAAAGTCACTTGGCTGACCCTGTGCATAAATTACCAAGTCGATTGCAATAAAAAAAAAAAATATGCACAGTTAGATGTTACAATAGTTCTAAATACAAAATTTCAAAATTCTACGCTTAAAAGTTTTAGAGTTATGCGAAATAATTTTTGGCGATATTTGGACAAAATTCGCCAAGGTCGACGACAAATGGGCATGGACCAAACAATAATTGACTATAGCCAAATTTGGCGATATTTCGCCCAAACTCACCAATGACTATGAGAAATGGCGATATTTTGGCCATGGACCAAATGACTGACTATCGCCAAATTTGGCGAAACTTGCAAGGTCGACGACAAATTGCGAGATTTTGTCCATGGACCCAAACAATGACTGACTGCAAATGTAATATATTTAAGATGACCATAGGCGTTAATGTATTGAAATACTTTTCGGTGGGCCTGTAAATAAACTCTCCAGTAGATTGGAACCAAAAATCGACATGCACAACTACATGTTACAGCAATCTTATATATGAAATTTCAACATTCTACGACTAATAGTTTTTGAGATTTGAGAGTTAAATACATACAAACGTGCACCAAAAGTCGGCAAGATTGGCGACTTTAGGCGTAATTCTTGAGAGGCACGTGACCGTAATCGGACCATTACCTAGCTGTATGGTAGGACGGTATTGTGCTTGAAATGGATGAATGTCCCTAAAATTGCCATAGAATCTTTTGGGCGGCCCTGTAGATTACCTATCCAATCGAATGGGACCAAGAGGGGAGGTGCACAACTAGATGTTACAACAATCCCAAACATAAAGTTTCGACATTCTACGTCTAATAGTTTTTGAGATATGCGAGTTTGATGAATTGGGTTGTACATGCATTTATATGAACGAGCATGCTAGCGTATGATGAGATGCATCGAAAAAATTCTTAAAAGTAAATTTAGAAATAATCAAAATAAGTTTTTTCGTCGAAATCTGGCTCCCGAAATTTTTCGCAATCGCATAACTTCCTTATACTCCGTACAAGGAAGTAAAAAGTCTGATGTGCACACTACAAGACTTCCTTGTATGCCTGTTAAATTATAAATATTTTCAGTTCATTTCATCTAAGCTTATTTCATTTGAAAGAGATAAATTGCTGCAATAATACGGAAGTTTAGGGATTCTTACTCAAATATTCGAAATATCGCCAAGTTCAGTTCAGTTAAAAGCTTGCTTTCGGCACATAATTTGGCGATATATCGACAAAAGCCGCCAAGCTTGAGGGTAGTTTCCCAGATTTGGGCATAGCCGAAATAGTAATTGACCACAGACTTTGAATGAATTGGAGGTATAAATAGACCTTAATTTATTGAATGTCTATTTGCTGACCCTGTATAAATAAAAGCTCTAATGCATATCTAAAAGGTTGAAGAAGTCCTATAAACCCTACTTTAAGGTCTATTCGAATTTGTATGTATAAAAGAATTACACAACTTACTTCAATCAAGCAAGAAAGATAAATAATACAAAGCGCATCGATTATAAAACACTTTCCAACACTACAATGTTTTGCAACGAATTCGACCGTGTACTATTAGACGTAGAACTGGTAGGATTTTAGAGATAGTCTTTTAAAAAGTTATAATACTACTATAATGTAATTTTGCAAGACGCTGGTAAGAGACATTAAAAGCTATTTCCATCTTTCAACTGAAGAGTAACTGGCATGGAGAGTGAGGAATTCGCAGTCTGGCAGTCTAAAAGCAATGTTCCACACGCTAAATAACCAAATATTGCAGTTTTGTTGCGCGGAACTCGATTAGAGATATGAATTTTCAAATTTCCAAACTTTACATTGTTCTCAAGTTAAATAATTTTTTTGATTTCCTGCCAAATATCGCCAAGTTGTGTCTTTTTTTCTCTGTTTGGCGATTTTTCTTCAAAAGTCGCCCAGCTTTGCAATTTTGGGCACAATTGTTGAAGGAGGCACACGAAGTTAGTTCCAACTAACTATATGGCAGGATAGTCTCTAAAACTGCCATTGAACGTAGTGTATTGCAATTCTTTTAAGTGCTCTTGCAGAAGAACTAATAAATTATAAAGACGCTATTTTCGATGGAGAGTTTAATTTTGTAATCTTTAATAACATATATAAATTTTGTTTCGTTTGTGATAGCCGAATACATAAAATACTCTTTACAGAATGACTGCCCATAGAACGTAATGTATTGAGATTCTTTTGGGTGGCTTGTAAATGAACTATCCAGAGGAATCAAAATAGGAAGTGCACAGATAAATGTTACAAAAATCCTAAATATAAAATTTCAACATTCTACTGGGTGTCACAATTCCCTCCCAGGTTTGGAAGGCTTATAAAATACTATCCCCTATAAATGTTCAATTTGTGAACCTTTCGTGATGCGGCAGATATCAAGTCTAAAGTCAAATTCTTCCCTCCCCACACTCGCTTTAACATGTCACGATTAACGATAGGGAATGTGGTTGTGATCCCTTGGCGTAAATCTTTTAATTCTTGAGGCAAAGGGGGCACGAACATACTGTGGCGGAATTACTCTGCTACTCCTGGGGTTCGTCGTTCTAAAGCCCAGTTGGTGTAAAAAGTTCAAGTAAAAAGTCACTTGTCAGGATGGAACACAAACTTTATTGCTTCTAGAACTTCGCAGAACAATCAGCTGTACACAATTCACAAGCACAATCTAGCAGTAACGTGCTTTTAACAATCCGCTTAGATCAGAAGCTCTCACAAATGCTGTATTTCTCACACAAAATAAGTCACTTTCACAGGCAAAAATTCAGTGGAAATATTCAAGGGATATCGTACACAATCCCTTAAGACACAGCAATGAAGAATTTACACACAGCACTTTAAAAACAGCTTCATAAAGCAAGCTAAAACACAGCTTCTATAGCACTATCAATTCACAAAGCAAGCGTACTCTCACTGAGCTCTTCACACATTGAACGTTCAACTCGCACTGAACTGTCGGGGCAGCGCGCTGGTGGAATTTATAGAGGAGGCAGAAGCTGCGAGCAGTTTCTAGAAAAGTATATTCCTCGAAGATTCTACATAAAGCGAGACTTCTGATTACGTCATAGAAGAGAAATGTTAGGTTATTATGCGTTTATAATGCAGGAAAAACAACTTCCAGGCCCCATTGGGAAAATCGCGCCAAATGACCAAAAAGTCGCCAAGCTTGGCGACTTTTGGCGAAATATTGCCAAATATGGCGCCAAAAATAAGTCCTCAAATGTGAAGAGATCGAAGCCCTAGGACTAATATTTCTCGAGATTTCTAGAACCATTAAAAACAATGGCAAACCGAAACCTCCATATCTCCGGTTCTAATTGACCGATTTTGATGCCAGAAAAAGCAAAATTTATCTATTTGAAGCGTAGAGTACGAATTTTAAGCCCCAGAGCAGCGGGTTGCCCCGAAAATTCGTAACAATACGATCTCTTAAGTAAAACCCCATTAAAAATAATCGCATGGAATTAGCTCCGAAGAGTGACGTGGAAGAAGGCGATTGTCGGCTTCAGAACCTCGACCAATCCAACGACGAGGAAACTCGTTATTTGTGAAACAAAACTTGTAATATTTCTTTCCTCATTAAAGTCAACAATGTTGCTGCATTGGTAATACATTATTTTTTAACCCTTCTGAACCCGGGAGGGCACTGTCACGCACCCTGTATGTACCGGGTGATTCAAAATAGATGTTACGGCGATTATTAACACTTTCCAACAAGGTTGAAAAGTGTTTATGATTTCGGTTTGTCTGTCGTCCGTCCGTGCTCTAACTCGCGTAAATATGCATCGATTTCTACGAAATTTTAGTATGTTATTCTTATCTACTGTACCATGTACCCTATTGAAAATGGTATATATAGCATTTATAGTTTTTCTACAGGAGCACTCAAAATATTCCCAATATATTGCGGTCTATGGGAAGTTATTCTTTCAAGCGTATCATCCTACTATACAGTTACGCTGATCCCTGACTTCAAGATAAAAACTTTTTCCGCCATGACTGCAAAAAGATTACAAAGTTAACACAAAAAGCCTAATAACTTCTTCACCGTTTGTACGATCCGCTTGAAATTTTTCATGATCATGTATAAAAATATAGAAAACAATCTGCGCTACTTTAAAAATCTGAAAATCCACCCGTTCCCTCATTTTTAAGCGATTTTTCGCTATTTTCAGCACCATTTTCTTTCCGAGAGTGAAAAAAGTAAATCATTTGCGTGACAAAATTACCCTTTTCAAGTGAATAGGACGTCATACAATTGGGATTCAAATTCGTTTAAAAAAGCTTTTCCAGATTACACAGTTTATTATCATTTCTTTTTCAAAAATAAATCATTTGCATGGACATGAGAATAGCTGTGTACACAAAACGAAATCTTTCGATTGCGAAAAGATTCCGCGAGTTTTCAGAACAGCATGAAATTTAATTTGGGTATATAATAAAAAATGAATATGAACTTATTTATTTTAGGTGGATGAAAATTAAATATTTTGAATGTAAACAAATTTTCGCCAAATGCTTTTTCTAGCGCCAGTATTCATTGCCTCCACAACGGTCTTTGACTTCTAGTTTTAGAGATATTCTGCTATTTGAAATGAAACAAACCTGATATATGTTATATAAGGATTACAAGATGAAGCTAGCTTTCCATCGAAAGTAGTGTTTGTATAGTTAATAGTTTTTGTACAGAACCACTCAAAATAATTTCAATACAATACGGTCAGTGACAGTTTAGGGCAGAGACAGTGACAGTTACGGTCAAAGACAGGCATCTATTTAAAGCATATAATACTATCTGAAGCATATAATACTTATCTCCAAAATGTCGCCAGTTTTATGAAAAATACATCGCCAAATTTTTCGAAAAATTATTTTTTTGTAGGAAAGTGTTTTATATCCATGCGTTTTGCATGATTTATCTTTCTTGTTTTTTAAACCGTTAGTGATCGAAACATACTACCAGCTAGAAAAGTTCGTCAAATTAAGAGTAACTTACAAATATAGCATTTTTTTTCTTTTTTTTTTGGGGGGGGGGGGGGACCAACTATGAGTTGAAAAAAGTTAAAGAACGATCCCATTGTTGAGAATGGCAATCAAACGTGTGAAATTAACAGGTGCCGTTTTACCTGAATGGATCGGAACTGAATTATGAAATTAGTGATAGTTTAGTCTTTAAGAGGGTCATCCAGAAATTACACCATGCTTCTAGAGAAGGAATTTTAAAGTGCAAAAAAAGAATGACCAAATAATGGTATGGGTTCTATATGATGCCGTAACTTTCACTAGAAACTGCCAAACACGCGTTATAGGCAAATTTTAACTAAATTAGGATTTGAGGAGTCAACTGTGTTTATCAACATAAATTAATTCCATTTGAAAAGTAATTACATTTTTCTCCCTGAGACATCCCCTTACTGCTTGGCGACCAATGCCATAAATTTCAAATTGACATATCTCGGAAACTATTCCACGTAGAGACACGGGGTTTGTTTTATTAGTTTTCTTAGGCAAAGAGCAACATTCTTCTAAATACAAAAGGTAGGAAAGGAGGGCCGGTATAAAAATTAAAGTTCGTATTTTAATAGTGTTGCGGAATTACTCTGCTACTCCTGGGGTTCGTCGTTCTAAAGTCCTGTTGGTGTAAAAATGTTCAAGTAAAAAGTCACTTGTCAGGATGGAACACAAACTTTATTGCTTCTAGAACTTCGTAGAACAATCAGCTGTACATAATTCACAAGCACAATCTAGCAGTAACGTGCTTTTAACAATCCGCTTGGATCAGAAGCTCTCACAAATGCTGTATTTCTCACACAAAATAAGTCACTTTCACAGGCAAAAATTCCGTGGAAATATTCAAGGGATATAGTACACAATCCCTTAAGACACAGCAATGAAGAATTTACACACAGCACTTTAAAAACAGCTTCACAAAGCAAGCTAAAACACAGCTTCTATAGCACTATCAATTCACACAAAACAAGCGTACTGAGAGCTCTTCACACATTGAGCGTTCAACTCGCACACTGAACTGTCGGGGCGACGCGCGCTTCTATAAATAGCCGACGCAGGAGGTACAAGAGGTTTCCAGAAAAGTCAATTTCTCGAGGGTTCTACATAAAGCGTGAATTTTGATTACGTCATAGAAGAGAAATGTTAGGTTATTATGCGTTTTTAATGCAGGAAAAACAACTTCCAGGCCCCATTGGGAAAATCGCGCCAAATGACCAAAAAGTCGCCAAGCTTGGCGACTTTTGGCGAAATATCGCCAAATTTGGCGCCAAAAATAAGTCCTCAAAAGTGAAGAGATCTAAGCTCTAGGACTAATATTTCTCGAGATTTCTAGAACCTCCATTGAAAAATAATGGCAAATCGAAACCTCCATATCTCTGGTTCTATTTGGCCGATTTTGATGCAACAAAAAGCAAAATTTATCTATTTGAAGCGTAGAATACGAATTTTAAACTATTTTAAGCCCGAGAGCAGCGAGTTGCCCCGAAAATTCGTAACAATAGGCGTACAACCTCCAGTAATAAAAATGCCATATCTGAAAGCTACTCTTAATTTGACGAACTTTTCTAATGGAAATATGTTTCGATCACTTACAGTTTAAAAAAATATCGTCTTAACATCTATTTTGAATCACCATGTATATATATACATACAGGAAGCTTGTTATTTGTGAAACAAAACTTGTAATGTTTCTTTCTCAGTAAAGTTAACTTCGTCGCTGTATTGGTAATACATTATTTTTTTAAAAGCCATGCATAACTGTTAGTTTTTGAGACAACCTATAATAATATAACTGGCAGTTTATTATTACAGGTATAACTGATAGTTTTTGAGACATGCGAGTACGTACGTACAGACGCCTGGAGAAAACTAGTCAAAATGAATTTGCGGTTGGTCAAAATGAATGATTGTACATGCATATATACGAACATACATACACGAGTACGTCGAGACGACATGCGGAAACTACTCAAGTTTAGCGATATTCGAAATCGAATTTTTAATCAAAATCTGCATACCGAAATTTTTCGAGATCACTATAGTTCCTTATACTTCGCACAAGAAAGTTAAAACATAATATTAATGCTATTTAATTTTTTTTAAATAAAATAGCAACTTATGTGTGACTTCTGTACCTACTATTAAGCAAAACAATATAGTTGTATGTATGCTCTATAAAGGGGTATGTTTGTTAGGTCTCTTACCATATTCTCATCCCGGTTTGAAAACGATGTGACGGGAATAGTCCCCATGGTCTAGAGAAGAGTACTTCATCTGTAATTTGATATACGTCTTCTGAATCTCATAAGCACAATAAAACAGTTACTATGGACATGGTGGTGGAAATTAAAATTACACTCAAGTCCATAAATTAAGGATAATGAAGTTCAGGCAAAGAAAGAGAAAGAAGCAAAACAAATTTGACTTATTTGTAAAGTCTATATATTAAACAAAAAGTAAAGAGCAAAAAAGATGCTATATGTTTGACATAATTAATAAAAATTGCAAGTTTTACTCCCTTGACCAAATTTCAAAAAAGAACCTATTTACAAAAAACAGTATAACATGGTTAGTAGGATGGTTAATACGGAGTATGTCTCCCGGACGATGCAATACAGGCCTGACAACGCCTAGGCATGCTGAGTATCAAATGATCAATCTGATCTTGGGGAATATTACACCACTCATCAAGCAATGCACTCCGAAGTTCCGGTAGACAGGTGGGAGGGGGTTGACGGGCTGCAATTCGTCGGCCAAGCATATCCCACACATGCTCTATTGGATTCAAGTCCGGTGAGTATGCTGGCCAATGCATACGGGTGATATCCTCCGATTGAAGGCATTCGTCACAATGTTTGCACGGTGAGGACGGGCGTTGTCATCCATAAACACAAATTCAGCACCCATGGCGCGCCGAAACAAACGTACATGTTGTTCCAGAATGACATCCCGATAGATGTGGCCTGTCATCGTTACACTCTGAACATGCAGGTCAGTTTTGGAACCAAGAATAATTCCTCCCCAAACGAGCCATCCTGCACCACCGTAACGGTGTCTTTCAATGGTGTTCTCTTGGTGGTAACGGGTACCTGGCGCTCTCCAGATGAATGTCCGGCGAGAATCAGACTCCAAACTAAACCTGGACTCGTCGGAAAACATCACACAAGACCACTGTTGCGGTGTCCACAATGCATGCGCTCTACTCCAGGTTAATCGCAGGCGACAGTGAGTTGCGGTAAGTGGAACACATCTGACAGGCCTACGAGCATATAGACCAATGTGCCCTAAGCGTCTGTACACGGTCTGCCTTGAAACTGTCGTACCGGTAGCTGAAGAGAGCTGACGAGACAGGTCTGATGCTGTACTCCATCTGTTTCTTTTGGCAGTAACTGCCAAATAGCGGTCCTCATTCGGCGTTGTAACTCGGGGGCGACCTGTGCTGTAACGTCTACTCACTTTACCATCATCTTGGAATCGTTGCCAAAGCCTGGAGATGACACTCTGGGCGATTCCAAGTTCCTCGGATACTTCCAGCTGGGTACGTCCACATTCCAGTCGTCCGATAATTCTGCCACGTAAAACATCATCCAAATGCCTCCTTTGTGCCATAACTATGCGGTTTTTGCACTGAAAGGCTTTCACAGCGCTTGTGAACAATTTTACTTCTTTGCCACCATTCCTTATATACCCCTCTCTTACACTCTCGTCATTGTGACGTACCATCCACGCCATCTGGTGGTTTCCTGTAATTTGCATATTCTTCTTCAAGATGTGTGTGATCATTCCACAGGTGAAATTTTTATTTTAGAGATCAATTTCTGTGTGATTCTGAATTATCCTTAATTTATGGACATGAGTGTAATAAAAACTTCTATAATACAGATTGGCAATCTTCGCTGATACAAACAGTTTTTTCTTTATCAAAAAAATTGGCAATTTTAAAGCGTAAAATCTATGTATTATTTAAAACGTAACTGTTACCAATCTGTAGAATTTAATTTCGAAAACTTGATATTTGAGGTAAGTTTTACATAAATTTTACCAAATCTCAGGCAACATATTACAAGTTTTGGCTACAAAATATATTAGTTCATGACATGCCAACTGACTTTTCAAAGTGAGTGGGAATTATTGGTGCTAAAATAATGAAACATTAACAAAATGTAAAAGCAGAAATCCGAAAAATGCGCAACTTCGGTAATTTTTCAAAATTAAAAGTTCACAATTGTCTACGAAAACTCGAATATTTAGAATGAAAGAAATCAACCGTTGGGTGCAATTTTGAACTTGCATGTTATTCCGTCAATTATTTTCCATTATGATTGCCATTAAAACAGTTCTCGGTACTCACGTATTATCCCGGCGGTCTGCCAAGACGAGCAATTTTTCGCCAACATAAATGCCAGACAAATGAAATAGTTCATGGTTAGAAATACGTTTGGCAGCAGTTTGCCAGCACATTTGAAGCAAAAATCGTTTGGCGAAAATGACCTCTGGGATAAAACGTAAATACCCAGTTCTCCATATATATTGTTATACAGATTCCTTGGCAGACTGGCGTATTTAGCAGCGAGAAATATTTCATCTCACCGTGATGGCAAAAATCCAAGCTGTGCCACTCATAATTTTAAAATTGATATTACTTATTACTTAAGAGAAATTTCATTTTGGTGGTAACCTTGGCGCATTATCGCTTTTTTACTTGATAGCTTCACGGTGTTCTACGATTTACTCCAATAATGTTCCTAGAAAGTGAACTGAGAACTAATGATTCTCTTACTAACTAGGAGCTTATAAATAACATACACGATTATGAAATGAAACAGTGACTGTGTTATTTATTAAGTTTTCCATTAATTTTCTAAGTGCTAATGATGCCATCTTTTGTGTTGGCGACAAAGTGTGAAAAAAGTCGCCAACATAGAGTCCCTCTAACCGGTAACTACCAAAAAATTACTCTGCTGTGTCGCTGCCTACGTAATACTTACACAAGGACGGGAAAAGGTCGTGTTTTTCAGCAATAAAATGGGCGAAAACTTAGTTCGCTAAAATGACCGTTGGGGGCGCTTTTATGACCCTTCAACATTTGTGTTTTACCGCTGTTTGAATGTAAACAATGAGTTTTCGAGACGTTTAAACATGTTAATAAGGCAACGATGAGTACTTATAGGACCAAAAAGCGCCATCTACATTTTCCTCAGTTTTGAAAGCCGCATTTCTCGGCCTTGTGTAGTATTAGGTAGGCAACGGCTGTGTACAGATCTAAATTCTGTATAAAGACTTTTAGTTTTCATTTAACAATGCGATACTTACGTATTATCCCGGCGGTCATTCCCGCCAAACAGTTTTTTCGTCAAATGTGCTGGTAAACTGTTGCCAATCGTATTCCAAACCATCAATAATTTCTTCTGTCCGGCATTTATCTTGGCGAAAAATCGCTCATCTTGGCGGACCGCCGGGATAATACGTAAGTACCAACAAAGCTTTTGGAAGGTGAGTTCAAATTTTCATTATGAATTGATTGTTTTTTGCCTTAAATGGCTATGGTAATCCTAAAATCCTCTAACAAAGCGTTAAAGGAGTCTATTAGGTTATTTACAGGATTACCATAACCATTTTTTCAACTACTTTAACCACCAAGTTTGATTAAAACGCAAAAAATCTTGAGTTCATTAGAATAATTTTGCTTTAGTCGATTAGAACAGTTGATTATTTATTTTCAAAGTAGTTGGTAACATATTCTTAATTACTATATTTACAGAGTATTAAACTAAACGATTTTTAATAAATGGATGCCGTAGGAGATTCAGCCTTTGTTGAAAATTATTCTGAACGCAATTCTTTTGGTAAGAAATATTTTATGCCTATTTTTTTTTATGAAGATGGTTCACGGAACTTTAATAATGAAAAATTTAAGAGAAAAAAAGTACAATCATTAGCAGCCGGTCATGTGCGGTGTAGGCACTGACCTACATACCACCTCAGTAATAGGTTGTGTATTACCACATCAGTAGGTGAGTGTAGGTGGGTTTGGAGGTAGTCATGTCCTGTAGCAGTGGTGCACACAAGGGAGGGGTCAGGACCCCACCCAATAGAGTTGTCAATTTTCCTTCGTTAAATTGTCATGAAATTTTTGACTTTTAAATATGTTAGAAGAAATAAAATTCTTATTGTCAGCAGTTCAGATAGATAAATAAAACACAGTAAAAGGGGGTTACGATAAAAACATAAAAAAATATGCAATTTTTCAGGTGGTTGGTAGGTCACAGCTTTATAGGTTGGACTCCCTCCACGAGAAAATGTTGTGTGCGCCACTGTATCTGTAGCAAGGCTAAACTAGATTTGCACGCGGGTTTTTATCGAGGCTTTAACAATTTCAGAAATAAAAGGCGATTTGAATGAAAAACAACCTGTTAGATGGCTCTGCCTACTTAGATAAAAACTACGTTATTAGAAACCACTTGCTTTTAATAGCTAACCAGCAGTGGCGGCTTGTCATTAGGGGACAGGGGCCAAGCACTACCCCCCAAAACAACATTCATAAAAAATATTTTTTTATTATGCAAAACATCCTTTTAACAATTTACCTTTACTGAAAAAAAAAGGCATGCATTTTAATCTGTTTTAATACTATTCAGTAAAAATAGTACTTAAAAAACGATACAAAGTATACACGGGCAACAGGCTTGAGTGCCCCGAACTTAGCATCTTTCTCTGTTTAACGGGTTGGCATTTTGGCATTTAGCGCAAAAGCCATATTGACACGGCATTAACGTGGCTTCAAAGCGACTTATTTGACACTGTCTTCAGGGTACAGATATTCAGGCACAGGCATGGTGTTCTTCATTACTGAAGGGGAAATTTCGCCAAACGGCAGCTATTGATGAAATTTTCCGCTCAGTAGGATATATAATTTTTTATTTGCGCGATATTATATTATTTACAGTTAGTATTTTATACGTTAATATTGATTTTAAAATAAACAGATCATTTAAAAGTTATGAATGAGCACCTATAAAGAACATAACTATTTTAGTACGAAAGAAAAATTAAACGTATTGGGGGAAAAAAGAGTTTTCTATTAGCAATAGAGCAAGCTTTTTAATATTAGCATAGTTAGGTTTTTAATACTAATATAATTATGTAAAAGACAGAAAAAAAGTTGTACAGCAATTTTGATAATCATTTGCCCGTTTGAAAAATTTTAAATACTTACGCTATGTGCAAACAGGATAGGTTGCTTGGTACAAACGTTCTTTTTTGACATCTGATCCAGATTACATTGAACTAAAGGTGAACAAAACAGATATGATGTTTCTATGTGGATATTGATTCTATGGTGTGATTTAACACCAATGGGGTTTTTTCTTAAACTTGGCTTAGGCGAATTTAATGGGAATATTTTAAAGTTTTTTAATTTTCTGAGGACGATAGCGCATTTTGTGCAACCTATTTGCAGCCTTCATCTTACTCCATCCGCATTGCAGAAACGTCCTTTACCAACGCTGTATTCTTGTGGGACACCGACATCTTTCACACTTACGATTAAGATCATTACCAAGCATTTAAATAAATTTTAATCGATGAATAATTCAACAAAAATTATTAGTTTTTTCAATTTCAGCTCAATCGAATGTACCGTTTAAACGCGAGAGCACTTTCAAGAATTTCCCCCCCATAGGCCATAATGTAAAAGAAATCTTTGTCGTAGCCCGGTAGAAAAACTTTAAACATACATACTTACATCGCGTAAAAATAACATAAATAAATTCAGAAGAAACAAAATCTCGAAGTCGAATTTTTTCAAGATACAATACTAATACCTTCTCTTACATGGTACATGTTCGGAAAGTAAAAATGCCTGGAAATTTTCTATTTTTGCTCCCTAGAAAGAATGAATGAGACAGAGGATTCAGAGGTCAGACCGCTGAACAGTCTACGGACGAGATTTAGAAAAAACCTGCTAACGAATGCGCACAAGTCTTTCCGTGTTTTAGAACATCAGAGCCTCGTCGATTGCTTAGAAGCAGAGAAGGAATTTATAATCTCAGCTGGGTAAGATACGACTATGATCACACAGTTCAATAAAGTGAATTGATCACGTTGCAATTTTTACACAAAAAACAAATTATTCCTAAAGCAAGTACTGCGGAAGGTTTAGACTGGGGCGGTTTTGGTACTTCTGCCTTTAGTGATGCTACGAGGGATGAAATACGTTCGCTGATTGTCTCTTTTCTTCAGTAGCAAATTCTGTTTGTACTTCATTCTAGTGGCGAAAAGTTTCGCGTTGCTGGCAAGGAGTCGGCATTAACTCTGAGATACGCTATTCGTGAAAAATTCGCGTCATTCCCATAGGTGTAACATAGATCGCGCTGTAGCGCAAGTCTACTGTAATACCTATAGGAAAGGCAAACGTACACTGTCAGACAGAGAGCGAAAATCAATGTTGCAAGATGTCCTTTGGCAAAAGTTGTTAAAAATTTAATTATGTAATCTCATTATATAATACGCTAACGCATGCAGTACCAAAATCGACGATATTTCTATGCTGGGAACGGCAACAACTAAATGCAAACATTAGCTTAATAACGATAACACACGCGCAAAAATCCAAATGAACAGTTCAATGACGTCCAGTGAAGCAAGCCTATTCGTTACTGGTTAGGTATATCGCGCAGTAGCTAGATTATAAAATAACACTGCATACGCGAAAAAGCAAACTCTTTCCGATCTTTTCACATCACGTTTGTCGCACATTAAAAAAAGAAACCTCCTTGCAGTGGGCTGTAGCATATTTTAGCCATTTCCTGTTTCTTTTATATTTTTGTAACGATGGATACGTATTAAATAATGAAACAGTACTATAAAACACCAGGTTGCTAACTTTGGCACATTAACCTAGCAGCTGCTGAAATTAAGAAGTACTTCGGTAGGAATTTGCACAACACGTTATCACCCAATACAGTATTTTTATAATTTTATGAATGGAAATGCCACCCATTATATCTTTTAATACATCTTGCAATGTTGGTACTTGGCTTTGCCCCCATGGCCATCATCCGCTTTCATCATGACACCCAAAATTTGTAGCTACCCTAACCTAAATAAATTGAATGACAAACACTGTTAAAACAAAGAAACATGGTTTTCGTTGAAATAAGTCCGATAAAAGAACTAACCATGTTTCGCATATCAATTACAAAAGGCAATACAGTATATAAATTTTGTAGCAATCCATGACTGCGGCAGTTAGAGCAGGAATAGATAGATACAAAAATTGTTGATTTTTTTTTCAGCTTTCTTGTAAAATGTTTTAAATTTAGCTAACTTTAAGCGACCTAAAACTATTTAATTCTTACAGAAGGGATCACAACATCAATATATGGGATACCATAGAAGGAAGACACGTCCGTCGCCTTTCTGGTCACACAGCCCCCGTGACAGGTTTATCCCTGTACATTTCGAAAGAGCCGCCATTTGAAAAAATGATAGTCAGCTGCTCGGAAGATGAAACAGTCATTCAATGGTCACTGAATAAAGGTAATATACGGCAATAAGCGTTCTAGATGCGAATCACTTGAGCATACTGCAATATGAGGTAACGTTTACTCATGCACACAGTACGTAGTTCTCTTCGGGTCCCCTCGAAACAAGCAAAATTCTAATAACCATACCTTTTAACCATTAAAGTTTGAAGTAACTAGATTGAGAAATACAGTGCTTTCAAGCATCAGCCAATGAAGGGGCATACCTAATGTAGAATACCAGTTTACTGAACGGATGTTTTTCTAGTACTACTGATAAACTTGTGATTTTAATGAGTGTTCATCGCTCATTTGCTCGGATTTAAATTTGAAAAATAATATTATTTAGACCACTTTCTAGTATTTATATCAGCTAAATATACAAATGGAGAAATGGATTGTTTTTGGGACAGAAGTATGTCGCAATAAAAACACTGATTACAGGGACTACAAATCGATTTGATACTTTTCAGACTTCATGTCAACGAGGATTTTCGATTTAACCAACAGAAACCAGGTAATTCGGGTCATATAGGCCTACCACTATAGGAATTAGGATGTAAAGTCAGGCTGCACTTTGTAGTTAATTATGCATGCATAAATAAATTAGAATTTAAAACAACAAATTGCAAATTGATAAAGCTGTACTTTGGCTTTAATGTTCAATATACATTATTGTCCAGCTCGGGTAGATGAGATTTACCTAACGTAGACTTTATGCTTTTGCGGCCCTACTTTTTATGTCACAAACGCTTTCATCCATCAAAGTTGCATTTGTGGTGCATGGTTTTCGTTTCTAATTTATATACTGCATACAGATAAGCCTGATGTTAGAACAAAAGCGATCCATAAGAGAAAATCCAGCAAGAGTTTACCGAGCTTTGGTGAACGCCCGTCTTACCGCATAAAAATTCTCACCGTTGGGCAGTTTATGAAAGCTATCATAATAATTACAGCCGACCCTCGTTTATCGCGGTTAATTCGTTCTAGATCCGCCGCGATCGGGAAATATCCGCGAAGTAGGATCCTTCTTTTATAAATCAGATATTTTCGTAACCTATAACCGTGTCGTAAGACCTAGAAAACCTAGATAGTTCATGACCGAAGTATGATTTCTTGAACATTTAGTCTCTAGATATGAAATACATACGTTACGCATCAGACATTACAAGTATCATATTATTGAACGTTTAATTAAATACACACACACACACACATTCACTAGAATGAAAATATCACGCGATAGAAAAATATATTTGGGACTGTCAAAAAATATACCTGAAGAGAATACAATTTAAATTAACCTAATCGGTAAAAAATACGTACTTAAAGCGTCGGATATACATAAAACTTCCTTCCGTTTTTGAAGTCGATCCAAAACCACGAAACTCAAAAGACGAATGTGTACTACACTGCTGGCCACCCAAATTGCAACACCAAGAAAAACAAGAGATATCACAACAAAATTTATTGTGTAGATAACATGTTGACCAAGTAACAAATGATTAAATTTACAGCATTCTATGAAGCGTGGTTCCTGCCAAAATCAGTACCCAGAGTAGCCGCCGTTGTTGGAGATCACAGCTGCCACACGCCTCGGCATTGATTCAAAGAGACTTTGAATGTGTTCTTGGGGTACAGCAGACCAAGCAGCTTCCACACGTTGCCAAAGTTGATCTGGTGTGACAGCTGGGGATGAACTCTGGGTCAGTCGTTGAGCAACCATGGACCACATGTTTTCTATCGGCGAAAGATCCGGAGAGCGCGCCGGCCAGGGAAGCAATTCAATCTGGTGATTGACGAAGAACCCTTGGACAATGCGTGCCACGTGTGGCCGTGCATTATCCTGCTGAAATATGGCTGTTGGCAAGCCCTGAAGGTAAGAAAGGACAACTGGCTCCAACACCTCGGAGATGTAGCGCTGGCTGGTTAAAGTACCGGCAATGCGTACTAGAGGAGTGCGAGAGAGATATCCGATACCGCCCCATACCATAATACCCGGTGCAGGACCAGTGTGACGGTGCATTATGCAGCTGTTCAGCATCCTCTCTCCACGGTGTCTCCAGACTCGAATCCGACCGTCGTGGTGTTGCATACAGAAGCGTGACTCGTCAGTAAAGAGAATTTCATTCCATTCTGTCGTCCACATCCTTCTTTCATCGCACCATTGGCGGCGGAGACGTCTGTGGTTCCGCGTCAGAGGTAGACAAAGCAACGGACGTCTTGCGGACAGACCATTCTGCTGTAAACGACGTCGAATGGTACGCGCAGACACTGGATGATGCGTTACAGACTGAATCTGCTGTGATATGGTTCGTGATGTGACTGAGCGGTCCGTCACTGCCATGCGTACAATCCGCCTGTCATCATGTGACGTGGTGCACTGAGGTCGATGCGGTCGATCACGTCTGTCCGTCGTACCCTCCTGCACCCAACGATCACATATCCGCATCACAGTTGTTTGGTTTCGTCCAATACGACGACCGATTTCCCTGAAAGATAACCCACAATCTCGGTATGCCACTATCCTTCCTCTGTCAAACTCGGATACTTGATCAAAAGATGATCGTTGTTTCCTACGAGGCATAATTTATCGTTTTTTTGAAAAAAAAGCAAGAAAAACACAATTGCTGTACTTGAAACCGTCGAAATCTCCAAGCCTTAAATAGCGCTTTGAGGTGGCGCCACAGGCGCGCTTGATGTGCGTCTGCGCTGAAATTCTAATCATTTGCATATCTCACCTCAGCTAATGCATGTTGTAAATTTCATATTATTTGCATGCTTCCTTCAGGGTGTTGCATTTACGATGGCCAGCAGTGTATTTAATTTCATGTACTTTTTATAGGAGAGCAGTTGCTGAAGATAGAGACTAAAAATGTGGTCACCTGCATGGGGATCATGAACAGAAGGCTGGCGGTTATTGGAAACCGTACGTACTATTTGAAATTCCGAGTCTGATGTAACAGATTTTTTTTGTTGCTTTTACCAAATTAAATTGTAATCTAAAAAGGAATTTTCAATCGGTGACAGTTCTACTGTTCTTTCAGATAAAGGCTACATGGAAACATATCATTTGTCTTCCGGAGATTTATACTCAACCATTCTGGCCCACTTGGATCCTATCGATGCTTTAGCGGTAAGATTCCATTTCTATTCATCAGAAACATACATAGTACATTATTCGAAGAAATCGAATTTGCTCTTTTTATTTTATGAATGGCTGCAGGGGCGGTAGGAGATACATATACTGCCCTCATCCTCAAAAATTATGGGGTTTTGGAGCACATCCCGACAGAATTTTAAAATAAGCAAGTCATTCGACTGGGTAAATTATGAATTTTCTTCAATGTTTAAGCCGTCAAACATTCAGGAATCCTGCACAGCATGAAGGTTCGTTGTTTTTCACAATTTAAAGCATCACCAGAACGGGGTCATTCCCAGTTCTGCACCTCTCTTCCTTTTACCAAGAAGACAAACGGCTCAATAGATTTAATGTGCGCGTTCGCCGCATGTGTATGGTAGACAGTGGGTTTACATAGTAGTCAGCCATGATTCAAAACCGTGTGTGACATCCTGCAGCCAGGTTACCACCTGGCCCTTGAAGGAATTTCTATTGTAAATAATTATGATATCACCAGAAAAATGTACTTCGTTTTATTTTTTCTCTTCAGCCTTAAACTTATTAGGTCCGAGTTCTTTATATTATAAGTTTATCTAGTTGACTGTCGCATTCTTCATATGAGATATTGTTTGTGAACAGATTGCTTAACAGAACCTTTTCCAAATAGGTTGAGGGAAATCACGTATGCTCTGCAGTCTTCGAGGCACCCTCCAGCCTCAAGGTTTGGGAAGTTCAGTTTGAACAAATAATGTGCATCTTCCGCTTCGAGAGTTCACAGGGGCCTGAATTCTCTAGCCTTGCGATGTGGGACACAAAGGCGATGCTGGGACTGTCCGACCAGCAGAAATTGCTCGTGGTCGACTTCAAAAGAGGTGGAAGAGGAGTCATCGACTTGGAGAGACCTAATGGACGGCTTAGACAAGTTAGGGTGTGGAACGAATGGATCCTATCATGCTCGTCACACGAAGGAAGTGTTTTGCTGGATGGTAAGGAGAAAGGAATAAGCACTTTTGAATGAATGTAGATTGAAACACTTTCTATATAGAAATACTTAATACTTTGAAATCAAACTACGTATAATATGCAGAGTGTCCAGCAAAGGAACTACCGATTTCAAACTTAGATATCTCGAAAACAAAGGACAATAGAAGAATGTGGCAAACGGTATGTTTATTATGCAACCTTTAAAAATTTTATACAGAAGTTTCGAAACAGTAGTAACAATAGCGGAAAAAACACTCAAAATACTGGTGTTAAACAATAAAGTAAATAAAAAACTTTGTAAAAAACACACATTGGCCAAAACAATTTTTGGCTGAAACGTGCGTATCCTCTTACCTTTAACATCTTATGTGTGTTTTTTACAAAGTTTTTTATTTACTTTAGTAGTAACAATAGCTGCTAACAGAGAGTGGCGTACACAGATCTCCTTTATGGGGAAAGGGAGTTATGGACGAAATCTTATGTAATGTTAGAAGCCGTAATCTTTATGTCGAAAATTAAAGCATTTCTAGGTAGGAGTGTTACGTTTAACTTTTGCAAGAATATCAGGTCGATGCTTTCTTAAATTTGTGAAGTTCTTACTTATTACCCCCCTATTTGATTACAAAATCCTTCACTCATTTCCTTTGCATTTTGTCAAAGTTTGAATTTATGAACGGTGGGAAACATACTTCACACACTGACACAACTATTCCGAATAACGAATACTCATTTCTAGAGAACAGCAGGAGAGTAAAAATAAATAATTTGATCCAAAGGCTTGTTTAACAGGTTACATAGTTGCATAGTATTCAAGAAAGCGTTAGTAACTGTGCAATAAATCATTAAATTTTGGTAAGTGAAAAATTTCTGGTTTTTTATTATTATTTGAACCGAAAAAAAAAAGTATTTCGCGAAGATTTAATTTTCGCAATTACGACGGGCTCGTGAAAATAAGTGCTTTTACAGTTAGTATTATAAATATTACAAACTTAACAAACTTTTCCAGTGCAATATCACAGGTTAAAAGCGACAGTACCATTTGCCAACTGAGTGAAATGCACATTATTTCCGTAAATGGGATTAATTATGTTTGCTTTACTTAAAAATATTTCTATAGCCATAAATACGACAAATTATGTTCGATTTGCTTAAAAAACATTCAGTATGTGTATAAAATACTATTTTCTAGTTTTGTATTATTGTTCAAGATAGGGAAACATCGGTTTTAGTGAACTTCGGACATAGTGAACGAAATTTGCCGGTCCCAGAAGTTCACTATAACCGAAGTTGACTGTATTTTCATCATATGTTTTCCGTTGCAGTTCACAGAATCCACAACTATGAACATTTTGGCACATTTGATTCTAACATGTCGCATGTAAGTGCTATAGCAGCAGTGGAATTTGACAACAGCTTTAAAGTCATCCTTGGAGGTTCAGCATTAGCTGTACTAAGTTTTGATTTTGTTCTAACACAGGAAGATATCAGAACGCCTTTTAACAGGTATGAATTAGCTGTTACGTAACCACCTTCTTTGAAATTCATTCGATGTCTGCGACTTTCAACGAGACAGTCATGTAATTTCAAAAATAAAATCCAGTCCTCTTTTGGGAAAATTTTATCATATTTCTAAAACACCAAGATTTATAATAAAACGATAATTATCTTCTTTCCTCGCCCCCTCAATGGCAGTGTCCAATTGTTAGGCGGTAACTATAAATAATTATTGAGTACCGTGCATATTAATTTAATCAAACAAATATTTTTAGTTTGTTACGAAAATTAATACATTTCAACCATAATCAGTATTTAATATGCCCTTCCAGATCCAGTTTTAAGCGTTGTGGCATTGATCCCACCACGCTTTTACAATTTTTGGCAATTTGTTCAGGTCTACTTTTTAAAAACTTCGGCAAACCCTAAATATTACCCGATTTTTACGAAACAACTTCTTGACTTTTTTTTTCTCTCGTCAAATGGCACTTAGAAACCATCCGGTCGCATTAAGTATTGCAATTTTCCGTTTTTGTAACACCCTAGCCTAGACCAAGGATGGCAAACCCTTTTCGATGTGTATCAGTTAAAATTTACGGTTTAGTCTTTCAAGTGTCCAATGTGCCACTTGCTATAAACACACATACATTTCAAAATAATGTTTAAACCCTAGTTTTGATATCAATAAATCGAATTACATTTTGGACCGTATTTGCTGCTTAGTTATTGATTTCATTAAATTAAGTTGAATAAACACATTTTAAAAATATTTAAGTTTAATATTAAAAAAAGACAAAATCTCCTAATGAAACATGTCAAGTGAATGTGAGTAAAGGTAATTTGTCATGTATACACGGCGTGCCATTATAATACATGTTGTGTTACACATAGCGGCACACATGCCACAGATTCGCCCTTCGTATGAAAAACAACCCCATAACTTTTTTCCCGGGGTGCAAAATGTTGAAAAATTTATTCTTTATTCAATTAATACGCGCGGTACTGTACATTGAAAAAGGTACTGAAAACATTTTGTTGTAATCCAGTCTGTATGTTTTATACCACATTGTTGCACACTGACGGAAAAAAAAAAAAACATATTGTGTGGTAATGCTAATGTGGGACCTTTGTTGTGGATCTGGTGAATATATGGCCTTATAGTAAAATACATATCAGAAGGCAGTGAAAAATGTGCTCCAAACGTTTGTTTTATGAACTTATTTCACATTATAAAAACGTATTAAATTAAAACTATTAGCAAAATCACTGGCAAAAGCTTTTTTCATTTTTCTTTTTGATCACGGGAAATGGAACATTTTAATATCGGCAATTAAGTAAGTAGAAAATTTAGAAAAGCCGCTAAAATCCTGAGCAGTCCCTTGATGACTGTTCTTAATTTCAGCGATATTTGGAAGATAAAAGGTTGTTCTTCCAAGAGGAGGGGGGGGGGGACCCTACAGGCATTACAAAACTTATGAACGAAAAACAAACCAATGCTGTCGAACAAGACTCTTTTATAAACTTTACCATGTGCTTTAATAAACACTAAACCTCTCTATCTCCCACAACTTTCAGAAAAGTTGCCTTGCTGAGGTGCTATCCGCACAGAAATATTGTACTATCATATGATTATTTTTTTTTTTTTTTTTTCATGGATGTTTTAATATCTCCCACAGGTTAACCGTTTTCGAAAAAGCACAGCAAGCTTGTGAAGAAACATTCTACCCCCCCCCCCCCTTTCTTTTTGAGTCTTTAGCATAAGTGGATTCTAAAAGCTTTCCAAAAGTTGTACGATTTCTTAAAAGAACATCCTTGACATCGGTGTGTTCTGCCATACACAATTGAGACGAAACAAGCTTGAAAAATATAGAATTTGTCTTTGTTAAAAAATAGAAAACTAGCCATTACTAAATACTATTGGGAGTTAACAATTGTTTTGATTTAAATTTCTACCGAAATAAACCATGTTTTTCTAGTGAACTGGTGTGTGATATATCACTGATAGTTATGATATAATTCTCAAATTTTGTATAGCAACTGATTAATGTATGGGGCACATTTTACTAACTGGGAATTTTTTTTATTCTAAGGGGGTCATATACAAATTCAAAAAGGGTAACTTTTGAAAGTTAATGAAAATAACTTTTTGTAGTCTTTTCCTCCCTACCTTATTTTGAACATTTTTTTCATTTACATTGCCCACTTATCTAAGAATTAAAGCCTGTTACCAACTTTTTGGGACACCCTGCAATGTATATGTAACATGCACTGAGTCCATTCCTTAGCATTTAGTTCTAATGACGATGCATAATATCTATATTTTTTTGTATTGTATGATTATTTCTTAAGTATTCAAAAATTCGCTAAAAAATTTCAATTTGCAGTAAAACTTTTGAATTTGTATTGTTTTAGGTCTATGAATATACGTAATAGAAAGAGATTTGAGTGGAATAAGACGGTAAGCCCTTATACTATGAAACACCCTGTAGTAGAACAAAGTGAATCATTTCCTGTGGACAAGGACACATCAGAGGAAGAAGAAACGCCTCATGACGGTCATTGCTCACACACATCCACTCCAAAATCAAATTTCCATGAACTGCACAACTCAGGTTTCGAAACACAGAATGTCGAAAAATGTAATCCAAGAAACACAAGAACACCCTCAGTTTTAACTTTGTTTCCAGAAAGATGCGATGAGTTGCCATTTGACCATGAGAAAAGCAGATTGGAAAGAATGCTTCAGATTTGCACCGAGCCACGCGCAGCGATGAGGAAATTAGAAGAATTACTGGACCATGATGAGCTACCAAAAGAACTGGAAAAATGTTCTGTAATCAAGGAAATTGAAAGAACGGCAGAGTACAACGCATCTGATACGGATGAACCTGCAGAACATGTGATTGAAGAATTCGTAAATGAAGAGCTGGTGGAAGACACATTTGAGCGAGCGAGCGAAAAGGCAGAGAAGGTCGAATGTGACGCTGAGACTGCCACAGAAAGATTAAGTTTACTAAAGATAGATGATAAAGAGCTGAATGAAGTAATGAGTGAAACAGAAGAATTACTGGAAGAAATTGAAAACAATAAGAAGTATATCAACAAGTTTTGCCTATCAAAAAAGCAAAAGTGCAAAAAGGATAAGAAAAAACAAACTGAAAAATCCAGACACAAAAGATGTCAAATTATGTGATTTTTTGAAATTTTTAACAGATACAATTTAAAATCAAATACATCATCCTAAAAATACTTTGAAAATATGAAATGTTTCATTAAAAAAGGGGGAGATTAATTAACATAACTGTATGATTTTGATATACATATATACTTTAAATGGATTAAGTAATATTTTTATAGGGAAATCATACAGCAAATTCAAAATTGTTTCAAAACTTAAAGTTTTTAATTTCAGGAAAGCAACTGTATAAATTATTTTAAATAAGCTGAAGAATAAATTATTATTTATAACAGGAATGACAATTTCTTGATTTTAATATGACATGTTTCATAGACAAAAAACATTCCTTAAAGCAATATGAACTAAAACGTAAAAAATAATCTTTGTGTACAGATTTCGTTCAACAGCAGTATGATGTCCCACAAGTCGATAAAATTTAACATTTTGGACTAAGTTTACAATAAGAATAAAGTGATTGACAAATAAATAAATAAAATAATAATCATAACTTTAATGTTAGAAAAAGTGTGGGTTGCTTTTCACATAATTTTCATAGTGACAGTCATTACAAATAACTCTTCAATAATAATCATAATTAAGACAACTGATATCAAGCACCCCAAGCTTTTCTAACATTAAATTTATATTTTTGATAACTTCATTCATATTTGAAACTTAATTTAAAATGTTAAATTTCACCGAATTGTGGGACATCATACTGTTGTTGAACAAAATCTGTATATTTAAAGATTATGTTCAACTTTTTATTTTTATATTGCTTTAAAAGCGTGTTTTTTTTAGTTTTTTTTAAACTAAGATTTATTCTATTGCGCACGAAAAGATATATGTCTAAACTGCGATAGTCCATAAGGTATTGAAATTCTTTTGAGTGAACCCATAAATGCTGCATACACTATTTTTGATGAAGGGCCTTATTCTGTAATCCTTAACAATGTATATCAATTTTGTTTTGTAAGAAATAGATGAAGGTCTCAAAAATACACTTTACCAAAAATTTAGGAATTAGACTATTTAAATAAAATACTCCATTTTCAGTTATCAACCCCCCCCCCCCCCAAAAAAAAAGCCTTTGTTTTTACTTTCTGGTCTATTTTCAAAATTGGGATTTTTGTAAAACTTCACTGTTTTGAAGTGTTTCGTCTATTTTGAGGTATGTGAAATTTCACAAATTCAAAAATTCAGACTGTATTGCATTGTTCAAGTTGAATGTACCACATTTTAGGGCAGAAAGATTATGGAAAACATCACAAAATTGGCAGATCTTTTTATGGAACACTTCTGCAAACAAATATGTTTACAATTTAACAAATAACTTTAAATTGTTTTACTTTTTAGCTATTTTAATTGGTATAGTAATTGCCAATAAAATTTGATATTGGACAGTACATTATCTGAAAATGCAACCTAAAATAGTTAATTTATAGTTAAGTCTAAAACATTTCCAAGAAGGGTTTTCTTTAAGAAACCCAGGAAAATATAAATCATTTTCAGGATCATATTTTCTTATTTAAATAGCTGTGATAGATTGAAGACACATTTTACAACAAATATAAGTTATAACAGACAACTTTTTGTTATTTATATAAAAGAAAGGAATTTTTAATACATTCTACATGTGCTTTCACAAAATAAACAACCCCCCCCCTTTAGACAAATATATATATATATATATATATATATATATATATGTATGTATGTATGTATTTAATTGAAAGTATTTAAAACTTTTGTTTACTGCCATAAGAAATATTAAAATATGACTATGTGGATATATAGCATTGTAAAGCAAATGTGTATCATTAATTTACATCAGCATACATAGGTCTGAATTTATTTTATGAATATTTCTTTTTGAAACTTAAATAAGATGAGCCAGTCGTTTTATCTGTAATTCAAAATTATGTATTTTGTAAAGTAAAAAAAGAAAAGAAATTGTGCGGTCAGAAATGCTACTAGTCTCTCCCGAGGCAGTAAATTATTTAGGCAATTCTAGACTCAGTTCAGGTTAAAAAAAAAAAATAATAATACAAATGCTTATATATTTATTTTTAACTTATTCTCTTAAGAAGTAATGTATTTTTAAAAAATTTTTTTAAAGCAGACCAGGGGTCGATGCAGACAAAAATTGGGTCCGTTTCGCGGGCCCCTTCACAAAATTGTAAATGATTAAAACAGCCCCTTCACAAAAATACAATCGATTAAAATGGCACTTACTTCGAAATTTACATGACATTTTAATCTGTTTTATCAATTATTTTAGCAAAAAAGGCGACTTTTATTTAAAATTGATATGAAAAATCACAAAAAAAAAGCAATTTTGATAAAAATGGGACCCTGGAAAAAACTCCTGGATCGCCCCTGCAGACATTTAAAACCTTATATCAGACACTTAAAAAAATTCAAAATGTTTCTCCAGAAATCATACTGTACACTTTTACAAATGGCAGGCCTGTAATCTTAAGTGTGTTGCAATTATGCAGTTCATGCACTGAATGAAAGTATTTTGCAATCTTACAATATAATTTGCTAATGGTCTAATAATGACAGCAAGCATCCTTAAATCCCTCCCAAGCTTGGCTGTGTTGTGTGTGATTTTGGAAAAACATAGCTATAAAAGTAAATTCTCACAAAACAGAACTCAGCTTCGCAATATTTCCTATATTTGGCAAGAGGTTACCAAACATATAAGTTCCTAAGTCACAATCTAATTAAACAATTTACATGGAATAGAATGTAAACTTTGATTATTTAATGCGTAGGAAATTAATTTCAAACCAAATTAAGCCTTACAACAGCAGATCTCTTCAAAAATTTGTAACGTTCTATTTCTTTCGTTTGTCTTTGAGAAAGTGTAAAGTAACTGACACCCATTGTATTTATTCCTAAACTGTGTTAATTTTACACTAGATAAGCAAATATAACATAATTAACCCTTTGAGGCACAACCCTTTCCCAATGCTGAAAAAAGGGCAGGTGTTGCCATCGCTCGACTTAACTACCAGCAAGATGGCAGACGATCGAAACGTTCATCGTGTGCCACAGATCTAGAGACCCTTTTTTGATGCAGCTGGCTGTGCTTGGGCAATCTATCCGGCCGTTCTCGCATTCTTCCATTTTTCAGCAGATGTCAGTGTTGTAAAAAATAATCGTGACCATTTTTTTACGGGAAAGGACGTGCTAAAAAGTAAAGGATTCTCGTGGAGCTATGTCACCCGTAACTATTTTTATAGAAATCAAATCTGTTCTTCGTGACTGGCAACAGTCAAAACATCAGAGTTTGGTGTTCCCAGAGCGGGATCACTGCACGTTAAAGGGTTAAAGTAAAATTATGGAATTCTTTTGTCATTGTTTAACTATCACTGAAATAGATTTAAAAAAAAAAATTGCTTAGTTATTTATCAAATGCTTGTTGTTTAGCCGCCAGGCCATTAAACAACAGACTCTCCAACATTTTTCTACTTGATACATAACAGATAATGCAGGGCACTCCTCTAAATACAAAGCAGTCGTAGTCCAATTATGCAAAGAATCATGCATGTAGGAGAGCCAACAATATTAAAGTGAAAAAAAAATCTGCATACAGCCAATCATGCCCTGTTAACAGTCTAAAAGTTGCAACTGCAGCCACACAAGGTGATTCAGGGACAAGTTGCGATTCAGAAAAAGTATGTTCTAAGGTTTTGCCAAACGATTCATGCAAAGCTGTATCACAAAGAAAGCACCTGGAAATCCTACCAATTTCTAATTTTGCTGAACGGCATCTTAATTTTCCAAGGGTTTCTGAAGATGAAAGGATCCTTTCTTGTTTCCATCTGCCAAAGTATGAAGGGATCCACTTTTTTTTTTTTTTTTTTTTTCCCCCCGGACCTCCACCTCACACTCGCTGGAGAAAAGAAAGATTCACACTTTTGTTCTTCATTTTGATGTCACGTAATGCTAGTTGAAAAATTTCTTCTTCTGTCTTCGGAAGTTTCAAATTATTTTCATACGGGTTTTACTAATTAATTTTTCAGCTGATCAAAAAATTATCCTAGATGCTTGATTTTTTTTTAAACGAAAGCTGGGCAGTTTGTCCGTAACAGTATATTTTTTTTTAGTCGAAATATTCCATAGCTTTTTATATATGCGAGCTGAGATAGGCTCCTTGTTCTGAAATTCATCCGAATTTGCTGGAGTAAAGGGTTGTCGATTTTTATTTATCAAAAATTGGAAAATGCAGCTAATTAAAAAATGAAGGTCTCTTTAGAAAGAAAATCTTTCCTCTTTCCGATTGTGTATTATTTTCTCTTTCGGACGATCAGAAGCCTTCTTTTTCGGAGGGCAAAGACAGAAAACGGTCGAAAATAACATAAAATGTAAAATAATTCAAAAATTAAAAAAATACACCCAAGGTGCAAACTCCAGAATGCTTGGGAACTCCCCTGCAGAGTTTGCTGCAATTCGGTTGGATAGTTAGTCCGCTACGTGAACGACAGACAGACACTCTCTTTTATTATATGTATAGATTTGCGATTTCTGGCTTTACCTGCTCACCCATTTTCGATCAACTTTCCCTACCGATAGTGCAAAAGTGATAGCTGGAAAGAACAGAAACATGAAAGTAAAATTAAGACATTATGCCTCAGATGGAATAAATGTGTTGCTTTTTTCATTGACATGCGCTTGTAATTAAAAAGATGCCATATAATTTTAAAATATGTTTTTGTTTGACGATGCAAAAATTTTAATTTTATTCAAAGCCATATTTCAGACTACACAGATCTCAACACTGTGCAAAGAAATGGGTGCCAAGAACAATTAATTGCATTTTCAAGCTTAAGTCATTGTTTCAGATGAAAATAACTCATTTCTAGAATTAACACAAGAAAAGCAATATTTTTAACTGTTGGACTACTTGACCTGGTTAAAGTTTTACAAGGTCCAAACAAAAGCATTTCACTATTGGCAGAGTAAATCAATGCCTTCATCAAGAAACTTGGTATTATGCATCTTGAATAATGCAATTTTGATGAATTTACTGCAACTTCTGACAAAAAATAAGAACTTAGAAAATTTTGTTATTGATAAATGTATTGCAGAGTAAGAAACTGTATTTATGCATGATTTTTTTAAATGATGTGTTCTCAATCTGCTTGAAGAAAACATCGCAGCAGCCAAATTGTTGACTCACAATCAACTAATTAATATATCAAACAACAAAATTCCGAAACTAGAATTTTTATATAAAGATTTAAGCACATTTTGTCTGCCTTATGATCTAAATATGGAAACCTAGTAACAGAAGTTTTAAAAACATTGATCTGCTTCGCCACTTTTTACTTTAGGCTTCTTGTCAATGGTAGCTTTAAAAACAAACTAAAACAAAAATTGAGTATTATCATTTATATATATTTTACTTAGTTTGCAATGAGGACTCTCATATAGAAAAACAAGGACAAACATTGAACTAATAATTACTGATTAATTATTTTAAACAAGTTATTAGATTATTATTATTTGGTATTATTATAAGATTGTTATTACTTGGTAATATTCAATTTCAACACATGAGTAAAACTTAAAATACTTCATTTAGTAAAAGGATCAGGGTTCATACTCTTTAGTTGAAATAACATTCCCTCAGTTTTCCAGATACATTTCAATCAATTTCAAGGTTTATCAGAAAGAAATAAAGATATATAAATAATCATCACTCTATTTTAAATTTGTGTAATTTACACTCTAGAACTAATTACAACTTTATTTGATATTATTAATAGAATAAAACTTACTAATACAACCTGTTTAAAAATATGCAAAATAAAATATAAAACTATACATAAATTAGGATAAAACGTTTTATTTTGGTTGGGGAAAAAAAGGGGGGGGATCTTCTAGGTTAAGTTGGAAAGTTTCCAGGATTATTTATTTTTATTAAAATAAGTACCTTCTACTCAGTTTTCACTGAGATAATTAGAAGAGAAAAAAAATTGGTTTTCCCAAAGAGGCTTATGAAATTTCCTGAGTTTTCTAGATTGATGAAGCGCCCTGCATTTTTCCCTTACTCATCCTATGTATTGTATCAGGTTGTAACGAAAGTTTTCCGCCATATCTGCCTGAAAAACTAACTTCTAACTCCTCAGATAACTGTTTTTGAACTTTCGGTACCAAACCTGCACAGTGTCACATGATACAACAATAGCACTTAAAGCTGTACTCATAATTCGTTGATATTCTGTAGCTGACTTTTTGCAACACAACTGGAAGTACATGATGGTTCTAATCCTCTAGAGTGATAGTTCTATTTGAGACACCTTATACTTAATGATAACTATATTTTTTACAGATTTCACAACACAGTTATAAAGTAAACCTCTTTCTTTCAAATGCCAAAAATCGTTTGACAAAATATGAGCCAATACGCCAACGAGAACTGTGTGCTGATGAAGTTTGCAGTGGCAGGAAACTTTCGTTACAACCTAATATATGGGTTTTACTTTTTGGTCAGACCGTCACCCTCTAATACCTGGACGTGACCTACAGGTTGAGAAACAACCACTGAAGATGAACTCTATTTCAAACAGAAAATAAACGGCAGCCTAAACACAGAAGTGTCAGACAAGGCACATACATAAGATATCAAATTAACTCTTTAATGAGGCAGATAAATATATACAAAAGAGAACTGAAGATGAAATGTGTAGCTTAACTTTCACAGAAATTAGAAAAGGGTAGCTAACACATCCCATTACAAAATCACCACAGTAAGACCCTGAAAAGAAAAATAAGACTGTTACACTTAGTTAATAAACATATCACGTAAATGAGCGAGCACTACAAGAGCGAATAGGGAAAAAGCCAATTGCTCCCAAAGCAGTTGCAAGCTTTTAATTATGAAAGCGTACTAAGCAAGCATCTACCATGCAGCTACTGCATTGTTAGTGTATATATAAAAAGATCGCAAACAGTTCAAAATGCATTATGAATTAATATGGAGTGAAGAACTGAGAAATTTTAACTTGGAATTCTCATAAAAAAAATATTTATTGCTTATTTAAAAATTGCATACCTACAAATTTGTTTCATAATTTAAAAAAAATTGGCATAATTACAGCAATGGTACATAAAACCAATTGTTTACTTTCGGCAATCACAAACAAACTCTGCATTCATTTTAATTAGAAATATTCAGGCAGGTTACAATTAGAATGTATAAAATACCAGGCATAAAGCATGATGCAATTTTAATGTAGTCACATAAATAAAAATTGTTGGTTTTATTTTTAAACATTTTTGAAGAAACAGTTTCAAAGTGTAAATGAGCTAAACTGATAAATCATGTTGAGCTCTCAAAACATAAATAACAAGTTATTGCCACATAAAAATAGAAGAAATTTTAATGAAGAAAATATCAATAATTAAAAAGCAATAGAAGGGTTTACTGCAGAAGGGAAGTAGCTTCAACTATTGAAGTTTGCAGAAAACTGTAAAAAATGTATGGGGATTGAATACTAACTAATGAGACAAGCAGTTTTATTTCTTGAGTAAGATAAAAACTAATAATTGGAGCTACATCCTTTCAGTATAAGTTTTTTTTTTTTTTTTTTTTTTTTTTTTACTGCAGGATACTACATGTAACTTCAAACTTCCTTAGGGTGGACCCAACCCCCTCCCCCCAAGAAACTCTTCAATTTTAGAAGAGTCCAACTGAGTTCAATTCATACTAGATGAATTTCCTTGCCATGCCAGTGGTATAAAATAAATCAGAGGATAGAGATTTCATTATAAAATAAAATAGGATTTAAGTAAAATAATTAATTGGCAGCACTAAATAGAAGGTACCTTAAGTTTTAAATTCCCAGAAAAATGACATTTAAGGTAAGTTGAGTGATTTATGTCAGTCTGCAAATACACAATTCAAGGAAAGAAAAAGTATGCTTTAATGAAAACCATGTTATAAAAAGTTTACAGCTTAACATTGTACAGTCAATTCAAAGAATATGGCTAATTCTCTCAGTATTTCATGTCAGAGTAAGATGACCTTTTCTGTTTCCACTATTAACCTCAATCATGAAGAGAAAGAATCCTTCATTATCATATTCATATTACAACTTCAAAAAATTTGAAATTATGTTCAAAATACAGAAAAACAAATGAACAGGCACATTTTTATTACAAATGAATGACAGAGTTACGGAAGGAGGGGTGAAAAAATAACTTTTAATAATGAAAGTTTGTATTTTACAAACACTGATTTAACAGCAAATAATCATACAAAAGCCAAAAATATTCGACATATAGTTCTTATTCATGTCTTCTTTTACACCACATTTTTACAATGTCATTTACAGTGAAATAACGATTGATAATAGTTTTAAATTGATGAAACACAGCTGATTTTATGAAAAAGTACATCATTTAAAAATATGTCGCTGTTTTATACATCACCAATAAAAATTTTCACTTTTTATGTTGTACTTGCCGTCTCTCTTTCATAATACAGAAAATAAAATATAAAACATAAGACGAACACTTCATTAAGTTTTAGAACAAAATACATATTTTTTTAATATCAAATACTAAAACATTAATTTTTCAGGGAATTAATTCAAATATTTGTTGTGTTTACAAAAACATGCATAAAAATTATTCTAAAGATCATTCAGCAGACGTGCCAAGCCAAGTTATCAAGATCAAAAAGCCTGAGATCTTTTATGCACATAGTTTTTGATTAAAATGCACCTAAACATAATAATTTGTTTGTTTGTTTTTTCTTAAGTTCCGTGCGCATTAAAATAAACTTAGCACTATTCGATTTTCTGAGTTGTATAATCTTAATCTAAATAAATTTCAAAATTTTTCAAAAGAACTTAAATTATATTAAGACAGTTTATAACTTTTGAAATAATTTGTTAATTCAAAACAAAAAATACTTTTATTAATCTCTCAAAGCTTTAAAATTTGTATGATATTTCTAGATAAATAATGAACATAACATAACGAAAATTTAAAATTGGGGAAAGTTGCAATTCCGGTCACAAAAACTGTGCAACACAGTGACGCCCGCAGCAGATACTTGAGAAGGTCTGCAGGCTATTTCTGAGTTCGTATCGGCTGCTCTGCTGCTTATTATTCCGCTATGATGTCATGCGAGTTGCAACCCCCCTCCACAGACTACGCTTGCACGTAAAGCTTCTTCTGCATGCCACTGTTCGAACATGTCCATGAATGCGAATTGCAGATTCACTATTCAGATTTGTGAAAGCCCAGTTTTTGTCTTTTGCGTTAATTTACTCCTTTTAGATGCATCAATATGGATGATTATGAAAATAAACACTCAAAAAACTGGTGTTATAAGATAAAATAAACAAAAACTTTGTGAAAAAAACACACATAAAAGGTTACTTCAAGGCATAACGATCGTTTCGACCGAAAATTCGTTCGGTCTTCCTCAGACAAACCCTTCCGTCAAACACAGCAGAGGGAACTGAAAAAGAAAAACGATAAAAGATAATTATCTTTTTCAGTTCCCTCTGCTCTGTTTGACGGAAGGGTTTGTCTGAGGAAGACTGAACGAATTTTCGGTCGAAACGATCGTTACGCCTTGAAGTAACCTTTTATGTGTGTTTTTTTCACAAAGTTTTTGTTTATTTTAATATCGATGATTGCATCAGTGATTTTACATGCAATCTTCTCCCATCCTTTTTGTGAATAATCGTATTTGCTTTTGTTGCATGCATTGTATTAGCCTTTATAGCAAAGATTAAAATTACAACATATTTTTAACAAACAAAACATTTCTTGTTAAAGTTTGATATCGATGACTGCATCGAGTCATTTAATATGCAATCACTTTCCATTCTTTTTTATGAATAATCATATTTTTGTTCATTACAAGCCATTATGCTAACTTTAGTATCAACAGTTAAAATTACTATGTATTTTTAATAAATAATGATCATTTCACCAAAATATTTCTTAATCTTTTGTATGAGTTTCTATTTTTCAACCAAGATTACCTTGCAGACTATTTTTGCATTTTTAAATCTGCATTGCAGACTGATAAACAAAATTCTGTGACTGGGGTTGCAACTTTTGAATAAAGTCTTAAAAAGCCTGAGAAAATGAAGAAAAATCCCGAGGCCTAAAATAGGATAAAAAAGCCTGAGACTCAAGCCAAAATCCTACGACTTGGCACATCTGATACAGGTAAATCAAATATCAAATACTGCTTATTTAAGACACTTTGATTTTTCTTTTTTTTCTAAAACTAATCCTTTGTATAGTTAAGTACAACTTTATACACAGAACTAGGATAGAAGAAATTAACTGAAGCTTTAAAAAAATAGAATTATAGATTTGGAGACAATGCAAGAGCTTTGTATAAAAACTTATTAAATGTAGCTTAACATAGAGTTCAGTTGTTAACATAATTATATTTCTTTAAAAGTTAACCCCGATGATCTAATTAAAAAGTTTATTATAATAAAGGATTTTGCTGTATCCATATTAAAAATTGATTTCCATGTTCTGGTACAAAAAGTATTATTTAGTAACATTATATACATGACTGATGAGCACACTTCTTCAGCTTCATGATTTTCTTTCATTTGTCATTTTGTAGTTTATCACCGTTTCTAGAACAAAGTTACAAATCAAAATAACACTCAACAGATGTTTTCTTAAAATTACAAAAGAAAAATATTTAAAAACCTGTTCACGGATTGCACTGACACTTGCCTTATGTATTTTTTCCAAAAAGTAATCCCCACCCGCACTTAAAAAAAAAAAAGTCAAACTCCCTGAGATTCACTTTTTAGAAAATTTAGTCATATTTGTTAACTCACATTTATACATCTTTATGTTTTGTAATATATTTATTTTTATAAGTACCCGAAACAAACAAATTTTAGAAGCGTGCACAAGGTGGGCCAAGAAAAAACAACCTTTTTTTTCTATTTTCGATGATTGCAAAATGCACACGAGAAATTTGAATTTTGTACCATTTCTTGATTTGCTGCAAATGCATAGATATTTCTACCAAATTCTGTTTTCTGATTATTTTTTTATAAAATTTGTAAAAAAAAATAATAAATTAATTTTTCTATTTCTGATGATGGGTAATGTGGAAAAAATGTCTTTGGTGATACTAAGTTCATACAAAAAATTTGAAGTACGTAGGATAATTCTTTCATTTGCTGCAAATGCTTTCAGCAGAGCAATGCACAATCAAGAAAAAAAATTTTTTTTCAAAATTCGATTCGAAGAAAAATTTTATTTTCTAAAAAAGGCAAAACATTGTGAATAAATCATTCTGTTGGTGGGAGGCCGGGCAGAACTCTCTGTATTGCTACCTTCTAGTAGCGAGTTCATGGGTTGTTTTTGAATACATAACAAGCTGAGAGCTGTATAGAATTTTCTAAACATTGATATGCTGCATGTTTTCTAGTGGCGAGTTAAAGTAATGATGTGCTATGAAGTGCCGAGTTATAGCAAAATGGATAACATGAAAATATTCTCCATGTTCAAGTATGAAGGTACATCAGTTTTCATAGAGATTAGCTGTCTGGTCAAGAAGTTGATGCGCTGCAGCGCCATCTAATGGCAAGTAAAAATGCGCTGCAGTGCCATCTACTGGTAACAGCTGAATAATGAATAGTTAGAATATATTTATGTGCTCAACTGTGTAAGTGTAAATTTTTTTATGGCTATTTGTCGAACAGTATAGAAGTTCATGCATTGCAGTGCCACCTTGTGGCAAGTTAGAGGAAATTGGATAGTGTAAAAATATTCTTCATGCTCAAATATCCATGTGTACTAATTTTTATCAAAATTGGTCAAACGGTATTTTTTACAGCAAACAGTTGAACGAAACAGAATTCGATATTCTGCAGTGCCATCTAGTGGCAAGTTATAGCAAAATGGATAGTGTAAAAATATTATCGGTGTTCAAATATCCATAAGTACGAACTTTCATGAAAAATTACTAAATTTCATGGTGATTGGTCAAATGGTTTTGAAAGTCTTCAAAGACATACATACAAACATTCATTTATATATATATAGATTACTATAGATAAATAAAGTAAAATAAGTAACTTGAACGTTTTGACAAAATTTGCTAAAAACATTTAAAAAAAAAAACAGAATTTCGCTGAAATTTCTGTGAATTTTTGGTGTAAATGAAGGAATTATAATAAACTTCAAATTTTTTATATGAACTTGGTGCTACTAATGGTACTTTTTCTGTACTACCCAACAAAAAAAAAATCGGAAAAAAAAAAGTTTTTTTCCACAACCCCTGTTGTTTATATTTAATAATAATATTACATACATTTCGTTTTTATTTTAGTAGATATTTTCAAATGAATACATTGTAAATACTTCAAGTCACTGGTATTTCATGTACAGGTTATGGCTACACTTGGAGTTTCGGAAAGTTATTTTGAAATCAGAGGGAGATTTAAAATTATAAATAAATTTAACTGAATAGAAACACATCTTGGACAAATATTTTTATATATAATGTCGAAATACTTTGCACCACACACAATAAAATCAGTCAAAATTAGATTACTGATGATTTTAATTTTTGGGTGATGGCATGTTCCTTCAACATCTTAAAAGGGGAACACTGTCCAAAAGTTTGAATACAACAGCTTTACGTAATACATAGAAATCGAATAACAAGTTCTAATGTTAACCTGCCTGTATATATACACATAAAAAGGGTAAATTGGGAAAAGTTTTTGCAGTTTTAATTGAGTGTAATTTAGTATGAAATTAAATTAATATGCATACATAACTTAAGGCTTCATTTTTTACTAATCAAAAGTTTACCAAAAGCCACCCAAACACAGCATTAAGTCTTGAAACACAGCAATTTAAAATGATACAGTAAACCATCAATATTCTGCAAAAAAACTCAACCTGATGAATAACAGCTGAAATTTGAACAATTAAATAATAATAATCATTTATTTCTTTTTTCCTCTAAAAAATTTTAATTAAACTGGTGCAGCATGTTTTATAAAATGTATGCAGAATTTTGCTTTATAGCAAACATTAAATGTATAAACACTATTTACATATCTTGGAGGAAATGTGCGAATGTGTGATTAAAAGTTACACTTTAGCGTTTCTCATCGCTGTTCCAATATTTAATAGAAATTCCAATTCTATAATGAGATACAAGCTTCAAACACCGATGATCAACCAGAATTCATTTAAGAGAAAAAATATATGGAGACATGATGATCATACCATAGCTGCCAACATTTTTGTCACACAGACATTAAAAAAAGAACATAGCGTTTAACAGGCATTCAAAGAGAAGCATCAAACCAGCTTCGGTACATATGATGTAAATTTAGGTATTGGCTTTAAAATTTTAAAGAATTTCTATATACTAGTAACTTAAATCTTAATTTGTCTAATTACTGGGGGAAAACGGTTTTAAGTAAGTATTTTCTGGCTGGGAAAAAAAAAAAAAGAAAAGAAAGAAAGAAAGCAAAATACTAGACTATTAATCAAAGGATGTTTGACAGCTACGTTATTGGCAATTTAAAGAATGTTAAGTGAGGTTTTACTTTGAGAATTAAACTAGCCATGTCATAAAACTAGCAGATATTTTAAATATATACAACCTTTTAACTATAAAAATTAAAATACTAAGATAGAGATGGTCTACTGTAATTAAACACAGCAGCTTCCAACAGTGCCCCCAAGAGACATGAAATTTCCAATAAGCTCTTTTAGCTACGATAACGAAGTCCAAAAAAGCATGCATACCTTTCATCAAGAGTTACTCTTTAAGGCTTTCATGATTTTGACCAAAACTTACTACTGCCTTTGATTCTGAAAGCACAAAAATATAATTTTAACCCATGCCAACTAAAAGGGGGGTTTTAACATACAGGAGAAGTACTTTACCGCAAGAGCTAACTGAGTACCGAAACTCATAAACATGATGTGGAATAAACTGATAATTTTTCGAAACAATAAAAGCTTCTGGGAGAGAAACATTCAAGTCCTGATACACACACACTTATAATAAAGAATGACAAATTAATCAAGGCAGAAACATTTAAAGTAGGGTAAGTTAAGAAAAAAGTTTTATATTTATGTAACATATTACTTAAATTCCCTTTCTATTTGAAAACAAACTGTACTGATTTAAAAGATATATTTTAAAAGTATTTTTAAGTAGATTTTCTAATTCTCCATTTTCAAAGTTTGATGAAAATTACAATTCTAAGTACAGTAATAACAGTACTACAGAAATGCAATTAATCCTATCATCTAAATCGTTTTCAGGCTGTACATTAATTCAAATTATTCTTAAAATAGCCATAATTTTGTTTAATTCTGTTAACATGTTAAGTTACTCGTGCTGCTAAAGTGCTAATTTTGCAGCAAATAACGCAGTAATTAAAAACTTGATTTACAGTTTGCTTTAATTTTAAAATGTTTTCTTACAATTTACAAGATTATATTTTAGAAAAAAGTGCATTACATAGTTTTTTTTTTTTTTTTTAACTTAAGAACCTAATAATATAGGGAGAAAAAAAAATTAATGCGAGAAAATAAAATACATAATGTTCAGCTGATGTGGACGGTAACATTAATTTTCAATATCTCTCTTCTTTTTACATTTTATTTTTGTTCATTTATTCAAGTTAAATAAAGAATGCATTAAATATGTAAGGACCCATTACTAGACAGTGAATAATTTTGTTGACACTGGTGTTTAAGAGATGAAGGATGGCTTTCGGGCAAAGAAGGATGACAATTTTTTTCCTGAAATGTGCATCCTGATTCATAAATATCTTTTATAGGTATTATTTTACAAAGTTTTAATTATTTTAAAATTTATTGAGTTTTATTTATGTTAAGTATCCTTTAATATGAGTATATTTTTAATTCATTATTTGAAGACATATTATTTTATTTTCAGGGCAAAATAAACAGCCTTGTTCAAACAATAGGATTTTGTTCATAAAGGCCAATTATTATACCTTATACCTAAATGGTATTTTGATTTTAAAAGAATGAGCTTCGATGCATTTCTGTGTGTTCATTATTAGGAAGATTTGATGAATAAACGGGATTGAATGATTAGAAAATGTGCTGTTACCAATTAATAAAACAGGCCAGACATGATACTACTCTCTGAGGTTATACATATAGTATATACATGTATCTGTCCAACCACAATTAATTTCACAGTAATTTGATGAGAGTTAGATTTAGTTTTACACCTTTTTAATTTGTAATAGAGGTTTATTTGTTCGGATGCTTTGAAAACTTCATGAAATTTTTGTGTTTCTATTTTATTTTTTGTTAATCCTTTTTTGTTAGTTGATTTTTAGTTAAAATTTAAATAGACATGGAGACAGTGTAATTTTTATAATTTTAAAAGGTATATTTTGATAACCTTTTTCTTTTTAATAGTTACAATTATTTACGAAGTGTCTTTACTTTCAGTCTGAAGGCGGAACAGTACCACAAGTATTTATATTTATTATTAAAAAAAAGTGTTCTGAGATAATTATATATATATATATATATATATATATGCATATTTTAACTTGGATTCAGTTTGGCCAAAAACAGGAATGTAAGGGTAAGTAGAAATTTTTCATTTAAATAATTTTTATTTATTTTTTAACTAATTATTTTCATCTAGAAGGTTTAACATAAGAAAATAAACACAGCTGTCTCCTGAAACACAATCAAGCCAGCCCTGAAAAATATAAGCAATAAACATTTCAAATGCATACTTATTAGATCCTAAAGTAAAAAATAAATCAGTACTTTTTTTAAACAGTCAAGATTTTTAATATTTTTTAAAAGAGAAAAGTAGTACTACTGAAATTTTTTAGAGCACAAGTGGGCAAGCGTTCATTCACAAGATGCCGCCATATTGTTCAAAGGCTAACCATCTTGAATATTCTGATTCAGCTATCTATTATAATACATTACAGTTATTATTTTAATAATATCTTTTTAAGGTTACTAACACAATAAATTAAAATAATTTGGGTTAAAAGGTGTAATTATAGGTTATTTGACTGTAATAGGACCATGTCATTAATTACATGAAAACAACCATTTAGGGAGAAGGTATAATGAGCATGAGTACCTAGCATGATTTTCACGACCGTATACAGGTAATGCAATGAATTCAAAAATACTTCAATAAAAAATCAATAAAGAGAGTTATCTAATAGCACATACTATAAAGTAAGTAATGAACTCTGTAAATACCCTTTTACGACATGCTTCTTTTTTGATGGTTTTTCAGGTGCAGTCATAACTTCCCTTATTTCTTCAGATTCTCCATCTTGCTGTTGAGCTTTTAAAGTCTTTTTAATGGAAGTAATCTAGTAAATGAACCAAAGTATTACTGTGATGTAAAGATTGCAATAGAATAGTATATATGATACATAAAAATGGAGTTCTCGGACCATGTATTATACATAATCATAAAATTTCATTCTTTTTTCTTTTTAAAATACAGTAGAATCCCAACTTCAATCCAGCAAATTTTTCTAGATAATAAATATTTCAAATATGCTGGTATTCATTAGATTGAATGAAACTTTTCTTTAATGAATAAGAAATATAAATTGCTTAGGGGCAAAGTGTCTACATCAGGATTTACTTTTTAAGGCATTCTAGGATAAGAGGAAAAAAAAAAAAAAAAAACCTTTTGACTGCCAGATATATATGTATGTACATTAAATACATATTGCATACACACATATACAGTAGAACCTCAATTATCCGAAACTCTCCGTTATCCGAAGTCGGTTTCTTCTTCACTTTTTTCTTCCCCCCCCCCCCCCCCCATCTGAAAATTACTTTATGAAGGAGATTCTGAATTTGGTGCAGTTTCAATAATTGAGTTTTGGAAAACTGTCAATATCAAAGACTGCATTTATCTGATCAGTGACACGTGGGAATCTATGCAGCAATCGACATTAAGACGAAGTTGGCGAAAACTTTTGCCGAATTTCAATTCCGGTCCCAATTACTTCGGTTAATCGAGGTTCTACTGTATTGGCAAATACCTCTTACTTATGTTGGGAGAGCTCTTGATAAAAGACCAGAAACTGCACCTTCTCGTTCATATAGATTAATTGTTGATTGTCAAACATACTAATACAGATTAGCTGTGGCTCAGGAAGAACCTAATTCATGTCTGGCACCACTTTTTAGCGTTGAGAATAGTTGCTTTAGCAGCCTTATACATAAAAAATATTATCATTTATCTGAAAATAGTTGCAAAAAAGTAGCATGCTAATACCGTTAGTTACCAAGAGCATGTGATATAACAATGTTTTTATGACATAAGGAATTTGGAAGTGCTGATAAGGGAGTTTTGAGCATTATCCAACCATTCTAGCTTCATGATTAGTATCTTTCTCAAAGGGCAACTTGCAAATCTGTACTCATTAAACTGCATCTGCACAGTCTAGAATGTACCACTAAGAAAACATCAACTTGCCAGCTTTTGAAATTCCCAAGTTGTAAAATAAAGTGCGAACATGTTTGATGATTTTTACCAAATAATGTGCGAACGACATTTTAAATGATTTATACTAAAAGCATATGAGGAGCATTTTTTTAAAATGCTTTTCATAAAATAAACGCATGAAACACTTCTAAGTGGTGGGAAAGAGGTCTGGGGGTGGAAAGGCCAGAAATTCGGTAATCTTAAAATAAACAAAACTGAGGAATTCCGTGGAAAAGTTTCATGAATGTCAAATTCATGACAAATTCAGAACTTCAAAATTCATGGGAAAAAAAAAAAAAAGAATTTCATGTAGCATTGTAAATGCATCAACATACGTAAAACACTTATCGATAGATTTTATATGTATTTCCCGAAGCGGCTGCTCGCAACTGTTTCTGAACCTTGAAATCTAAAACTTCATAATAAAATTGGTCTCTGTGATCAAAAAAGTCACATTTTCCCCATTTTCTTTAAAAAATAGTCGCTTTTAGGCCTTTTGCTGAAAATAGTAGCAAATAGTCGCCTTTTAGTTGCCGGAGGTAGCCCTGCTAATTTTATTTCTTAACCTTTCTATACAGCAGCCGAATTTTGCTGAAGTTACCACAATTATACAAAACTGCCACTGTTCAAGTAATCTTGGAGGTCAGCAGATTTTCAACACATTAACAAAACAATATAGTGTTACAAATTTTGGTGGATTTAAGTTTTAAATTCAGATTAAAATTAATGTTCTACACATTAAATAAAGAAGGTCTGCATTTTGTAGCAACTAAATTAATTAATTACAAAGAGAGTTATGAAATTTTGAAATTCTGATTGGACGATATTAGGGTGAGGTGATTTCCTGCTAAATATGACAGATATTTCTAAGCTATGTTCAATTTTGGGCCAAATAAGGCATTTAGAGTGAATCTGGAGGATGCATATGATTATCGTTATTGGACCATTAAGGAATTTTTTATAGTAGGACTAGCTGCATACCCGTTCTTCACAGGGTAGCAAACTAATATTTTTCTTACACATATAAAACTAATTAATTACAATAATGTGGAATTTCAAAATATGCAATATTTTTACTCATGACATAAAGCTTCATTACAGATACTAAAGTGAAATGAAATATTGTGCAGCTACAACATGACTCAGAAACTTCGTCAGTGTCAACACTGATCAAAAGAGAACTGCACATTTTACAGGCGAGACTCTTCACTTTCAAAATGTCTTATTTCTACAGCAAAAATATTGTTTTTACGGTAAGTTCTAGAATTAATGCCTCAGAAATAACAACACATGACGAATAACATTTTACTTTTTTGTGTGTAATTCATAAAATGTGATTAATGTATAAATGCTTCAGACTCCTAAATTTTACTTAGCAAAAGAGTCTTAAAATATTGTTGTTAAGCACAGAAAAATCTGCCTGAAACATTTGATTACCTCTGTATGCTTTGATATTCAAAAATAGGGATGCATCAAATACCATATTTTGTTGAATAACGAATACCAAATATGACATTTTGATGCAAAAATTAGAAATCATCCTAGGCTTGAAAAGCTACAGCTAGCTAATGCATCCTTTCTTTGAAACATAAAAATTTAAATGTTAGGATATTTTTTAATTTATAAAGCTTGCGGAACACTATGGGTATTTACCACCCATGGCTGTTTTCCATAATTTGGTCATTTATACATGAGTACAGTTGATTATCATTTCTTATTAAAGTTGAAAATAAACCAGTGCTTCATGTGTTTCTCACTAAAATATGTGAACATCTGTGGTATTTAACATCAATGTCAACTTTTCATTATTTGGCAATTTACGCAAACAATCGAAACCCATTCGGTTGCCATTAAAACAGTTTTTATATATTGTTATGCATATTCTTGGAGCCTTTAACACTGCCAAGTTCCATCTCAGCACAGTGACAAACGTTCAAGATGTACCAAAACTGCTATAATGGCATATTTTATTACATACATATGCCAAATACTTGAACTCAAAAATGGGTGGTAAATACCCATGCTTCCCCATGCTGAATCTAAATCTAATACCCATGCTGAATCTAAAAGGTATTACCACAGTTTCCATTTGAATTATTTTAATCTTTCAAAATACTGGGAACACACTCCTTACAGATCTCATCTGCTTGGAGAGGTAGTCTGGTGCCATATCGTATCTGATGGCGATTCATAAATGGCACCTTTTAAATGTTATAACTACCTATCTTGTATCAGAAAAATGTATCATCTGTAGTTTTAATCTGCTATTATCTAAGTCATCTTGTTATTTGAAAACTGTGAGCTTTAAGTAACACACTTTGATTTCTTTCTTTCTCATACTTTTTCATTTGGCGCAATTCCCAGTTCATGATTTTCAAATGCATAAGATTCTGTAAGCTGTTCTGCTTTGTATGAAAAGCATAAATATATTTATGCTGGTGAAAATCATTAGACTGGCAACCATAGTGCTCATTTTTACAATTTTTTATTACTGTATTAGCCCGAATACAAGGAGATTTTTATGCCTGATCATTTCCCATAAAAACCTCGCTCGCGCTAAATTCGAGGCCTCAATATAGGATTTTTTGAATTATCTTGATGAAAAATTTTTGGGTGGCATTATATTCATTCTTATAGGGTAATAAATATTTTCTAAAATAATTCTAATTTGAAAATTTAATTTAGGATTTGTATTTATCCAGCGTATAGCTATCCTTATTCCGAATTTCATGCAAATTCATCCAGCCATTTCACCGTGAAAGAGTAACAAACATACAAACTCACAATAATGCATTACTAATATTTATAGGATTAAATGCTGGATAAAACGCTAATCCCTTTAAAAATTGCACCATCAAAGGCATTCCTTCATTTGGCAGATATCCCTAGTGTACTTTGACTCAAAAAAAAAAAAAAAAAAAAAAGACAGATTCAAATTGCTTTAAAACAGTTATTATTTTAACAATAATCAAAGTTTACCTCAGTTTCAATTTGCTGCTTTAGCTTCAAGTGGTTGTCTTTCATAGAATTAGCTTTAACAATTTGATTCTCAATATTGTTTAAAACAGCTTCACAACTATCAGTCCTAAAATAAAAATGAAAATATAAGAAACACAAAATTTTTTGTTATAAAGATAAAAAAAAAACACTGATTTTAGAAGAAAATGTCTAAAATTAACGAAAACAAAATCAATAATATTGATAGACAACACAAAAAGAATAAAGTGAATGGTATCTCAGTAGACTTAATTAGAGTTGTGCTCATCTTCCAGAAAGTAATGTACATAAAGTTCACATATATATAAAGTCAACTCCAGTTGCCACTGGACATGGGAGAATCCATACTACTATACCACCAGGCAATCATCTTTTATTTTACAAATTTGTAAAATCCTTTCAAATTTGTAAATTCCTTTTAACTGAGCATTCTGTGTCAATCTACAGCATTACCATAGCAAAACCTGTAGCTATGATGCTAAAGGTGCTGAATAAAGCCAACAGTGCTGGAACACAAAACACACGCACGCACAGATAGACACACACACCAAAAAAAAAAAAAAAAAAAAAAACTGCAAAATAGAATAAAGTTTTTTTTTTTTTTCTAATCTCTTCATACTATCAAAAGTTGTGTAAATCTTAGAAAGAGAGGACGCAGTCTTCAAATCATTGATTTGAATGAAATTTTGTAGAAATGCAGCTCTCAGATAAACCATCAAATCAGTGTCCTCAACTTAAATAGTACTCTGAATAAAAAAGGATTTTGAACAAGCATGGTGTGGGCAATTATGGCACGAAATCAATAACCAAGACGTAATGGATTTGGGTCATTTTAAATTGTGATTTGAAAGTCATGTCCTCTCCTACAGATCTTTTAATCATATTTCTCGTACATTATTACTTGTGCAATGACATCTCATAAAAATTGATAGAATTAAACGTTCTTCAATGGTAAGTACAGATCTGAATTACTTTTGTGTATTAAAGTTAAAAAATAAAAACTTGGTGAAAAAACACACATAAATGTTACTTATACCACTTCGTGGTATAAGTAACATTTTGTGTGTGTTTTTTCTTACTACTTATACCACTCTTGCTACCACTCTTCTGTACATACCTCTTGCTATTTATACCACTTCGTGGTATAAGTAACATTTTATGTGTGTTTTTTCACAAAGTTTTTATTTATATTATTGTTTAACACCAGTACTTTGAGTTTTTTTCATAATTAAAGTTAATTCATTAAATTAAAAGTTACTTTATAAATCAGTGATTTTTTTGTGATTGAGGGGCATCTTGCATTTTTGTTCAATAATGCATGTAAAAATCACTTGCATAAGTCAACATTTGTAATTTGGATTCAACACAAACGTCTATAATTAAATTTAAAAAGTAATGGTTCATAAAAACTGACATTTTATGACTATTCTTGAATATTATTAGCAAACTTGATTTCTCCCAGCCAGCACTTAACCGTTTGACTGCTATGCAGCACTATTGCGTTTTTGGAATGTACACCCTCCAAAAGAAGCATTCGAGAAAGAGAGAAATTTCCTACGTTGGTTACGTATGTTAAAAATTATTTATCATAGAATATGAGTTAGGCTATGCATAAATATGACATTCCATATTTCTATTAAGTTGTGCGTTTTTCAAAAACTGAATTATTTTTCGCAAATCTAAAATAGGAAATTTCTCTCTTACTCGAATACTTTTATTGGAGGGTGTATGAGGATTTTGATGGATAGCAGTCAAACGGTTAATTTCTAGCAAAAATAGTGCTGGAGTCCTCATATTCCCTAGAGCTCATGTTCAATCACAGTTGCATACAGTAAACCTCCCCAACCCCGTAATACGGGAGTCGGTAGTACATTCTATTAAAATAATAATTCGAGATTTTCCCATAAAATAGTACAAAACATATTTTTATTATTTCACAGAACAGTGAAATGAACTGAAATAGTTTGAAATGAGCATGAAGAAATATAAACATATATAGTAGAAAACCCAAAATCTTCATTCCTGTAAGAACACGGAAAGAGAAGCAGCACCCTGCTGGGCAGGGTAAACCACTCTCTCGGCTGGACTGCTGTGAGACCATTTACACTCATGGGAGCTGGTGCACATAAAATGCATCGTGGCTCCAATGTCCTCCATATTCAAACGAAACCTCTGGGGGTGCCGAATTCAGGTAGTTGGTAACTCCTCTGTAATTGGTTCAAAATTAGGGTACCCAAGTGAAGTCAGACTTCCTTCCACCAGGGCTCATTAAAATGGAAACCGTCCCCCCACTGTCCTATATGAAGGATCTGGCACCACCCTGCTGTTGCCAGAGGGTATTAGAAATTAAAACACCCAAAATCTGTTGGTCTGAGATAGGTTCGAGGCAAGAAGTCCTGAATGGTCTGCCTGCTAAAATCAGTTTGTGAGCCAAAAAGGGGAAATTTTCGAGTTCGGTGAACTCCAGAGCGTAATATTCATGAGCTCAACTGGGTTTTGCCTAATATGTAAAACTTCCTCTAAAAAAAAAGTACGGCAGCTGAGCTCTGATGAGCTACTATGCAAATTAAGCCCTGCTCCCAACACATATATCTACAGTCCCTGGCCATATTAATGTGACCATCAACAAATATATGTATACGCGGTGTTTTAAAATTAGATGTACAAACCTTTAGAAGCTGTAGGATACACCAAGACGATTCAGAATCACAGAGCAATGTGGCACTCGAAACATTGCTCTGTGTGTACCGTTAATAATAATCGCTTTGGAAGAAATGTTGAAGTGTGCATGTAATTTCTTAGACAAGTTTCGCCTCTTACAATTTCATCAAAGTAATGAAAAAAAATCTGAATTAAAAATTTTTATCAAGTGCTATCTGTGCAGATGCATTAGTTTTTGAAAAAACATGGTCGGAAAGTTCACTATTACTGGAACACTTCTAAAGTGATTATTAATAGGTACTTGAAGATGACGTTTTCGACCCCACATTGCTAGGTAAATTCTGAACCATCTTGGTGTAACCTAGCCCCTAAAAGTTTGTATCTATAATTTTGAAACACCTTGTATATATATTTTTTTAATTCTTTTTTTAAGGCACAACTTCTATGAATAAATTGCTATTTTATAGTAGTGACAACTCTTTTGTGAATATTTGCCAACACTGGTATTGTGGGTAGAAAACTTTTACTCTTACAGTATCACAGGTTTCAATAGAAGAATGCTGAAGTAAACTATTTATTCTCCAGAAAGATAAAAAAGATTAAAATTAGGTTCTTGAAACCTAATATACTTTTGGAGTTTTTCTCACCAAAAAGTTAATAAACAATTGGCGGATTTCACTGATATGAAGTAGGAAAAAATGCAGAAATCCACTGATCTGCAAAATAATGAAAAGCTCAGACAGTTTTATGCTTACATTGTTCCTATAGAAAAAATATAGCTAGCTGAACTATGCAGGAAATTTGTTTTGTTTTAGTTAAATCTACAGAGACTTCAGATTCTACAATGCCATCCAAATGTTCAAGAACCACTGGATTTCCACAAAGAGGAGCTGAAAATGGATCAACTCATAGAAATGCAAGAGCAAAAGCAAGACACTGAAGAACTTGATTCTTTGTACTAGTTCAATTAAAAAGGGGTTACAAATTTTAACCCTCTGAGCGTCCTCGAAATGGGCAAATAATGTAAAGTTGTTTTTACGGTAAAATTTTCATGTAGGTTTATACTTATGAAAAAAATAAAATTTTGATAGGAAGATTTCTAATTATTAAAAAACAAGTTCCTAAATTACTTACAAGCTTTCATATTGGAACATATTTTATAATACCTGACTGTTATAAATAATTAAAGTTATAGATGCATTGCAGTGAAAACTGGAACGAAGCTGACGGGATTTTACGTCTCAGCCGCTTGGAGGGTTAAAAGATAAACACTACAGAAGAGTGCAGTTCTTATACAAAACAAGAAACAAACAAAGATTTGCATGTTACAAGGAAATTTTGAAGGGAAAAAATCATTGAGCTGTCATAAGATTTTGTTAGATTTTATGAAGCCTTCTGTATCTAATAAACTTCAGTTAATGATTTTAATTATATAATTTGCTACACATCATATGCAATAGCTAAGATTTTATGAAACTTTTTTTTTCTTCTGAATTATTGTTTTCCTTAGTTTCTGGTTTCAATTAAAAATAATTTGTACGTACATATCTATGCCGGTGCATGAACTAATATCCAGGACGTGAAGCAAGCTTAGCGCTGCTTGGCACTTGGCGGTTCCATGCTCTCTGCTTTGGCGGCCGAGAAATCGGCGTCCTTCCTGACTTTCTGTGCTGTGCTGATGAAATCAGATTTGCAAGCGTGATCAATGATCAATCTTCGCACAAAGGTAAGTATCACTTAGGTATTATCGATTTCTAGATTTTGATTTTTGTTTGTAAATTTTTTGTAATTCTAATAAAAATTACTTTTCAGATATTTTGTTACTATATGGAGCTTTGAAGTTGATCACGTTGTACCTGTTATCGTAGAAGCCTGTATTTGTTTACTACAAGGAGTTAGATAGGTAAGTACTGCATAATATATACATAAACATATTATAATTATTTTGAGATGCATATTGACTTTTCAACTCAACTAAGCATATAACTGTGGCATTCCGATCAAAATTGAAATTGAATTTATTCTAATGGAATCGACTGTGTGAATGAAATCGGAATCAATTTTACTTCGTTTTGCATAACTCTAGTTTAACTTTCTGTGGAAATATTGCTACCATAGGCGTAGAGTTATATGGGCCCGTGGGGCTCAAGACCCCCCAATAAATTGTGAATAGGAGCTGAGCCCACCCAATAATTTACCCCTAAATACAGAAAATGAATTTATACTAACATAAAAAAAAGTATTTCACACCATTTACAAACGTTTAAAAAAACCTTTACTTGGACTTTTAAAAATTTTCTTCTTTTGATTTCAATCATGATTTAGTGTTCATTGTGACGCTACGTAACACACAATGTTACTATAAGCTGCCCTCACCAGGCTCTGGTTAATTAAAGTCTGATTATGCAAAGTAAAGTATGAAATAATGAAAAGTTCAGATGTGTCTAAAATGCAGTATCTCATCGAAAATGTTTTTTTTTCCTCCTTTGGATTTTTTACACTGCTTCTATTTTTAACTTATAACATGGTAGGAAGATACTAACATGGATACTTACCTTACATAGGTGTAGAATTTTATAGACCCATAGAGCTCGAGCGCCTCCAATAATTTACACTTATATATAGTAAGTCATAGCTGCCAACTACTACGGAATATAATTAACCATTTTTTGTAAACAGTATATTTTTTAATTATTTTTTTTAAATAGCAACCAGCTTGCGCGCGCAGCACAAAAATTTTGCTATATTTTAAGCCGAAAAATCATGTAGAAAAATTGGTTATATATATTCCATGGTAGTTGGCAGCTATTACTAAGTTATATGTACGTGAATCACTGGCGTAGCCAGAAATTTTTCATGGGGGAGTTACGACTTCTGCAACTCACATATATGTATACGGGTGTATGATAAGGGAGTGAAGAATATACATTTTGTATGGAAAAAAATTCCTCATGGGGGGGTTATGACCCCCCTAACCTCCCCTTGGCTACGCCACTGACGTGAATATATGTGGTTGTGGGGCCCGGCCCCCCCAATAATTTTGAAAACTTTACGCTTATGATTGCTACTATTGACAGATACAGTAAACATGTGTTACAATATTACTAGTATTAACTTGTTTTAATGTATTCTTGAGCCGTCTCTTGTATTATGATTTTTTGAAAATTTTTATGATATCATCTACGTATTGAACTCATTTAAAGTCATTTTTAAGTTGTGTGTCATCTTTTATTTATGAAATTTCTAGTACTATTTTTAATACCCCTTTTCTCTTTGTTTATACTAACTTATTTATGGATTGGAAATAAAATTCCAACTCAGCCCAGTTTACTTTTATAATAAACATGTATTTCGAATTTAAGAATATACATCATAAACAAGTTTTTAACAATAGAGAGTGCTATTTTCAGAAACCAATGTTCACACACGCAAGTAGTGAAATAGCTTGCTGCCCCCAAAATTTCCCGGCTTTAGGTATTAAAAAATTATATTTACTGCAATAATAACTCTTAAAAAAAAGTTTATTTGTAATATCTGTAACATAATTGTCCAACCCTAGACTGAGTTGGAGACTTATTTTCTTACTTTGATCTCTGTCGTAATGGTCTGTAAGACTTGTGGGTCAATAAACAGGGGTTGATTGAAGAATTTTTTTTCAAGGTCCCATTTTTGGAAAACTGTTTATTTTAGCGAAATTTATTATCTGTTTTTGTGAATATCAATGTCCATTTTTTTAATTTTTAAAAATCATTTTTTTCTTAAAATAATATATAAAACAAAAACCAATTTAAAATGTAGTGTGAAATAGCAAAGAAAGGTTGTTTTGATCGGGTGTATTTTTGAGAAAGGGTCAATTAGTGTGAAAATACTGCTATTCTACACAAATAATGAAAAGGTAGCCGTATGGTTAATTTTGTCTTCAACCTTAAATTTCCATGGGGGGGGGGGGGGTGCACGAGAAAAACCAAAGAGCAAGTAGTGATGCATGTTTTTAAAAAATCATCTTATTTATTCTCATTTTTACTCAAAAATATATCCACTTTTGCTTAAAATGTTCATTCAAACTTTACTGATAACATTATTTTGTATAAAATTCGACTAAATGTTCATTCTTAAGGATTAAAAAACAATGTATGCTGAAAAATGTGAGGAGGGAGGGCATGCCACCCTAAGTTAGCCTTTGTTGGGGGGCGCTACGTTAAAAGGTTGAGAACCGCTGACTTACGTATTATCCTGCCAAACTATTTTTTCAACAAATCTGTTGTCAAACTGTTGCCAATCGTATTCAAAACCATTAATAATTTCATGTGCCCAGCATTTATCTTGGCAAAAAATTGCTCATCTTGGCAGACCGTCAGGATAATACGTAGTACCATAAATAATATAGTGTAGAAATGAATGATTTTTAACAATCATTAAATTTTACATCATTAAAAATAACCATCGTTTAGTGGGAATTTCTTATCACAATTGCTAGATTTCAACATATACAGTTAATTATTTTATTGCTCTTGTTTGCGTGTAGCACCAGGTCTTGAATTTTTTTGAGAACACAAAACTGCCGCGCAATGATTTCGAAGGAAAGTAAAAACTTAAAACTTTCAACGTGTTCATGTTTGAATTAAAAATGTCGGCAAACATGTTCAACATATGCCGTGAGGACTGATAATATAAAAAAAAACTGGAATTAAATTACGTTTTTCAAAAAGAAAATGTTCACAGGATTAAGTAACATGTGTCTTCGTTTCTGTTTTACCTCACACATAAAGTTGTAACAGTCCAACAGTGCTTTAAATCGTCTTTCACACGTAAGCAAGGTTAACAAAATTATATTTTAATGTTTGAATAGTTGCCACATTCGTCAGATTTAAGGGCAATAAGAAAAACCAACGTATACTCTTTTTAATTGATCACTCTGTACAATATTTATATTTTGCTTTATCGTACATATTTAAAATGAAACAAATGCATTTTTTCATTTCAAAATTTGACTGTTATAATTTTTTATTTTAATGTTTTTTTAATTGGGTACCATTTAATAGATTGCAAATGGTACAATTAACTATTAACTATATTTTATAAATTATTGTTGCAGAAAAATTGCTCTAATTGATATCCAGTACTGCATTCTCTCAACGTATCATTTGAATATTTTTCATGGAATCACAATGAAAGATTATTAACATAATGAATGTTAAATATTTTTAAAATGCGGCATTTTGTGAAATAAATAACCTAGAAAAAAATATACAAATTGAAAAACAGTCTCTTTTCCTGTTCCCTCGGCTACCAAGATTTATATTCGACATCCCCCCAAACTAGATTCAAAGCTCTATCTAACATTTCATCCTGGTTATATCCCTGGCATAAGTTGGTTTTCATCAACAAGATAATCATTTCGATTTTGAGTAGTGCAAAAGATCCACTCTTCATCAGCTGTGAAAAGTGCAGCCACCCACATAAGTTGGTTAAATAGCTTTTCTCTTCAAGCGGATGGCTGAGCATTTTACAAAGGGCTGCCTTTCGTACAACATAAATAAATAATCTTGCTCATATGTTGTATTTCAGTAATTCAGTGAAATCTTAATGTGTTTGAGTTTTTGCATCTTTTAATTTTATCTAACCACTGGCATTTTCTGCTCACTTTATATTAAATCATCTAAATTTGTTTTCAAAAGAAATGGTACATTACATAAAAATCAGAAACTTAAGACTGGAAAATAACCCAGTCAGTTGATATTTCTGACAGCTGAAAAAGGGTTAACTAAGTTCCTCAAGAAATGTATGTACTGACATGCCAAGTCTCAGGATTTTTGATTCTGTTTTGGGTGTTGGGTTTTTCTTCAATTTCTCGGGCTTTTATAAGAGTATTAAAAAATTGAAAGTTCTTTCAATTTTCTTCATCAGGTTCACAAAATCAATTATATAAAATTAGATATTGCTTCTGATTTTAGGTTTGAGTAGTTCACCCACTATGCATTTTGATGGATGTTTCACATTTTCCGATATTTCTTTGGCAAATAATTAAAATTGAATTTATTTAGATTGTACAATGTAGCACTATGCCATTACTTAAGTTTATATGAACTCACATCTCTCAAAAAATTCTTCATTTGAACCTTACCTCCATTTTCTTTTTCTGTATTACATTATATACTGCATATCAGAAAAAATTATGTGCTTTAACCTCAGTTGTTTGCAATGTATTTAAGTGACAGATTTAGTGGCGTAGATCCAACAATTATATTAACTCGTCAAGATGCATATTCAGGGGTCGATCCAAAAAAAATTTCCAGGGTCCCATTTTTGCAAAAAATCACTTATTCTTGTGAATTTCAACACTTATTTTTCTGAATTTTCCTCAATTTTAAAACAATTCACTTTCTTCTTAAAATTATTGATAACAGCAATTTGAAATGTAGGGTAAAATGCCAGTGAATGTTGGTTTTTAATGGTGGTGGTTAGATTGTATTTTTCTGAAGGGCCGTTTTAGTCAATTGCAATTTTGTGAAGGGACCCACATTTTAATCATTTGCATTTTTGTGTGGAGGGGCTGTTTTAGTCTATTGTGATTTGTGAAGAGACTGCAAAACGAACACAATTTTCATCTGCACAGACCCTTATATTTTACCCTTAAAAAAAAAAAAAAAAAAAAACAGTTTTCTCTTAAAACACCAGGTTTCTCAACAGGACCCTTGTTAAAGGGGGGAAGAGTGGAGCCTTCCCCCCAATGTTTTTGTTTTTAGGTTATTCTAGCCTTTATTGAGATGTTATCAATGAATAAGTTGCTTTAGTTATTATTATTATTATTATATTATTATTTTTTTTTTTTTTTAGGTTTCTTGCTGTTGAAGATGTCATACCAGATGTTGAAATGTTATAATAAATGGATGAAAGATTATGTGTATTAGCACAAATGCGGGCTACAATTCTTTTTCCACAAAACTACTTTAAAATATTTAGTATATTTTAATCATGTATTTATTTTATTTTTAATTTAAAAAATAAAAGATTTGCATGTATGCTTTTTGTTGTTTTGTATTACATTTAGCTGACTTTATTCAATACAGTTTAGTATTTTATTAAAGCTTTTAGCTTAAAAAAATATTTTTTAAGAAAAACCTGCATGACAACATTAATTGATGTGCATCTATTGTTTTTAAGTTCACTCAGTCTAAAGGTAGGTACTTAAGTAAATGAGGTGGTAAGTAACATTTTGAAATGTAAATATTCATTTATTTAAGTAACACTTTTGCAGCTAAAATCAGAAAAAAAAAAAAAATCTGATTGGTGTTGACATATAATATTATATTATGTCAATTTAAAAAAAATACTTGGATAATTGAATATAATAACATGCTATCCCTGATATCAACAAGATAAAAAAGTTGTATACTTTTAAAAATTATCTTACATTTTAAGCTTTTTTTTTTTTTTTTTCGGTGGGAGAGGGGTATGTATACGGTTATTAAATAATTCCCTTTTTTATAGTCATTCAATGAATTCTTGCAGATTGTAATTTTTTGTGAAGTTCAACAATTTACAGAAATTGTGAGAAATGATTTGCTACTACAATATTTTTCGATTATTTAATGCTCTTTCTTGGGGGGGTTCTTAGGTTCTGTACTCAGAAATACAGAGAAAACATTAGTTCTATTAATTTGTTCAATGGTCGCATTGTTAAATACTTCCATAATTGTTGTCTAAAATTAGGAAACTAAACAGTCTGAAGTTGTATTTATCCATTGCATTATTTCCATTAAGAGAAGATATTTAACAATTTTTATTATTTCTACATAAAGCATGAGTGTTGATAGAAATACTATCAAACGAAGCATTTAATGCAGAAATAGCCAATTTAAATACAGTAAAAAAATAATAAAGGTTGCAATACATATGGATTATTTTCTTGGGAAAGTGGTGACACTCCATTTTATATTATATGGAGATATTTAAGGTTTTGTGTACTTCTAATTTCATTAACTGTGTAAGTGTATATTGGAAAAATTATGCATATTTTGAAGTCTCCCCCCCCCCCTTTCTTCCTTTTTTTTTTTTTTTTTTTTTTTCCCCTTAGAGGTGAAAAGAGGATTGTGTACAGGTAAAAAGCTGATAAAAAAAATTGCATTCATTGTTATTTTCTGTCAAAAATTGACTTGCACTACTTTAAAAAAAAAAAAACCTGGTTCATTTTATATAAATAGGAAGCTTCTAATTTCATTAACTGTGTAAATGTATATTCAAAAAAATTATAAGAATTTCGAAGTTTACTTTCCTTTTAAAAAAGTGAAAAGAGATTTCTTACAGGTAAAAATCTAGTAACAAATTGCATTCATTGTTATCATTATTATATATATTGGGGGGGGGGGGTCAAAAATAGACTTGCACTACTTAAAAAAAAAAAAAAAAAAAAAAAAAAAAAAAAAAACTAGTTCAAGATATTGAACTAAAAATATCTTAACATGATTTCAGAAAAATAGTTGGTAGTACATTATCTCACTTTTTACAGGAGAAAATAGAAGTACAAGAGTTTAGAATAATTAATTTTAAGGAGAAATATATGTTATGTGTAGAAACTAATTTTTTTCAAAAGAGTAGAATTTTGGAAAAAAAAAAAGGGGGGGGGGGAGTACTCTGTAATTGGATTACATACCAAATTATATATAAGTAGTATTTTTAGTTTGATGCAAATAACTGCTAGTAAGCATTCTGATGCTTTTATTAATACTTACAGTGATTAAATACCCTGTGTAATTTGAAATATTAACATATTTATTCTAAACATGATTTATCTTCTCAAAAAGAACTAGTTTTTCCAAGACACATTTAAAGGGGGAAAAACTACACTGTCTGGATATAAAAGATAAGTATCTGATTTTAAAATAACTGCCAGTAAACCATCTAAGATTATGTATTTGCCTTAAAAATACCAATTTTTATAAGTCAGAGCATCAGTCATGGAAAATCTTTATAAATATTTTAATAATAAATCAATGTATTAATGATATTAAATATTTAAAGAACATGAATTAAAAATAAGAAAATAAAGGAGAATATCTAAAAATTATGATTTCACGATCATTTTTAACTTTTTATCTCTCTCTCTTTTTTTTTTTTTTTTTTTTGTTGCTAAAAAAATAAAAAATAATAATTCAGATATTTTTACATAAAAATTTAAGATCTTGGATTTTTAAATATACAATTTATGAGCCCATGTTTGCTTATATGAAGTAATTCTGCAGTCTTGAGCTTTCTCAGGACTGCAATCCTCGGCTACAATAAGATTAAAAATAAACTAAGTACGGGGAATAATTTTTTATTTTTTCCTTTGAAAAATCTCGCCAAAAGAGCGATAAGCCTTAAGCTCCTTGCTAACTCTCCCGGGTTGCCATATATTCCATGTCCTCAACTTCGCGCGCTACTGTCTATGCGTTTCCCCATTGTAAAAAAATTTCCATTAGCGGTATAGGAAGTCCACAGTCTGTAGCATCAGATTGTCTGTGGTTTTTGGGGGATAATGTTTTTACAAATCAAATGCAGTAATTTTTATTTTAATTGTTTTAACCATTAATTATTTTCTAATGCTTGTAATTAACTTGGAAGTTTAATTTAAATACCTTTTGTCAGGAGATATAATGGTCTGGATGACTCTTCTTCTATAACTCAATAGCTTGTCTTTTTAAATTACTACTAATTACCCCTTTTTTTTGTTGGGACTTTTTAAATAATGACCTTTTCTTTAAATTAATTCTGCCGTTGTTTGCCCTGTCTCCGGAGGTGTAAAATTAATTATCATGTAAATTCTGCCGATTTTCTGCTGACTATTACATTTCCTTCTCTCTTCAATTGCCTAACTCACTTCTTGCCATAATCTCTTGTTCATGTCCGGTTTTTAATTATTTTTACTCACTTCTAATTTAAATTTCTACTCCAAATTTTACCCAGGGTTGTCTCGGACAATTAGCTATCTCCCGCTAAAATTTTAGGAAATTTAATAACATTTTTAATGTAATTTTGATCAATTAAGTTTTTTTTTTCCCATTTCAAGATGGCCGTTCTTGCCTGCGTTTCTTCTCGGCCAAGTTCGTTTCTTTCCCGCGTGTAGTAATCGCTGGCCGCCATTTTCTTCTTTCCTCTCTTCCTTCCCCCGACATCGAATGTTCTCGAAGTTTCCCGGCTGAGATGGCGCGTTCTGATTGGTCCCCGGGGTCGGCGTCTCGGCGAAGCTCCTCACGCGTTTGGCAGAAAGCGTCATTCTGAGAGCTGTCGTGGTGCTGCTAGGACGTGTCTTGACCGGTGTTTCATCGCGCATTAGGGGCCTAACTCGGCATTTTTGTCGTCACTTACAACAAGATCATTATGCGAAGTTTTAGCATGTAGGCCAGAGGGCCTGATAAAACGTTTGATCATCAGAACAGCAGATTTTATTTTTACAATGCCGGCTGAATAATCCATTATATTTTTTTGGAGTGGCGAGCGAGTGAACCCCCTTGATGAGATTTCACGCTGTTTTTTTTTTTGAGGCAGTTAGCGCCTTCTCCGTCACCATTTTGTGAAGCAGCGCGTGACCCCTGCCCGGCCCACGATCGAGTCATCTTAGCCACATCGGGAGATGCCTGAATGTCCTGCCGTACAAGGTCCTCGGGAAATCTTCGAACTCCAGCAGCTGAATCCCGGTAAGATAGTTGAATTTTATTTCCATCTGCAAGGATCCGGCCCACCCAGGAAGTCGATTCACTACTCTCCTAACCACCATGTTCACCGTACCTATTGAAGAACCCTAAATTTTTATTAAGTTTTCATCTTTTAAAAGGGGGGGGGATTTGAAGACAACTGTAAATGCTAAATTTTCTTTTTCTACTTTGAGTACTATCCTGATGTATAACTTCCAGTAACACCATGTTTAATTTTTTTTTTTGTTGTTGTTTTTGTTAAATGATAATTGTTGATGCTGTGTTTTTTTTTCTTACCTAGTTAATTTTTGGAGGGGTCATAAAGTCTGTTTTATTTTCTGGCTTGGCCAATGCTAATCTCTGTAAGTACTTGTTTGAGTTGTTCTGCACATCAATGAATTTGCAGCACCCTTTGGTGTAAAAATTGCAAAGTTCCCCTTTTTATTTATTTTGTTAATTATTTAAACTCATCTGTTGGATTGTAAAAGTGGGGTTTCAAGTAACAGTTAAGGATTTTGTGTGGGATTTTCATTAGATGCCTTGTGTGGCTTGGGGAAGGTGGGGACTTGTTTGCCCAAATTTTTCTTTTCTTTTTTGATAGGATAATTTTTTTTATGCTGCAGCAAAGCCTTTTAACTTAAATTTTGGATCCAAATCGTGCTACTTTTGTCATGACAATTTTAATTAAGCATTACTTTTTTAACTTTTCAATTTACAAGGGCTAATAATGGGAAATTGAAGCACTCTAATATTTTTGTTTTTTGAGCATTACTACCACGCGCTGTAATACCCCTGCGCTGTGTTTTACATACTTTTATTTCTAATGCTGATGTCGTGAGGCCACTAGTTGTTTACCCCTGTTATTGTTTGAATAAAATTTGTATTTTGGTGATCTAATGCAATGTCTCTGTGTTTATTTTACCACTCTTCAAACACACACTTCAGGCAAGGCTGAGAACCATGGGTTATTAAACTAACTACTACAGTCACAACGCATGGTCAAATCTTAAATCTGTTTTGGTAGCTTGCTTAATTTAAAATCTAAATTTTAACCTAGCTAAACTAATTTCACGGCAGTAGTAGCAAGTATACTACAACTTACACAATAGAGGGGGTTCAAGCATTGACCATGTAAGTTCCAGCATTACTGTACAGTATTTAAAGCAATATTCTGATCTTTTTTTTTTTTTTTTTTTTTTTTTGAGAATTTGACACAATTAGTTTATTTCAATAAATATTCAAGAGCTGTGAAGCATTTTTTTTAAATAAAAAAGTTGTACAACATATATTTATTAACAAAACACATACCATTCTTGTAGAACTTGAATAACAATATCTACATCAGTGGGTTTAATATCTCTGCCAACAGTATACTCAACTTCAAGCCTGTTATTTTTCTGATCCAATTTCCCCCGTACAATATCAGCATATATCACATCAATTATCAAATCTTCCAGTTCTCTCAGATTTTTCATATCAAGTTCTTTTAAGAGCCTTGAATATGGAATACACTGCAAACAAAAACAAACAAGAATTTTATTAATATCTTCTGTAGGTACTTTTCATACAAACATCTTTGTAGAATATTTTATGACAGTGCAAGTTACTCTTAAAAAAAAAAAAAAAAAAAAAAATCTCACTTCTTATAATAAACTGTACAATATATCATGAAAAAGATTTAATAATATATAATTATAAAATAAACCAGCAGATAATATTTTGTTCCAGTTAAAAAACACAAAATCCTAAACTAGTAATTTAGCCAAATTAATATGAGCTTGATTTAAAATAAAAGGTAAAGTATACACCATTCCTAAAACCTGTTGATAAAAGTAACTTTTGGAGCATAATGCATGACTGCCATCAGAATTGTCTTTCCACTGCTTCTGCCAAAGTAAAATGCTCCACCCTTAATCCATCAGTGCATGCACGTCATTAACAGTACCACCTGCTTCTTGAATTTCCAATGCTTCATGATAATAGGTGGAATTCTTATAATTTTTGATATTATTGAAGTCTACTACCATGAGGGTTATTTGGGCAATATCTGAAAAAGCTGTACTGTGTTTTCCATACTTTAAATTATTTTCATGCTCTTTTTTTCATTGTTATATTTCTTTTATTAATTCCAATATAGCACCCACTGGTATTAGGTTCATTAAAAGTAAGTTTATTTTCTAAATCCCAGCAATTTTTTGATGATTTATTAAATTGTTACATGACCTGATTCTTTTAAAAATAATTGAATTGGTTTTACTATAAGGTAATATATATTACATATGCCTTCATTTTTTTTTTTCCCTTCTTACATTTGATATTCTAATTTTAGTAACTCTACTGTATGGAATCATGTTAGTGAAGTTTGGTTTTGCTTTAAGTGCACAGTCTAATAAGCTACTTAATTATTTTTCTGAAAATTCTATTAATGTTATTTTTAAGGTAGTATGCAGTTTAGAATTGATTTTTGCTAAATTCTATTTCATCTTTAAGTAGGGTAAGAGTAGAATAAATTTTAGTGTATGCCTGATTAATTTTTAAAACTAATCAATTACATAAATTATATGATTTTAGGACCTTTTTAAATATAGATATATATAACATATTAAATTAAACATTCTCTCAAAATTCAAAATTTCTATTAGCTTCATTCAAAATTCTATAAGGGCATAGCAACTTTCATTTTCAAACAAGGTTTTGTCTCGAGATCTAAATTTATTAAAAATGCAATTCTCCATACCTTGCAAGAATTTCTTGGGGCTATGAGATTCGGGGATTTTAATAGCCAATAAATACACCTTTTTTGAAACATGTGATTACCTTGTAAAGAACATGACCCTCAATTTTATAAGTCTGAACATTGCTCACAGGGCCCCTTTTTCGTGACTTCTGTTGCCATGTAAAGTTTTCCGAAAATCTCTCAATAAAAATATACATTAAACCAAGAGCGCTTTTTTTAAAATTAATTTAACAGCTATAGGCACAAGGACTGGGCTTGTCCCAGATTCCCAAAATAACATGCAAGCGATATATTGAACTAGTGGCAGCTCAATATACAACTATTTGGCGGAAATCATTTCTGATGAGTTCTGCTAAATAATGTGTGAATGAAATTTTAAATAGATTTTACTAAATAGCATACAAGCAGAACTGTAATGTTTTTCATTAAATAAATTCTTGAGTTTTATCCATCTACATAGTTTAAATAGTATAAAATATTAAAATTTACATAACACACAATTAATATATATTTCTTAAACATAAAACAAAGTAATAATTAAAATTTAGTTACTTTCATCTAAAAGAAACATTCATACTGGATACAAAATTTAAATGATCTTAAACATATTAGTGAAGGAAAAAAAGCAATTCTGTTATGCATAAAATAGAACTGTAAAATTACAGTTGAAAAAGAAATAAAAGAAATTATCATAAACATATACCTAGTTCTTTGTTTTCACAATTTTTTTTTTTTTTTTTTTTTTTTTTTTTTCCTGCCCAAAACATCCCTCGTTTCAATTTCATTATTACTACTATTATTTTGTATCATTTTCTTTCATATTTGCTATCTTCAATGAAATTTTTTCTTTACTATTTTACATTTTTAAAAGTGATTAAAAAATAATTTATAGTATTGGAAGTTCAAATAAAAATACACGAAAGGGAAAATATTAGTTCTCAAGACGGAAGGAAAAAGACTGTCTTTAGCAAGTCGCTTTACCAGTAACCAGTGGACACCCTGGAGATGTCAATTTCATTACTAGGGGCTGTATACAAAATAAAATACAAAATTTAATTTTTATAGGGTGCCTTCTTTCCTATCACTTCTATTTAGAAAAATGTTACTCTTTGTCTAAGAAAATTAATTAAAAAATCCTGTCTCTAAGAGAAATAGCTAGCGAGATATTTAATCTTAAAATTTATGACCTACACCACTTTACTTACTTTGTTGGCATTGGTTTACAGGCAAAAAAAATCTTTACTGTAGGGGACTAACTATGAGTTGATAAAAGTTAAATAATGATCCCATTGTTGTGAAATAGCAATTAAATGCATTCGAACGTGTGAAATTAACAGGAAGTTTTACAGGAATTGATCAGTACTGCATTATCAGGGGTCAGTCCAGGTTTCTTTCCCAGGGTCCTATTTTTGTGAATTTATACTTAATTTTGTGAATTTTTTCTATTTTTGTGAATCTTTCCTTATTTTGTGAACTTCTTCCAATTTTCTATTTCATTTTTGAGTAAGAAAGCAATCACGAAATGGAATTTAATATTTTTTTAAAAATTAAAAATAAAATGGGTATAGTTAGTTTCCTTAAAAAAAGTTGGCCAAAACTGAATAATTCCTGTTCACCGAACATCCGGGATAGCCATACCCTAGAACAATTTAAAAAAAAATTCAATTAAAATTAAAAACATAAAGCTTTTAATCTTTTACTTTTAAATGATTAAAATATAGATTTTATAATAAACGTAGGCCATGGTAGTTTTGATTTTAAATTGCAGGCAGTAAACACTTATTTACACCACAAATTCAAACTTTAGTAATTTTTAAATATTACAATGTCTGTCAGTTTCGACTGGAAATACTCTAATACTAACGATGTGAAAAATGCAATTTTAAAATCTAGTTAAATTTCAACAATTGAAGGGAAATCAAAAATAAGTTGCAGATAATTACAGATAGGAGAATTATATTTTTAAAAATTAATTTCAACTTGTACCATTAAAGAAAAATTACTTGTCAGTGTACACAGAATATCCCAAAAACACTGACCTGGGGTTTTATTCCTTAAATATTTTTCACAAATATTTTACAGTAAATCACAAATTTATGTAAAAAAAAAGGGTACAGAATTTTACCGTAATGATTATAATTTTTGGAAGATTAAATCTAAATAAATACAAATGTACATTTTTATATGGTCTCCAAACAGAAAATTCCCAGTCTGTAAGATGTGCCCATACATTAATTAAGTTTAAAAAATTGAATTAAGTTATAAATTTTCAGTCTTCTATCATTTTTTGCTCGCTACGGCCCTGCTTATGCCGATAGCATTACTTTGTAGTGTACCCCTATGACCGCTCTTTAAAAAGACATTAAATCCCAATAAAATCACTTCCATGCTTTGTTGTTCACTCCCAAGAATGAAAAAATGCAGTATTACACTATTTCTACCCCCCCCCTTTTTTCCAGATTTGAGCTATGCCGACCTATATTTGACCTACATTTAGCCCATTTCACATTCCACAGTGTGGAATCTCAACCGATTAAACAGGGCGCAGCACCCGTCAACCCTTTAATGTCTGGCAGTCCTTTTTCTTCCCCCTATGCCTTGGTATGTTGGTCCGTTTTTCCATTCTTATTTGCTAAAACTTTTTCTCCTTCCTTACCATACAGTTTTCCTTATACAGGAGACAATACAATGAAGTCAAAATTGACATTTAAACGACCCTTTACAAAACAGGACGTATAACTGTTCCTTCACAAAATTCCAATCAGCCTTTTTTTTTTTTGTTGTTTATGCAACCAGATAAAATGTCCTTTTATAAATAATTATTTTTTCTGTTTTCTTTCATTTGCGAGATCTGAAAGATGCCCTTGGAATGTTTGTTTTTTCAGCAATGTAAAAGGGCCATCTGGCACATTACGCTTTCAGTTGGGGGGGAAAGAAGGGAGTTCAAAATGATTTCACCAGTAAGGATATTATGTTTGATAAGTATGCAGTTGTGAATTAGTAAACAATAAGCTTAGCACATAAATGATGGCAGCTCTGTTTTGAATTGGATGTTATGCACTCTTGCAAGCTGTTCTTAATGATTGCTTTTAGAGTAAGCATTACACAACCTTTCTACTTCAGATTATTTATAGTTATTACAGATATTTACTAAACATTAGAGAATTACGGATGCATTTCAAAATAAAAAATGACTTATTGCGAGTTAGAAAGTTTGCGCGATTTCGAAACATGCATTGGTCTGAATTTATGTCTGTCTTTAGGAATAAGATTTAGGACTAAGTTAATCATTTTGAGATTGCATCTAAGGATTTCAGAACATTTACTACATGGTGCATAAATGTGCCAGTTTGGAAAACAAAGTGCTTTCATTTAATCCCCTCCCCAACCTGGCTGCCCTTTTTACATACGCCACTGGCTTTATTCATAAAGGTCACGTTGTAATTTTCCGAGAATGACAGCTGTCATCACCTTTTCTTCTAGCAATGACCCTTATTAATATTATAGTGGAATAAGTCTTGATGTTTAATTTTTTGGCATAAACACAACTCACTTGAAAAGAATTAATAAATGAGCGCTCGCTACTAGTCTGATTCTTATTCCCAGAAAGAGAGCTCCTACATAGCAGGTGGAGGGAACTTAGGAGGAAGAACAAACAAGTACAGGCGTCTGCTTCAAACTGCAATCGTAGGTGGTGTAATTTAACCCGCTGGCTTAGGGTCTCCAATCAACCTACCTCCTGTCTTCATCATCAACGTCGTTTACATTTAGGCCAAGATATTGTTGGGTGACGATCGGCGATCGCAAAATGACAATAATTCCTAAACTCAATTGAAAAGTGCAATAGTTATTTTGTGAAAGGGCCGTTTTGGTCAAACTGAAATGAAGGGTCCGTTTTTCCGATATTGAATTTTGTGAAGGGTCCGTCTTTAACTTGTTGAATTTTGTGAAAGGTCCGTTTGTAACTTGTTGAATTTTGTGAAGGGTCCGTTTTCGGACCCGATTTCGACCTGGACAGACCCCTGATTATGAAATGACAGATAATTTAGTGTTTTAGGGTGGTCATCTATTAATTATGTTATGCTTCTAGAGAAGGAATTTTAAAGTGTAGTGTGGTAACCATCACTAGAAACTGTCAAACATGCATTACATAAAAATCATAGTTAAATTAGGATTTGAAAAGTTAACTGTGTCTACCGAGTGACTATTAACATAAATAACGTTATTTGAAAAGTAATTACATTTTTCTCACTTTTGAAACATCCCTTTAGTGCTTGGCGGCAAATGCTAAAAATTTCAAATCGCTATATCTCGGAAACTTTTCCACTCAGAGACATGGGATTTTTTAAATTTACCTTCTTTCACACAGACAAACATTTTTCTAAATACAAGCAATAGGAAAGGAGGGAATGCATAAAAATCACTTTTTGTACTAAACCTAATTTTCAAAAAAAATACCATTTCTGAAAGCTACTCTTCATTTGACAAACTTTTCTAATTCAAAGTGTGTTTTCACTAATGGTTTAAAAGATAATAACTTTAACATCTATTTTGAATCACCCAGTATATATAGCAAACAAAACTTTCCAGGAAAACTGTTTTTACTTTCCGAACATGTACCATGCAAGGAAAGTATTGTAACCATGAAAAAATTCGACTTCGAGATTTTGGTTGTATTTACACGTTTTAAGGTGTTCTAATTTCATTTATGCTGTTTTTACGAGATGTATGTATGTATGTGTATGTGTGTATGGGAGTGAACAAGATAGCTCCTAAGCGGAGCATTCGATCGAGCTCAAATTGGGTGTATATGTTATGAACTACCGTCGCAAGACTGGTATTGATTTTGGTGTGTATACAGGGTGTCTATTAGAGTGCAGAAAAAAAATTCATGACCACAAGGGAATTTTCATGATATACCGCCATTTTGTTGCTTTTGAAATGCAACTAATTTTAGTCATATTATAATTATATATATATTTATATACAGGGTGTCGCAAAAATAGCGTCTTAACTCTGCACAGCCCGATTCCTTGTTGGAAGCACATAAAAATTGCCAAAGAACTGTACCTGTACAACCCATACTTTTCGTGAAAAATAGGAAAAACAAATTATAACGTCACATCTAGTGCAAGGAAAATCAATTAGAAACATTAAATTGGACACTGGACTGGATAAGGGGGGGCTGCTATGCTCATCAGATCTACCACCTTTGAATTCTTTCCAATGAAAACGCTTGAAAGGATTGATCTAATTACAGTAAAAAGTGATTCAGTCCCTCCCTTCATTCTGTGTGTATTTATATGGGCACCAGATTGATGCAGAGAGAGCAGTTAGCCATTAAACACTGCACCGAAGCCTCGATAGTCATGGTGGAATTTTTATCATTTTATGAAAGTATATGCAAGAAAACCTATGTTCATGTTTCCAATAAAGGCTCTTTTGGTACACTCGATATGACGTTTCTGCTTTTGTCTTGCATTTTTCTTGTAAACTATGGATCGTACAGGTACAGTGCTTTGGGAAATTTTTATGTACTTCAAACGAGGAATCTGGCTATGCAGAGTTTGGGAGCTATTTTTGGTCACCTTGTATATATATAAATATACATATACAGGTTGATTCGCTACTAGACTGACAAACTTGCAAGAGGTGTAGGGGGTGTAGAGACAGTTCAGAATCACATAGCAATACGGGGTTGGAAACGTCGTCTTTATGTGCCTGTTATGTACACTTTAGAAAAAGTGTTCAAGTGATAGTAAACTTTCCAGCCATGGTTTTTCAAAAACTAATCCCCCTTTCACCGATTGCAATTGATAAAAATAGTTATTTCAGAATTGCTTCTTTCATTACATTTACGAAATTGTCTGAGGGAAGCCCATTGTTTATGAAACTCGATTAAGAAATTAGATGCACAGTTCAACACTTCTTCTACAGGGATATGACAAAGATTTCTTTTACATTATGGCATATGGGGAAGAAATTCTTGAAAGTGCGCTAGCGGTTATTTTTAAATGCTTGGTAATGATCTTAATCGTAAGAGTTCGGAAAGTCAAGTGGAGTCACTGCAATTTTTTTTTTTTTTTTTTGGGGGGGGGCAGCTTTGTAGTTCTATGTAATTTAAATTATTAATTAGCATTATAGCCAGAACTCCTCAAAGGTAGAGTTTTCTCTAGGACACTTTTCTGTATATGTGCCAGAAACTAACACTACTAGTCCTGTGAAAGAAAAGCAGCAAAAACATAAATGAACTTCTTTTAAGTTACTTAAACAGACTGATGCCACTTTGTAATGCTCAAAATATCTGACCTCCTTGAAAGAATACGAAATCATTTCAAAGAATTATAAAAGAAAATTTAAATAAAACACATACCTTATCCTTGGTTGCTAATGAAACTATAGTAAGATGCCTTAGCTTATTAATCATGGCTGGAGTTAATTCAGGATACTGAGATTTATTTTCTGAAGGAGGAAGAAAAAAAGCAGTAAATTTTAAATGTTAAATTCTTTCACAACTTAAATTCTTACGACACAACTTAAAAGAACAAAATCTTTAAATACAAATCAGCCAAACTAACAGATCCCCCAAACCATAAAAAAAAGAAGCATGGAAATTAATTTGCATAACATGAAAAGGTTGTCTGAAGGGCTAATTTTCTTGTAGGCGAAACAGCAGAAGCATAAAAAACCATACAAAATTATAAGCATATTTTTGTGTTTATCTTTTGGCAACAATTGTAGTAACTTTTATTTACAGAAATGCTTCTATTTTCCAGAAATGTTGCAGCCATATAATGGAAACAGGAAACATTTTGTAAGACAAAGTGCCAATGGTATTGTGAAACCAAATGAGATAATTTTAAATTCAATTTTTCATTTAAACCTACTTTTGCTGAATCACAGGAATAAATGTTTCTGACACCATGAGATTCATTGGCATCAACTTATAGTGAGAGAACAGTGGCAAAATTTGTACTGTTGATGTGACATAATAAACACGAAGCATTCTACTTATGTCATTACACACTGCACACAGACTACATGGTCATGCATGTTTTACACCACAAAACATTAATGAAAGTAGGGTTAAATATACCAAACAGATACAGAGATCATGCTGGCTTATTAAACTTGCGAGTCTCCCTTGATCAATTTTCTGGGTATATTTTAAACAACATCATGAAAATTCCTACAGTTTCTCAGTCTTTACAGTTAGGGAACGTACCCATACTATGTGACCCGTTTAGGGGCGGGGGGGCTTAGATTTTTCTTATGAAGTCGATTTCACCAAGAGAAATTTGCTGTAAATTAGCAATATGTTTTTAGATACGTTTTTCATAATATTTAATTTACTAGTAATTATAAGCATGCATGCAGTCTTATGCAATAAACACCATATTAATAAAGACGAATATGAGTCGAATTATTTTCATTTGTTTCACCTTCTGCCTGCGAAATGATTAAAAACCATACTCGTCAATACTACGTCTTGACATATACTACGAGTGGTCACCGAGGGGAGGGAGGGGTCGAAAAATCTTTAAAAATAGGTCACGTAGTATGGGTACGTTCCCTTAGATTGAGTCAGTTGTCAGTCTGAGTCAGCTGTACAGTTGTCAGTCTTTACAGTTAATTCTGAAAGTTTAACACAGGGACATAAAGTAGGTGTTCTCAAATGAGCATAGAATCATAAAAAGTGGCTAAATATATGCTACCCACGACTTCATCCACGTCGGTTTGAGAATTAGGTCCTGAGAGAAATGAAGCATGTGTGAATAACAAATATGTTTGCACTACAGGCAAAAAAGTGACATTTAAATATTATTTATTTTTTTAATTATTTTAAAAAGTATAATACATGGTAGTATACTTCATTTAAAATAAGAGAGTTTGCAGAGTTACTAAATTTAGATTTTTTTTGATGCATTTGGCGAATACAGTTACGAAAACATTTGCGAACTATTTTTGAATGTTCTTGTAAAAAAAATATTTATGCTATTTGCATGAATTTTAGCCTATGTTAATCAGGAATAGTGCAGCTTTCTATTAATGAAAAAGTTTTAGAATCGGTTCTGTAGTTACAGAGATATTCATAGAGCGTAATGTATTAGAATTATTTTGAGTGTTTCTTTAAAAGAACTATTTATGCTACATGCATGAATTTTAGCCTATAATACTAAGGTCTATAGTGTAGCTTTCTATCAGTGAAAAAAAATTTGGAATCAGTTCAGTAGTTACAGAGACACACATAGAGCGTAATGTAATTCTTATGAGTATCCCTGTAAAAGAATTATTTGTAATATATGCATAAAAGGTAGCCTATAATACTCAAGGCCCCCACCTGTGGCTGAGAGGTTCTGCTCTGGAAACTGAAAGGCGGGAGGCAGGGTGCGAACTGAACATTTTCTCCAGGGGGGGACATTTGAAAGTAAACATTCTCCAGGGGGGGACACTTGAAAAGAAGAAGGAGGGAAGGTGCAAATGCTTCCCTCACATGATATTACTTGACAAATGCAGTCGCCGACACATGTGAGAACTGACTTATATTCAAACAAAAGTCATAGATTGTTTGTTCTATGGAATCACAGATACGCAAGCTACATACAATGTACCTGTATTGGAAGCCAGCCTTGAGGGTTTTAGCTTAAAAAAGAGACGAAATTTTAAGGCAGTCGCCTTAGAGTACAGTAACAAACGATAACATACAACCTTCATTTTGAGTTCTTGACTTCAATCCCAAATCTTTAATCACCAGTTTAACATTTCTTTAGCAGGAGATAAATAGTATCCCTGGCAGGGATCCATTAATATTTCTCTAGCCAGGGATATTACATTCTTCAGCCGGGGACGATCCCCGGCATCCCCCCCCCCCCCCCCCGTAAATTCGCACCCTGGCGGGAGGTGCCAGGTTCAAACCCCGGTCGCGTCTTTCGACCTAGCCATTCAGAGTTTTCCGTAGTTTTCTCCAAAACCTCGCGTAAATAAGGGCTAAGATCCCTTAGAAAATCCCGCACAGTGGGCACTCCCCATATACGCCATGGACACTAGTGCAGTCAAGTGGCCTTAATCCACAAACAAGTAAACAATAATACTCAGGAATAGTGTAACTTTCAATCAGTGAAAAAAGTTCTAGAATCGGTTCAATAGCTACAAAATGCCCATAGTATTAGAATTGTTTTGAGTGTCTTTGTAAAAGAATTACTAATGCTAGATGCATGAAAGGTTGCTTGCATGTGAATCCAGAGTGTAAGCTATCTTAATTCCAAATTTTATCGAAATCCGTTCAGCCATTTTTGTGTGATTCAGTCAAAAACATCCAAACACACAAACATATGCACTTATGTTATTGATAGGATTTGGAAATTTATTAACTTTAAGAAACACATTTGGACATTTCTTTCTTATGCTTTTTAATAAGGCGTAAAACTAATGTAATTTCTATGCCATTTCATGTTTTTCAAATGCACACGATTCTGCAAATAGAATTTCTGCTTTATTTCAAAAGCATAAATCATTTTATGTGGTTGAAACTCTCCAAGCATGACCACCTAAAAACAGTTTTTAATGAATAGTTAAAAAAGTAATTAAAATTTCAAAATTCTGAGCCTCTGGTGTGCATTACTGAAGTTATGGGCTTATATGCTCCAATTTTCAAAGCTCTGTGTGCTGTAGACTTGTCTGGAGAACATTAATTTTTATTATTATAGATAGATAGATTTGGCATATAACTGGCACAATTTCTGTGGTACTTCATGTTTTTCAAATGCATGCGATTCTTCATTGAAGAATAGCATTTCTGTTAGATCAAAACATGAATCATTTTATACGGGCAAAACTTGCCAAGGAATATAAAAACAGTTTTAAATTAATAATTTAAAAAGTAATTAAAAAACTAAAATTCTAAGAAGCCTATAGCCATCTACAAGGTCCTATCTATCTCTATTCCAAAATTCATCATAATCGATTTAATGGTTTAAGGCATGAAAGCGTAACAAACAAACAACCTGACTTTTGCATTTATAATATTAGTTAGGATAATGCAATCATTGGCATTGGAAACTAATTTTTGAATATTGAGGGCACTGCATATTTTATAAAAAGAATGTTTTATGAAAATTAAAATTCATTTTTATAGGGAGTTGAAATATTGTTAGGGTCTAAAATCCTAGAATATGATACATAAATTTATGATTGAAAAATTGTGTCACATTTAAAAGAAAAGAAAAAAGTATGAGAAACAGTACAAAACATTATTATATTCATTTACAGCATGTTTTGGTTAAGAAATGAGTCTTCTTAAATAGTGAGGCATTACTTAGAAAAAATTTTTAATACAGAATATTTTCGCAAAACAATTTTACATTCAGTAAACTTGATCCTTTCATATTAACCTGATGAACAAAACACTTTGATATGAATCATTTTGATGCCGAAACTCTGGCTATAAGTGGAATTGCATGACAGAATTTTTTTTTTTTCATTGGTTCAAAATAATGGTAATGCTGGAGGAAAAGAAATATTTACAAAAAATATTGATAAATCAATACACAAGTATTCAAAACTTCAACTGAATATAAACTCCTTTTTTATTTAGACATTTTTTTCTGCTGGAGATCATTACCAGACATTTGAAAAATTACAAATCATATTTTTACTATAAAACTGAAGCTTTTTTAAGGCTAATTTTCAATGTCATTAAAAATTATTTATAAGCAAGGATGAATTTTAATGTTATGTATAGATACATTGATTCTTTTAAAAACATAGCTGCATTTTATGCTGAAGTTACAAAAGTTTAGGTAGTATAAATACAAAATTATATTTTTTCCAGAATTTATTTCAACTAGACTGGGGTGAGGGGAGATGAGGAAATGTTAATGAGGTTTTAAACTAGAGCAAATTTTGAACACAGTGCAAATAATTTTAGATGACTGAAGAGAAAAAAATCTGGGATGGTGATAATAAATCACTAATCCCAGATCCCCTGGGATGGTGATAGAAATCACTAAAGTGGAAAATAACAGAATTTTTCACTCTAGTGATTTAATGGTATATTTTTTTTTAACAACTTGGCAAAAAAAAAGCTTTACTGCAGTTGTCAGTTGTAGCACATATTCAAAGAGAAAGAATAACAATGAATTTTGAACAATGAAAGAATAACAAGCAATTACAGCCAACTTGAGATTTGTGACCCTTTCCGATTTAAGAACCATTTGAATTAACATCTTACTTGCCAAGGTCCTGTGAAGGTCGTTAAATTGGATTGTACTTCTTATTTTACATAACTTACAAGCGTGTGGATATATATATATATATATATACACTAATGCAAAGTGCTTAATTTTATGTAGTTAAAATGCAACAAAACATTTTGTAATATTATTACTGTACTTTAACATACAAAACTTGAAATACATAATGCACTTTTTTATAAAGCACAAAAAAATTATTTTACTGAAAATATGTTAACTTACCCAAATAGTTAGAGTACGTCCCAAAAGCAAACAAATGTAACAGGTGATAATATTGTGAATACTGCGATGTACTCAGCTGTTGATTAGAAAAAAAAATTACTAATCTGTTAGAAAACATCCTTTAATTATTAGAAACATGTAGACAAGTCAAGAAATCATACAAGGCAAAGACAAAATAACTACAGTGGAACTTGTCTAATGTGACCACCCATCGGAGGAACGAAACAGGTCACTTTACAAAGGCAGTAAAGTGTAGTAGTTGTAAAGTGAAATTGTAGAAAAGTTGTCACTATAGACAGATGGTCTCTTTGCCAAGGTGGTCACTTCAGCAGGTTTCACTGTATAATGTGCTCTGCTATTAAATAAAATGGAAAACTTATCTTAAGCACTAAAGATAAGTTATTTTTTTTAAGAAATGAAATTAGTAGATAACTTGCTCCAAAAGCAGTTTTAAAATACACAATTAACAGGTTGGGAATAATACCGTAAGCGGGTGACGGTTGAGTTGGCGACTTTTTTTTTGTCGCCAACGTCTATCCTTGGCGACTTGTTTTTTGCGCCAGACAAAACATAAACATAAGTAGACACATACGGAAAAATATAAACCCAAAACTAGTCGACAAAACAAATATACTTATCTAAACACATTAAAACATTAGCAGGCATATTTCAAATGCAATTATAAACGAAATGTACATAAACAAAGCACTAGCTCTGGGCACGTTAAAAAATAAATAAACCATAACCTTCAAATTATACAAAATGCTAAAATATGTTTCTGCACATAATTATACAGCGAAAGTTCCCTTAAAACGTTAAAATAACAGTTTTAAATTAATAGAAAAACACTCAAATAAACCGACTACCCCCCCCCCCCAACACAAGCAACTCAAAAATACTTATTTACTATATCATATTTAACCTGAATAGTGCACGTGATTTCAAGAAAAGTACACTGCAAATATTTTTATAAAATGTTAAAAACACTCTTTATAAATAACAGAAAACAATTATAATAAACCGACTACTTCCTCCCCCACATGATTTTTGCAATTTAATATACCTTCAAAACACACAACATTTACACTATTAATCAGAATAGAATCAAATCTGATCACAAACTCAAAAATCCTTACATATTTATTCATATTTAACCTAAAAATTGTATGGGAATTCTGTAAATCAGAAGCAAACCCAGATAACAAATAAAATTAACCATCCCTTAACCTTAAAAAAAATTTTTTCATCCCAATTTGCAAAAAATAACAACATACTAAAAACCTTACATAATTATAAAAACATAAGACCATAAATATTCTCAACTATACACCGGTGTACCGTAAAGCAAGGAATAAACATTTAAATAAATAAAAGCACCACATACCTTAAATTTTATTCATGAACGACGTACGTTCACCACAAAATAATTCCATCAAAAGCATTGAAGTAAGCATAACAACTGTACCTCAACATACGCTCGATTAATATTCTTCACAACTCGCAACAAACATTTTCAAATTTTTGTCCAATTTCACGTGATAAAAAATTAGAAACAACTCAGCGTATAAAGGAACAACTTTCATCATAGCTCTACAGAAATTATCTACATTTAATATAAAAACAAGCAAAAATTCCACTTTTCAAAAATAATTATTATAAAATACAAAACTGCAGCAGACGACACAACTTCCATTCCCGGCTAATTCAAGTTCAGTTATTTTTCCAGTTAAACTCCTTGAAATTCCTTCAACCAATCACATAATTCCTTCAAACACACTAGTTTCTCATGACATCATAAAACAACACAGCTCCGCCGAAAGGGTTGCCGATTAGCTAATCTCGATTGGCAACGCTGCCAGGACTGTTTACAACATATAGTAAGCTTTGGCGACGCATCTTTCTTGGCGATGGACACCCGCTTACAATATTATCCCCAACAGTTTTTTTTTTTTTTTTTTTTTTTTTTCTTACAGGGTTAAAAAAAATAAAATTATATGTAAAACTTCTTTATTATATGTAAAACTATCTACCATTTGTTTAAGAGTGGCTTTTTCAAACTTTTCAACTCATGGAAAACTTTCAAAGAATTGTCATTTGTAGCACACTCATTAAAACTAAATTAGGTACTTATATATTATCCCGGCGGTCATTGCCTCCAAACTATTTTTTCGTCAAATGAGTTTTCAAACTGTTGCTAATCGTATTCAAAACCATCATTAATTTCATGTGCCCGGCATTTATCTAAGCAAAAAATTGCTCGTCTTGGCCGACCACCGGGATAATATGTAAGTACTCTAAATTATTATAATTCTAATCAATACTGTCTTATCAATAGAACAATCCCTAGAAGAAGAATTATTAAAGAAATTTTTTTTCTCCACCTAATACTCTTTAAATTTTGACAAAGTTTAATTCATTGCTATGTTTGAATTTAAACTCAGAACACTTAAAATGTCAATGATGTCAAAAAATACGTCACGAAAGAAATAACTGTGATTTTCTTTTTGTTATTTCGATTGGTTGGATTACACAGATAGACTTTTTTCTAAAATAAAAATAAACACCTAAGAACATAAGATGTTTTTACAAATTCAAATCTCAAATTTGATCGATGCCATTTTGATGTCACATGTTTGAAATTGCTCCCAAAACTTAAATATTAAAAGACTGTGACGTCAGATTCAGATTGACTAGAAAGAATCCTTTTATTTATTTTGCATTCATGAACCATGGATATAAAATTTTATGTAAATAAACACGGTAAATGCAGAAAAAGGAGTTTTAAAAACACATATCCATTAGCTCAGCTGAAAGATGAAAATTTAAAATCATCTGCTAATTAATATCTGGATTAGAAATAGTGGGCTGTTACATATTAGTTTTTTTATTACATAATTTATTTCATCTGAATTTTTTCATTATGTCTTTCAGGATTTGAAAGACATATCCTCTGCATATTAGGATGGATGAATAAAATTGTCAGTAGTCAAGTTGGTTATCGTATAGAAAAATAAAAAACAAAGTGGTTTGAGCAAATAAAGAATTTTATTAGATACTAGCTGCGTACCCATTCTCCGCACGATAGGAAAAGAACATTTTCCTTACACGTATAATTCGAATTAAGCCCAATGGATCGGAATCTAAAAAAGTGAAAAATTATTTATATCGTGATGAAACGTTGACGACATCAGTGCAAATCTGAGGTGACTGCAACATTATAGCACAAAAACTGTGTCACTGGCAATTAAAAAAGAAGTAACTTCTCATGGATGACCAAATGGATAGCTTTCAAATTATTACGATTTACGTACTGGTTTAAGTCAGAAGTGCTTTAACACTAAATATTTTATCTTTCTAGGGTAGGATCCTTGCTTGTTCTTTCACCCCACAAACAATTTTATGGGCGCCCATGCCAGTGATGTCTTTAAAAGATGAACTTCAGTTAACCATGCAAAAATGTATGGCTACCTCCAGGTTTCACTAAAAAATAAAGCCTTTTTGTCAAGAGCTTTATGAAAATTGGATCAAGACTAGGAAGATGAGTGATTCTTTATACTGTCTTTTTTATGTTCTTTAGCAATAACTTAGAAATAACTTAGTGTATTATTCTGAATATCATGACTATCTGACTATAATTTTCATTTTTCTATAAGTTATTGTACTCATTATGAAATAAGATTAGTTATCATTATTAAGTTAAACTTCAATGTGCTAAAAATCTTATTTTTTCCCTACTTTTTTCTGTTTAAAAGAATTCTTATTAACTGAATAAAATGGATGGGATCAGTAAATCCCAATTCCGAAGTTCCATGAAATGAAAAACAGTGCAGGATGGCATTCCCTAGTATATATCAATGGATTTATGAATTAGTTTTTCTAAACCAATGAAAAAAAAAATTAGGAAGGGGGTGGGGATATTGTTGTTTAGTAGCACAGATGACTGGTGCATCAAAAGAGTAGGGGTTCAAAATAGATGCGAGTCAGGAGCGTAGCAATTAAATAAATTAGGGGAGGGGAGCTCAGTATATTTGGATCAGGGCTTGACTAGAACTCTTGTGCGCAGGGCACTTTTCGAGTTTTGGGCCTCTATATATAGCTGGCTCAATTTTTGGGCCCCTACAACTAGAGATGGGGAAAGAATGAACATCCTGTTCTTTTGAACCTGTTCTCAAGAAAGAACGGGAACACCCTGTTCAGTGATCACGGCAAAAACATGTTCTCAGTTCATTAAGGTCTGACACTTCAAAATTTTATGGCAGGCAAGATCGTTGTAAAAATAAATTTTGGAAAATGCCCTAAAGGTGAAATTTCTCATTACAAGGCATGATTAATATTTTTTTGCTAAGAAAAATTTGGGGGACCAGACCCCTTCCCCCCCCTCCTCCTACCCCCTCTCCTGTTCACACCTTGGCTACGTATCTGATGGTGGGGACAGAAGTTCACAATTTTAGCTTTATCAAATTCTAAGTAATTGCAGAATCTTAGCTATTTTGAGAAATAATGATAACGATGATGATTATCTGGAGGGGGGGGGGATAGAACTTTTAGCTCAACCTACCATAATTTTAGAGTGGACGCGGGCTAAGAATAAGAAACTTTCTTATATGTTCAATACGAAATGCACTCACAGGAAAACAATTCGTCAATTTTTATTATTCCAGCCAAACTACTCAATTTCAATCAAAGTAAAAAATTTAATAATAAAGAAAATGATAGTCTGAAACAGAAATAAATCGAAAAAAAATATTTTATCAACGTCAAACAATAATATAAGCATTACACTATATCCATGTAAAACGCGCCTTCCCTTCATAATCTCTCAGCCATCTCCTTTCAGCTGAAAAAGAACCTGTTCCGAGGAGACCTCTCCTATTGGCTGAAAAAGAACCAGTTCTTCGATCACGACTGGGAGCTGGAACACCTAGTTCAGCGTTCTTTCGCGAAACGGAGAGCTAGGTGTTTTTTCGAAGAACGGAGAGAGCTGGTGTTCTTTTGGGAACGGAGTAAACGAAGTGTTCTCTGGTGAACGGGGTGAAAGGCGTTCTTTTGTTTTAATTCTGTTCTGAGCTGAACACAGGGTATAAGTTGTAGACTTGGAGTCATAAGTAAGGCCGTACTTAGAAAGGGGGGGGGGGGGGGTCCTATGGGTTTGGACGTCTCTCCCTCGACGTTATTACATTATATGTATATGGTGTATTTATACAGGGACGTAGCCAGAATTTTTTTGGGGGGTTGGGGGTGGGGATGGTGAGGGGTATGAATTACAGTGATGTATAAATGAACAAAATGTTTTCGCAATAGTTAAAGAAAATTAAAAATCTTGCTACATAAGTTGAAAATTGGGTGTGGGGGATATATCCAGAAATTTTTGTCTGGGTATGGCCCAGGTCTGAAGCTATTTAAGCTGGATTTTCGGAGCCATATAATTTTATATGCCAAAGTCGTATTCATTTTCTTAACTCGAAGTCGGAGCAATACTGAGCCTGATACTTACAGCTTTTTAAACGGAATGTCTTTAATTTTTAAGCTGGAGCATGTACTTTTAAAGCTGAAACTGTACATTTTTTTTTTCTTTTTTAAGCTCTAAGAGCGTATCGACTATTTTGTGGGCTCCCCCATTGGAAATGGGCAGGTCCACTCCGTGTATTTTTAACCTTAAGGCAACACAAGGATTTTTTTTTTTTTTTTTTTAAACTTGAGATGGACTTATTTAATATTTTATTTTGAATTAGAGCTAAAAATGTTTGTCGTTGGTACAAAAGCCATATCTTTTAAGCTGGAGCCCAATACATATATTTTTATTTGTAGTTGTAGCGAAAGAAGGATTTTTTTTTTTTTAAACCCGAGCCAGATCCATTACCTCTTGGAGCTAGACCTGGAACAATATATATTTTTTAAGAGGCGGAGCGAACGGTGAAAAAGGCTGAATTTTTCAGCAAACGACTTCATCATTATTATTTTGTTAACAACATTTTAAATTGGGGGGGGGCAGACTTTCTGATTCACCCCCTTGAGTACGGTCTTGCATGAGTGCTTAGATAGGGGACAAAGGGTCAGGGCCGTATCCAGAAAAAAATTTCGGAGGGGGTCCAAACGAAAGAAAAAGGCTGAATTTTTCACAAAGACTTCAACTTTATTATTTTGTTAACAAAATTTTAAATTTCGGGGGGAGGGGGGACCAGACCCCCTGGGTACGGCCTTGAAGGGGGTGCTCTCTCTCCCCAGCTTTCGTTATAGTGAACACTCTTATAGTATTTTGAGTTTTTTAATCATTATTATTTTTGTATTAAAATGTTTGAAAGTCCGAAAAAAACTTCTACAACCTTCCCCCCCGCCCTCCCATTCCTCCAAGAGTTACGACTATAGGGTCAAAGCTTGCGTTACTTAGGTGCATTGGTATAAAGTGGATATTATGTGCCCGAGGTAATGTACTTCCCGACGACCCCCTGGCACATTATCCAAGGTCAAAGTCTTGCATTACTTTCGCTTTATCGTGAAATTTATGGTGTGGGAATGAGAAATGGTTGCGGTGGTGTGGGAATATGAATGCAGATGTTCAGCTTCAACGGCTGCTCCTGTTGTGTGTCCGGCTCTTTTACTGCAGTAGTGCTGAATAAGAAAAAACTAAAACAAAAGGGTATGCAGTCATGTGGCATATTGTATGAGACCGTTCAAGGATTAGTTGAAACAGATCATTCCTTTGCGCTGTTACTGGTACAACTCTTAGTTATGCTTTTGTTTGGATAGTTTTTCCTCATGGATAGAAAAAAAATCTTTTGTTTGGACAGATTTTAAAGTTATTGATTCCGCTGCTTCCAAAGCTTTGTGCAATATAGTCTAATCAAAATAAACAGTTATGAATATTATGCCATTTTAGGAGCTGTCAGACTCAAATATTGTTTACTCATGTAAGCAATATTGTATCACTCAGGTAAGTAATCGAAAATTAGGCCTGGCCTAAATAATTCTCTCTAGAATTGAAGTTTTTCCATTTCTTTTTACATACATGCTATGAGTAAGGATAACAAAAGTTAATAAAAGCACAGAAAAAAATTTTGATTATAGAAATATGTGCATATTTAACACTATATTATAGAACATTAATATAATTAAAATATTTTTACCAAAAATTACTGTTAATATACTTGATTAAAGAAAGCCAGTGTGCTGGTTGCAAATTTTTTTTAAACATTTTGCAATTGCATTAAAGCATAATACATGTTAAAAAGGACGTATATTTTCATTTTTAAATTGAATAAAATATAGTCATAATAAAGCTAAGATAAATCAAAGAACCTGTTCTCAAAAGAACAGGAAAAAGAACTGTTCTTTAAAAAAGAACGGGAACAGTGAACAACTGTTCTTTGAAAATAACGCTTTTCCCCATCTCTACCTACAACCACTATAAACTCAATTTTTTGGACTATTTCTGCATGTGGGCTCAGGGCATGTGCCCTAAGTGCCTGTGCAATAATCAGGAGCTGGTTTAAGTTCATTAAGGAACTAAGAAAGACTCCCTATTATGCTTATTTGCAGCAACTTCCCCCCTTCCTCCAAGGGTAGGGAGAAGCTTGAGCCCCTAAGGTCCCCCTTTTCCTATGCCACTGGCTAAACAGATTTTTTTTAAATTGTAAAGTTGGGCGATATTTTGGATTTTAGCATTATTATTGATTAAATGACTGTCAGAGGCACACTCTTGCGAGCTTGTACTGTTCTTCTTTTGTCAGTTTATGTATTGGGTTTACTTCATCCCTTTTAATAAATCCTTACTTTTGGAATTTTAAATTCCCCAATTGCATAGTGCGTCTGAATCAGAGAATTTGGGGGAAATTCGGTTACCGGGTGTCCTCGCCAAGCGCCGATGTGTGGCCAAACTTGGAGTTTGGTTGAAAGTTTGTTTACTTTAGCCTTAGAGTCAGATGTCTGTTGTAACCTGTGTAGATTGAGTTGAGGTGTTGGATGATGCTGTAGTTTGATGAAAAAACGCTTGGTGGGTTCATTAAACGATACCAGGATGTTTGGTAAAGGGATTTTGTGATTGGTTAAGGCAATTTAACTGTAATCGGTAAACCGAGGTTTTAAAACGAGGAAATTTGAAATCTGGAGTCAGTTCTTGTTTTGTGGTGTGTGGTTAGTATATGTTGGTTTTGTGTTAGTTAGTAAAAGAAAGCGTTTTGGTGTTATGTTATTAGCTGTTGTGCATTTTGGATATTTTTCAGGAGTTTCTTTAGATAAAGGTAAGTGTTTTTTTTTAAGAATTTTTGCAATTGCTTAAGGTTTTCAATGTGAATTGTAAATGTGTATAAGTAGGTTATTTAATCCACCGATGTTGTTTTGAGTTGAAAACGGGCCTGTGTTTGCCCAGTTTACATTAGCTGAATGAGTAGGTTGCTTAATTCACTGTTGTTTTTTTTAGTTAAAACGGTTTACTGGTTGCCTAGTTTACATAGCTGTACAACTAGGTTGGTGAATCCACTGAGGTTTTTTTAGTTAAAAACGGACCACTGGTTGCCGAGTTTACATAGCTGTACAACTAGGTTGCTGAATCCACTGAGGTTTTTTTAGTTAAAAACGGTCCACTGGTTGCCGAGTTTACATAGCTGTACAACTAGGTTGCTGAATCCACTGAGGTTTTTTTAGTTAAAAACGGTCCACTGGTTGCATAGTTTACATAGCTGTACAACTAGGTTGCTGAATCCACTGAGGTTTTTTTAGTTAAAAACGGTCCACTGGTTGCATAGTTTACATAGCTGTAGAACTAGGTTGCTGAATCCACTGAGGTTTTTTTAGTTAAAAACGGTCCACTGGTTGCATAGTTTACATAGCTGTAGAACTAGGTTGCTGAATCCACTGAGGTTTTTTTAGTTAAAAACGGTCCACTGGTTGCATAGTTTACATAGCTGTAGAACTAGATTGCTTAATATTCTGAAATTTTTTTAGTGAAAAGTGGTTTACTGTTTGCTCATTTTTAATTGCCTGTTACAGAATTTGCTGACAATTTTTAGTGTTAAGTATGGATGGTGTATTTTGTTTTATTGTTTTTTTTTAAGTGGAATTTTAATGTGTTAAAGTAATTTGTATTTCGTTTCCTGACAGTGCTCAACATGTTGTATTATTTTATCGTATTCTAAAATGGTGTTTCACACGTGAAAAATTTGGCGACAAAAAAAAAGCGCCAAGTAGCGGGTGTTGGCGAGAAAAAAAAGTCGCCAAAAATAGGCGACACCCGGTAACTGAATTACTCCCGAGAATTTGTTGCGCTTGAATGTTATGCAATAACTCTAAATTAAAGGTTTACTTATTGCATTTAATCATTACTTAAAAAATATTAAGGGATGGTTTAAGGAGTTTCTTAGGAATAGTTCGCTTTTCCAAGTAGTTTTAAGGACATTAGAAATTGTTTTTCATTTCTAAGGAGTTTCCAAGGATACCTTGATCATGCTCTGTGTGCTACTTGCACTGAGCATGATCGAGGTAACTGTGGGCCCTGGTCAGAAGAAAAAATACTGTGCCCTATGTAACAACCATCCCCCTTCTGAAGTAACAATTATATGATGAACTTCGTCTGAAATGTTTTTAATATCTATTTTACCCTCCGAATGCAATATTTCATTTTAAGAAGTCTGAAATATAGGATGTCAATGAAACACATAAACAGTGACGGCTTGTCATTAGGGGCCAGAGGGGTCTGGCCCCACCAGCTAACCACTATCTAAATCAAAGCTTCTTCATACTGTGTTTAACACAGTTCTTTGAATTATTTACCATTATTGAAAAAATGCACGCATTTTACTTTATTTAAATACTATCCATTAAAAAAAGCACTTTTGTTTTTCATGTGCATGATCGGTACTTTTGTATTATCCCGAGGACCACCAAGATAAATGCTGAGCACATGATATTATTGATGGTTTGGAATACAATTGGCAACAGTTCACCCACACATTTGACGAAAAAAACAGTTTGGTGGGAATGACCGCAGGGATAATACGTAAGTACCGCGAGATAGTATTTTTGAAGTGCAGTTTTTTGTTCCTTTTATTTGATTTATGAAATATTATGTATAAAGGTATTTTATAAGTTAATATTGATTTTAAAATAAATAAACCATTTAAAAATTATGACCAAGCAGCTGTAAAAGACATAAATACTAAATAAAAATGAAACATGGCCTTTTGATTAGTAATTAGTAATAGAATAAACTTTAGAAGAGGGGGGAAAGTTGCTCTATATGTATATATATTTTTGCCCAATTTTAATTTTTAATTGCCACTTTTTTTTTTTTCCCCAGCCCCACCACTGAAACTGGTCACGAGCCACCACTGTCTGCATAACATCACATCAAAATGCTATAAAGACTACACAGTATTTCAACAAATTTAAAAAAAAAAATGTTCTTGATTAAAATTGCGGCTGAAATGTGCTTTACGCTACCGCTTGGCGACTGGTTTTTTGGAGTGGGCGATAAAGGCGCTAAATATGGTAAATTCGATATTTTAAAGCTGTGGAAATATCCTAAAGATGTTAGATTTTCGCGCATGCGTTGTTGTTATTTTGTAATCTAGCTACTGTGTGACATATGTAGCTAAAAGTAACCAATGTGCATGTTCTATTTGACGTCATTAAGCTGTTAATTTGCGTTTTTGCGCATGCGTTGTTGTTATTTTGGAATCTAGCTACTGGAACTAGATTTGAACAAAATATATGTTAGAGAGGTTTTTAAAAATATTTTTAGAGAAAATTTGCTTTCATATTTTTTAAAAGTACTTTTAAAACTGATTTACTTTTGGAAACAATACAAACTGTTTTTTAAGAATTAATTTGTTTTCGTCTGCTGGTTTATTTGTGGCAATTATCGTCTGCAAATCCAAATTTTGCATGTGGAACAAGTTTGTTATTCTGCATTTGATATTGTTTTTTTTTTACGAGAGTGGTCATTGCTTTGTGAAGTTCTCTTGTGGATTTGATATTCGTTTTTTGGACGAGAGTAAGTGAAATAATTTTTTCTTTAGTTTTATTCTTAGTATTTGATTTAAATTGTTGTATTACTTTTGAAAATATTTGATTTGCATATAGCTTAGCATTTAGCAAAGGGTAATTCACTGTTGTTTTTTTAGTTAAAAACGGTCCACTGGTTGCGTAGTTTACATAGCTGTACAACTAGGTTGCTGAATCCACTGAGGTTTTTTTAGTCAAAAATGGTCCACTGGTTGCGTAGTTTACATAGCTGTACAACTAGGTTGCTGAATCCACCGAGGTTTTTTTAAGTTAAAAGCGGTCCACTGGGTGCGTAGTTTGCATAGCTGTACAACTAGGTTGCTGAATCCACTGAGGTTTTTTTAGTTAAAAGCGGTCCACTGGGTGCGTAGTTTACATAGCTGTACAACTAGGTTGCTGAATCCACTGAGGTTTTTTAGTTAAAAGCGGTCCACTGGGTGCGTAGTTTACATAGCTGTACAACTAGGTTGCTGAATCCACTGAGGTTTTTTTAGTTAAAAACGGTCCACTGGGTGCGTAGTTTACATAGCTGTACAACTAGGTTGCTGAATCCACTGAAGTTTTTTTTAGTTAAAAACGGTCCACTGGGTGCGTAGTTTACATAGCTGTACAACTAGGTTGCTGAATCCACTGAGGTTTTTTTAGTTAAAAACGGTCCACTGGTTGCGTAGTTTACATAGCTGTACAACTAGGTTGTACAACTCTCGCAAAGGACCACCTTAGCGTATTTTCGAGGGGCCCTCTATTTATTTCTAGTACTTTGTTAGTTTTTACTTTAAATAGTTTCATATTCTTAAACACATATGGGCTACCCCCGAGCCGGATGTGGCCTGCAACGGCTTTTGATCCGGACCGGGGAACATATCATAACCCTGAATTGAAACACATAAAAAACATTCAAAATCCATTTAAATCTCAATTATACGGCCCGTCACCTGGCTAGCATCTCAAAATTTGGTCCGCAACTTTTCAAAGGTTTCTAAAATATTTGTTTCCCGCAATTGCGATTTTGATTACGTTTTTGAATCTGCGATGCATCTTGGGAAAATAATCCTAAAAGTAAAATTTCTTCCATGGCTCAATCCCACAGGCTTTTGCGTCACACGTGCTTTGCCGAAGGAGAAAAACGAAAGTAACGGAAGCTATAGATTATGACCCGAACCGAAGAGAGCACAACGTCTATCGAATTCCATGGTTGCAATCCTAGAATCGTTTCACAGAAAACCGCCAACTGGCCAGTTTGTTGACAATCGCCAAGCGGTGGGCTAAAGCACATTTTCACCAAAATTGCTTTATACAAGTGCTAATTTGAATTATTTTTATTGTTCATATTTTATAATTCAAAAATAATATAACAAATAATATAACTTTTGCCATTTTTTTTCTGCATAACTTCATTGTAAAATTTTGAATGTGTATAGTGAGATTTTTAGACCCCTAAAAGGTACGGGTAATGGGCTGCTGCCCCGTTTGCCCTGCCGGTAACAGGTCACGCCACTAAAATATACAAAAATAACACTACACGCAAATCAAATCTTTTACGAAAAATAAAGTCTTAAAATATTTAAATAGCATAATTGGGGTACTTACTTCCTGAATATTTGGTGTATCCAGCAACTCACCAAACACATAAATACCAGGTGCAACAAGAACTTGCTTGATCAACTCAACTGCAGCAGCACCCTTAGCTGATTTTGCCAAAAGTAAATACTGCTCAAGTAGAGCTTGCTGATTTACAGAAGGGGGATTTTTCTCACTCATCTTGCTTACTAAAACAGAATATTAAAAAGAGGATGAAGGAAAATAATAATAATTACTATTCATGAGCCAAACCGGCTAGGAAATTAGACTGATAATTATGCAGATAATGAAAAGAACAAAGCGATAAAGAAATATATTTTATCTATACGAGGAAGTAAAGGAAAACTATATCAGTAAAATAAATGATTGATACTAGAGCAAAAATAATTCGGAATCAACTACGACGATTTCGCTGCATTTCACAAAATCATAAAGGGCTTCGTTAAGGGGTAGAAACGAAATAACCTACAGTATCACAACAGCACATCACAGCTATAAAAACTATAGTAATGTTTTATTTTAAGATCTTATATTACTTACTGAACCAAATCAACAAATTTGACAACAGGTATTTTTTGGATTAAATATCAAGAGAACATATTACTTTTCACCGTTGTTTACGGTAATAAGAAAAGTTACTGAAAGACATTGCCATTTGTCTAATCAGAATTTATATGAAGTATCCAACCATTTGTAAGTTAATATAATAATTGGCTATAACTACTAAATAATGATTCAAAACAGAAAGAAAAGTACTTTTACCTTTTTAATATTGTATGAATGTCTGAAGATTATCGAAAATTAGTTTTAGGTAATTTGATTGTGTATTTTCCTGTCTCTGCCAGACATATCATGGTAAAAGAAACAACTCAACTTTACACAGATAATCTTGTAAGTTGTAAACAAAATGCTCTGCTCTCCTCAACAACATGGCCGATGGCCATTTAATACTCATTAACTAGAAAAGAAATCACAAAACAGCGTAGAAATTAGCGTTTAATTGATGTCCGATATTTGAAATATACATAATGGCATTATTGAGATCAATTTCATTAAATATTAAACATCTTTCGGGCGTACAGTCAAATGAAATTTTATTTAAATATCTCAAAACCCTTGGTTTATCCAGGAAATATTCGCATTTTACTTACGTTCCAGATACTGTATCTGCATCAGATGGTATTCCTTTAGAATTTATTACAGTTATTTACTTTACTGTATACAGTGAAACCTCTCTGAGCGGCCACCCCACCGTACCGAGAATATTTGGCCGCTCTCAAGGGTTTTATTTACTATTATAAGATAATTGCTATAATGCGTAATATATACAAGTCTGGCACATATTTCTTATTTAAAATGAAATATAATACTTATCTAAAGAGAAAATAGTACTTTATTTAATGCTTTCTTACATTTTTTTGAAAAAATGATACAATTTGTGTCCGTGTGCAAGTTTTTACTTTTCTCTGAAACAACCATTTTTTCTAGTTTGTTTTTTACTTTAAAAAGCAGATCTCTAACCGATTTGTTTGTAGCCGCTTCGGAATTTTCGATAATTTCATCGATTTTCCCTAAAGTCGCTTGTGTTGAAAGTTTTTGCTCGCCATTACAAACATCGGGAAATTCCTCATCAGGCACGGAATTAGCGCTTGAAAGGGACAAAAATTCACTTGTAGAACAACTTCAAGCCCAAGGGATTCCCCATCTTAAGAGTGTGGGGAGAATACAAAAGAGATAACAGATTCAATTCCAGTTATTCCTGGGACTTATATTCGACCATAAACCTGACCTTGAGTTTTTCCGCTCAAAATTACAGCATGGAGTGAGTAGAATTTCCCGAAAAAGGAGGTGGGCGTTTAGAAGGGGTCGGGTGGCCGCTGATAGAGGTTATTTTAACATAAAGTCTATTAGCCAAAAAATCCGTGCTATGAAAAATTGGCCATTTAGAGGGGTGGCTGCTCGGAGCGGTTTCACTGTAGTTTCCACTTTCCAAGCGTACCCTATTGTTATTTCATACTGAAATGTTTAAAGATGACCCAATCGGTTTATTAAAATCAGTGAGGTGGCTTAAAATATGGGCATTCAATTGGTCAGTATGACTTTATCATATGCTATGCAACTATTTAGATGTCCTACATATGAAATTAAAAACAACTTTGTGAAAAACACACAGATAAAATGGTACTTATAACATGATACAATCGTTTCGATCAAAAAATCAAATTCTCTCGGTCTTCATCAGTCAAAGCCTTTCGTCTCATAAAATAGAGAGAACTGAAAAAGATTTAAAAAAAAATAATAATAAATCTTTTTCAGTTCCCTCTGTTTTGTGAAACGAAGGGCTTTGACAGATGAAGACCGAAAAAATTTTTGATCGAAACGATCGTATCATGTTATAAGTACCCTTTTATGTGTGCTTTTTTCATAAAGTTTTTATTTATTTTATCGTTTAACACCAGTACTTTGAGAGTTTTTCCATTGTCCTACGTGCGGCTTAAGAAGATTAGGAATTAGAACAGTTTAAAAAATCCTAGAGTATCATCATCGCATGGAGACCAAACGTGGTTTCCGACGAGTTTGGCCTACCAGAAGCAATAAGATTGCATGAAATTACGTTAAATAAAGTACTAAAAATTTAATTTTGTATTAACGATCGTCAAATCCATCAGATATAATCGGTAAACTTTGATTGCGAATTTTTTTAATGACTTTCACATATTTTTTAATGTATTGTATTTTTTTTTTTTTTTTTTTTTTAGCAAAGATTTAAGAGATTATACATATATTTAAACTTTGATTTAATGGAATTTCAGTAAATATTAATTCTGTCGATGCTATGATATGAACAAAAAATAATGCTAAAATAATAATACCTTACAGAAATTGCAGATGAGTTTTAATAATATGATTGAACATTAAAAGAAATTTGAAACAAAATTGAAAAGGTTACCATAACATGCCATTTATCACCAAAATTGGCACAAAAGCAAGGTAGGACTGATACAGCAGTTTAACCATATCATCTTTTATATTATAATGCACGTGGAATAATTGCTTGAGATTTTGTTACATTTTATTGTTCGAATCTGAGAAGAAAAAAAATAATCTTATTCTTCAACTTCAGCTCAATATTAATTAAATTTGTTTATGGGACATTATTAGGATTTTAATGCATAAAGGATACTTGTATGGTTAGCAGATACTGAATATACTTGACCATATTAAGGAGGCTCTTATAAATTACTTAATACTTTTTTTGGGTGGGAGGGGGGGGGGAAGAGGAAAATTTTGACACCCCCCCCCTCCTCTTATGTTACTCTTTGCTATAAGGCCTGATTATCCCCCCTTCCCACCCTCAATTAATTTCTCTCCTTTTGTGCCAATCTTCCTTTTTTTTCTCATACCATTTTTGAATGGGAAGAAAATTATCGATAAAATTCTTTGCTTTGAAATATAACAAATATGAATCTATTGTGTAGGCACAATGGCTTTGTTACTAAAAACTTGTGAGAAATGTATTTGTTTGAATTTAATGTAAGAAAAGACAGTACTTTCTGGTTCATTTGATGTTTGAATTTCTTATAGGTGAGACATCACGTATGAATTTGTTTCAAGCAGTTAATAATGCCTTGGACCTTTCGTTAGCAGCTGATTCTTCTGCTGGTAATTTATTTTGTTCCTTTCATTTTTTATTTCATTTTAAAAACTGTTAAACACCCAGATGTAAAACTAACATCCCTTAACTTGTTGGAAATTAAAAAAAAAAAAAAAACTAGAGAAGGCTGGGATTACTTGCCTGCTAACTTTTCTGTTTCTTAGTGGAGACTCCCATTTTTTTTTACCTGTTTCTCCCGTTTATTTGTTTAAGTGTAAATTTTCCCCATTTTTTATTTGAACTTTCATTTTTTTAACTTTATTGATATTTACCATTATAATGGGGAAGCCTGCAATATTGCTGATTTCATATGCAATCTTTTCCCAACCTTGTGAATTATCATATTTTATTTTGTTGCATGTCATTATAATAACGTTTGTCTCAATAATCAAAATTACTTTATTTTTTATCAGTGTGATTATTTTACTACAATCTTCCTTGTGAACTTGAAATATCACCAATTGCGTATCAGGGATTTCATATCAATCTTTTCCTATTCTTTTTATAAATGATCATATTTTCATTCTTTGCACACCATTATATTAACTTTTATAGCAACTAAAATTGTTAGATATTTTTGATAAATACAAGTATTTTGCCAAAATATTCCTTGTTAACATTTTGGATGAGTTTTTGTTTTGAAATTTTGTTATTTTGCCAACTCCTTCTATAAAGATCCTCAAGAGAACTTTTAAGGAGGGATTAAATTGATATAAATTAGATTAGTCTATTTTAAGCAAAAGTACTTCATAAAACCCTGCTTTTTTTTTTTTTTTTTCTTAACATTTAGAACCCTCTATTTTACTCCCATGAAACTTTGCGATAATCTCCTGTCAGGGGCGGCAAATTTTGGGGGCGGCATTTTGGCTCGAATTTGAAAAATACATTTCGTATTAGTAAAAGAATTGGTAAAAAATATTCCGAAGAATATCATTCTTAATAACTTTACTAGCTAATGTACCCATCCGTCATTGATGGGTTTTTACTAACCGCGTGCAATTTCATTTGCATTTTCGTTGTACAAAAAATGGAATTAACATACTGGCAGAAATATGCAAAGCGAACTTATAACTCTTGTGTATTGTTCTAAGATTACAGGTTAGAGAGTAACAAATTACTGGGACAAACTGTCAATAGAGAAAATATTTTACATTCAAAATTAACGTTTTCTTTTAGTGAATGAGCTTCCTACATCAAGAAGTCATTTAAAAAGAAGATGCTAGTAATGAATATTAAATTGAAAAGAGAATATCTGGAAAATTCTTTTTAATAGCAAGTAGCCGATATTTAACACTGCAACGTTCGATTGAATTATATTTTGATGATTTTACTTGATGCGCGAAAAACTTATCAAAGTTTACGTCACACCTCAAAAATAATTCAAATTTGTAGAAAATTAAAAACCTGAAATTTAATTTACTAACCGCCTACTATTTAACAAAATTTCATTTCATTCCCTTTTGTCTGACCACTAGTTGTTTTCACGAAGTGGTCACACAAAATTTTCTCAAAATAATATATATATATATATATATATACGTACAATGTTATTAAACTCAATCGCATCGATAGTAACTCAATTTTGTTCTATTAACTTTAGAAATTTTAATATTATGCCAGTAAAATTTTTGCACAATTTTCTCAAAATTAAAAAAATAGTAATAATTAAAAAAAAAGAAATCGACGTAATTTGTTTAAGTCGAACAGCCTCTTATTGTTTTACCTCCAGACGCCTTAAAGTGACGCCCTCCCCCTCTCTCCCCGCCCCCTATAAAAGAAAAGAAAAAATGCAATGCAACTTTTGCAAACCCTTTCAATTTATTCAAATCTTTTAAAAATTTCGATGATGCTTTGTTACCCATCATATGGCCTAATTTCATTCTGTTTTCTTAATCCGTTATTGACGGATGCCAGAACAAACTTTAAAGCGATTTTTACAAAATCTCAAAGTCTATGAATTATTTAAAACAATTTTGGTATCTATTGTTTCAATTAACTTCCAAATTTCATTCTATTCAAATGAGCCATTTTTTAACAATGGGAGAACATACATTTACACACAGTTTTCAAACAACAGTTTTAAATCTCAAAACTTTTAAACGAATTAGAAATATTTTAGCAACTGCAGTTTAAATTAAGTTGCCACTTTTGGTGTTGCTATAAATTTCATTTCATTCGCTTCAGTTGCATGGGCGTAACCAGGAGGGGGGACAGCTGCCCCCACCCCCCTAAAATGAGCTAGTCATAGAGTCTGATTATTACAAACCGGGAGGAGGAGCAGTTGTACTCCATGGTCTCCTTGTCTTGTCCCCCCCCCCTAATGAAAATCCTGGCTACGCCCTTGTTCCGTTGTTTATATGTGATGTGCAAACAAATATTTACCCAGTTTACATAAATTTTCAGTTGGATTCAAATTACAGCTTGTTAATGAAATTCAACTAGCCAAATATTATCCCATATTTCTAGATTGCATTCCTGATGACAAAAAAATTGAACAGATCGCGTTCTTGGTAAGGTATAAAGGTATTGACAAATCTAATTCCAATGAGGCTAGGATTATTTAACTCTCTCAAACAGTTCATGTTCCTATGCTCTATTATTATTTGGTACAGAATCTTTAATTGCGTGAATCAATTAGGAAAGGATTGCAGTCAAAAGACAACGATTTACCACCTGTTCTAGAACTCTTATTGAAAGAAGAAGAAACTGTAAAGATTTTTCAAAGGATCTTCGATTGGATGTGATTTTAAATGAAATGTTCTGTTATGCAAGAGAACTGACCAACGAGATAGTATTCTGGCTAACACTGAGTTTAAGCAGCCACGTAACATATTAATTTGGATTGAGAATCACGAGATGTTCTGGTGAAAGATCCTGAATTAAAATTTAAGGTAGTTTTATTTTTTTACAGTAAACAAAGCGATAAATACCTTACAGTGCAGATTTAATTTAATAAGTACCCAATGTAATTATTTTAAACTTTTGCACGGCATAAATGAGTTAAGACACTCCTAAAAAGTGCTAATTAAACATTGTAACAGTGTTTATTGTTGTTGGGATTACGGCCGATTATCTACGCAAAGTTTCGGAGAAAACCACGGAAAACTCCGAACGGTTAGGTCGACGGACACGCGATGGGACCCGAACTTGGGACCTTCAAACTTCGCCCGTCTACCATTTCCAGTGATATAACCACTGTGCCATGGTGAGGCGTTAACACTGTTTATAGTGTAAACAATTGGAGTTAATACTGACCGATGGAGAATCGGGAAGTTAAACGCGCTTGATCTAGTAAACGAAATAGTGTCAGTTACGGCCTTATTAGGCAAAAAGGAAAGCCCAATTGAAATTTTAAAGCTAATTTCAACTATAGATTTTACACCACATCTTATTATTGCTTCGAGAATTTCGCTTTCTTTGCCGATAATTGAGGCAAGTGCAGAGAAGAGTTTCTCAAAATTAAAGTTAACTAAAAATTTATTATGTTCCACAACTCTTCCAGATAGGTTAAATAATTTAACTACATTGGCTATCGAACATGAATTAGTTGAAAAATTGATTTTAGAGAAAAAGTCAGGAATTTTGCGGAATTAAAAGTGAGAAAAAAAAACTCTTTATTTTTCTCCCTTTCTTTTGGTTTTTAGCTTAATGTGTGGTTTTTAATAAATATGGTTTTTCTTATGCTGTGTTATGTTTAAAGAGCTATTCCAGTTTTATAGGCATGAAAACAGTATCTGTGAACAATTTATTTCTCTTAATAGTAATTTTACTGTGGGGGGCGGCATTTTATATTTTTGTCCGGGGCGGCAAAACTGTTAGGGCCGGCCCTGCTCCTGTTCCTTCTTTTTCTCAAGGATAGCAGCTCTGAGATTAATTCTAGGGACAAATAATGCGAACTGACACATAAAACAAGATTCCTACATTAAAAAAAAAGTCTTGAAAGTGTTAAAGAAAATTTAAAATGTGTTTCTAAATTTGACCTGAAACACAATTTAAGGCCACAGTTGTTCATTTAGCACTGTAAAATTGGGAAATTTTCACTCTTAGCTTATTCGAAAGCATTTTAATGTTACACTAAAAGTTGTTTTAAACTATTAGTTACCAAGGGAACAGACTTTGAATTATGAATTAGTAAAGACACAGATTTTGAAAAAAAAAAGTCAGTACATAATATAATTAGTAGAGTAAGGTGGGTTGCTCAAACAAGAAAAAAAAATGATTAAGAGTTTCATAAAAGTTTTGTTTCATGATGGCAAAGTCAAACAATTATTCTCTAAATTAGATTAATCAGTACCAAAATATGTACAGTAGAACTTAAATCTGGAATCAATGAGACTACTTATTCTGGATTGCAGAAATTTTCAGAAAATAGAAATCCTGTACTATGTATTGTAAAAAATCATAAATAATAATTAGGTAAAGTTGTAAAAAAAAAAAGGACTTACCTTTTCGGTATAGTAAAGATGTACATTAAAGATAAAACATATTTATTGAGAAATTTAACTCAACACCGATATGTTATTTTAAAAAATTACATCTCACAAAACAGTCTTTCCTTTTTGGTTAAATACCAGTTTATTATTATTATTTTAAGCTCCAATTTCATCCAGATTTTGGAAGTCCAATTGAGAAATTTCATTGTACATGATATCATTAAAGCTAAAGTAGGACATATTTGCTATTAGATACCTATGCTGTGCACATAAGTGAATTTATCCTAATAAAACTACATATGTAAAAGTTTTTGTTTGTCTCAATTAATCTCACAAAACAGTCTTTCCTTTTTGGTTAAATACCAGTTTATTATTATTATTTTAAGCTCCAATTTCATCCAGATTTTGGAAGTCCAATTGAGAAATTTCATTGTACATGATATCATTAAAGCTAAAGTAGGACATATTTGCTATTAGATACCTATGCTGTGCACATAAGTGAATTTATCCTAATAAAACTACATATGTAAAAGTTTTTGTTTGTCTCAATTAATTTGCACAGTTAAAAAAAAAGAAAAATGTCAGTCAAGAAAGTGCCAAGAAAATTTTAAAATTTGTCCTGAAAAATAATTCAAGATCACAGCTATTGGAAACAGTTGTTCATTTAGCCCATTAAAATTTTGTGTCAAGAATTAGTAAAGGTGTATTACTGTAAAAGTAATTATGTGATGTTTTCATTTATAATTCTTTATTTTAATTTCAGTTGTTTTTGGTGAGGATGTTGCATTTGGTGGTGTATTCCGATGTACGATTGGACTTCAAGACAAATATGGTAGTCTTCATCCTTTTTTTTTTTTTTTTTTTTTTAAATGATGCTTGGCTTGTACTTGTTTAGTAACATTCTGCCTTGATTTCAGGTGGAGATCGAGTATTCAATACTCCTTTGTGCGAGCAAGGCATTGTTGGATTTGGAATAGGCTTAGCTGTTGCAGGTGCTACAGCTATAGCAGAAATACAGTTTGCTGATTATATTTATCCAGCATTTGATCAGGTTCTTATCATAATTGCTTTGAATACACTAATTGTGTATTAAATGATGTGTCACAATGATACAATGTGTGTTTTTTTTTTTTTTGAAAAATTTTATAAATATCTACATTTGTCTATATGTGTAGTTAAAAAAAGAAGCTTTTAACATATTTATTAAAGAAAAAAATAATAATTGTAAGCACAATGAAACTTACCCCTAGCTTCAAAAATAGCTTCGTTTTACAGTACTTTACTGTAGGAATAACGGATTTCTTCCTATTATTTGACTTATAATTTTTTGGTTGTGTAATAGGGATAAAAACTGATACGTTTAAACTAACTGGTGATATTTTTTAGCATGAAAACACACCTTTATAGTTTTGATAAACATTTTATTTAAATATTAAAATGATTGTGCACATTTGCTGTGTTTTTATTTTTTATTAGTATCATTGTTTAATAGATTCTCATTGTTCTTTGAAAGAATTTAGTATTGCGACAAACTGTTCTTTCTGATGGAAAAAACACTCAAAATACTGGTGTTAAACAATAAAGTAAATAAAAAACTTTGTAAAAAACACACATAAGATGTTATAGGTAAGAGGATAATCCTCTTACCTATAACATCTTATGTGTGTTTTTTACAAAGTTTTTTATTTACTTTGTTCTTTCTGATGGTGTATTCACTGTTACATAAATAAGAATCTATATATTGCCTTACTGTACTATTACATTTTTTTTTTTTGTTTCTCCATTTTGCTGATGGCAAAAAAAATAATAATAGTACTGCTTTTTGATGATTTAAAAAATGTGCTGTTACATGTAATATGATGAGTAGTTCACAAACTAGTTCAATCAAACTTTATTTAAAAAACGGTATGGGCCAATTCCAATCAACCGTAATTTCTGGAAGACATGCCGCAATGTTTACTTGTTTAAAACTTAAAATTTCAATGGGTGTTATATTTTTACTAATGCGCCACTTATGTGCATTTAAAAAATATATTGAATAAATGCGAAGAAATATTAGTTTATCACTTTGGTGCTTTACAGAGAAGATGGTTGTTGTTTTCTGCGGGCTTTGCTATGTTTATCTGGTGCCTGTGTGTCTTTCAGAGTGCCAGATTTCGATCACATTCTATGTTCCTTGATGAATCTTTCTGAATTCATCTTCGCCCGACCCCTTTCTATTGCAAATGAACCGTGATTCTTTTTTATCGCTGACATGACATAACTTTGTTGCAATCACAGATGCAATAGTGATCTACAATATATTCTTTCTCTCCCATGAGTATTAGGTTTATGGACTTCTTGAGTGCTTTAATATAAGTATCATGAATGTATGTACATTTTCATAATTCCTTACCTAAAATTTATCTTTTTGCTGTGATTTTATTCTATTTATTTCTCTTAACTGTGCAATACATCATGACACAAGGCAAGATTTTGCAACTATGACGTTTACAACAGTGTCACACATAATTTAATTTGATGCTGCATTTATGCTGATGCGGCATTTCTGTGCACTTTTGCTTTTGTGCCATTTATGCTGATGCAGCATTTCTTCTGGAAATTATGGTATGATTAGCAAGAATTTGTCAACCAGTTTTGTAAAAAAATAATTTGACAGAAATGGCTGCCGGTATAATACTAAGTACCATATATTATAGCAGTCACTGTTAATTAAATTATTACTTAATAAAGAATTCACTGTATGTAATTAATTACTGTCACATATTTAAGTTTTATGTGGTATTCTAGATTGTGAATGAAGCTGCCAAACTTAGGTATAGATCTGGAAATGAATTTAACTGTGGAGGGTTAACTGTGAGAACACCTTATGGTGCAGTTGGACATGGCGCCTTGTATCATTCTCAAAGTCCAGAAGCTTTTTTTGCTCATATTCCTGGAATTAAGGTTTGTTATTTTATTTTATTTTATATTTTCAACACATAATCATGTATATTTTGCATTACATGAGGATGGAAAAAAAATCTGATGTAGTTACCACATGACTTTCTTATACCTATATTAAATTATAAATATTTTTGATTCACTTCATCTATACATATTTCACTTGAAATTAAAATACAGTACTTCAATGATATTAAGATTTAGTAAATATTAGTTAAGATTTTTGAAAATATAAGATATCACCTAGCTGGTTAAAGATTTATTTTTGTCTCTTCATTTGGCAATGTTTCTCCAAAAGCCTTCAAGCTCGGCAATAGTTTGGGAGATTTTGGGCATAACCCTAATAGTGATTTACCATTGACTACCAATGAGGAAATAGGTGAATTGTTACTTAATGTACAGGTTACATTAGAAAATGGTTTAATTGGGATTTAATGTCAAAGAGGGTGCATGCTATTTGGAGCTTGCCATCTTGATTTGACCATTTTTGATATACCTTTACATTAACTAACAATTAACCTTTTTTTATTGCTAAGTCTTATATGCTTTCTCTCATAGTAATACGTATATCTCTGTGAAAATTTGTTATAACAAACCGAGTATCAGGGCCGTACCCAGGAAAGGGAACCAGGGGGTCTGGTCCCCCCCCCCCTCAATTTAAAATTTTGTTAACAAAATAATATTGCTTAAGTCTTTTTGTGAAAAATTTGGCCTTTTTCACTGTTTGGTCTCCCCCCTCAAAAAAAAAAAAAAAAAAAAAAAAAAAAAAAAAATATTCTGGGTACGGCCCTGCCGAGAATAGTAGAACCTCATATAATACAGGTTCATGTAAGATGGATTCATATAACATAGTGTAAATTTTGCAGGCAATTTTTTATAGTATGCTAAAAGAGGCTTATACATTACAGTAAAAGAATAAGACTGATGTTTCTGAATTGCTCATTAACACTGCTGATGTTGTTTGCGTGTTTGTATAATCTAAGGTACTTTTGAAACCAATGGCTTATGCAGACTTTCTTCAAGGGGGAGGTTATAGATATAACTTTGTGTTAAAATGCGTAGTATTTAAGCTAAAAATTAAAAAATTATGGACATTTTTTTTTTAAATTGACAAAGGGGGTGTTGCACGCCCCCACCACCACCCCTTGCATACACCACTGCGTGAAACACGGATTCATTTGACATGGAAGGTATCTGCCATGTTATAGGGGATCTATAATCATGTTATTACTGTTTTTGTGTTTGTAACTTTAATTTTGAATATCAGTTTAGAAGTGGATATCATCAATGTTGTGTTTCTGAAAAGTATCATTTATAGGATATTAAAAGCAGAAATAGCTATACATAGCCAGAGCCTGATACGAATAGGCCCATATGGCCTGGGCCTATAGTAAAAGAAGTCTAGGGGCCTCAAAATTACAATTTTTGGTATTTATATTTGTGGAATGGGATAGGAATAAGTGGGAGGGGCTTCGAAATGACTGTGGGCCTATAGTATAAGAAAGTGTTAATCAGGCCTTGTACATAGTTATCCCTTTATAAAGTAAAATTATCACAGAACATTAGCAAAAAATTGTTTGGCAAAGGGTTATGCAGTGGTAAAATGCATGAAATATTTGGGATATTTTAGGATGCGTATTTAGTTAAATTTTGTGGAACGCAAAACTTTAAAGATTCTGTTTTTAACATTGTCTTATTTATTTATAAGGTGATTGTGACTTTTCTTAAAAAACCCTGAGAAGTGTGTGGCAAAAATAGCATCATTCTACACCTATGCTTGCAAAAACCATTGAACAAATTAATCTCATTTACAGCATGCAAAAAGATTATTTTAAATTAAAACATGTACTTTTATTTATAAAGTATTTTTATAATATTATCCTGAATAAAATTTACAAATCTAGTAATTGATATGTTATTAATTATTGAACATTTACTGCAAACATTAAAAAAAAATCATTTATATTATTCTTTACAGATTCTAGCCTTAATCAGAGTACTTTTTATTAATTTTAATAAATAATATTAAAGTTGCAACAAATTCTGCCCTTTTAAATTTGCAAACATATGCAGATCTTGACACTGGATACTTAACTATCATAATCGGTAAAAAATTAACTAAATGTAAAAGTAAAGTTTCAATTCTATGACATTGGAGCATTGATAAAGGAATATGCAAGAAAAAATAATCGTTCACAAGAATGATGGAATGGTGGAAAAAGACTAAAGTTAGAATTCTTGAACATAATTTTCAGTGCACCCCCCCCCCCCCGTTACGCACATTTTTTTGTTTGTTTTAAACAGAATTCTGGTTATTACTTGCTGAAAATTCCTGGACCACTAACACCCCTGTATTTATTTGTTTTTAATTAAGCATAATAGCAAATTTACTTGAATCAGTTGTATGATTTGCTAGTAAAAGAGATTGACTCATAAAACATAATTCATAATTCAACATCAAGTAATATTGCATCGTAATTTAGCATCAATGCATTGAACATTATTAATCTTTCAGTTTTATATTTTGTTTGTTAGGTGGTCATTCCTAGAGGACCATTGCAAGCCAAAGGCTTACTTTTGAGCTGCATTCGAGATAAAAACCCCTGTATTTTCTTTGAGCCAAAGATTCTTTACAGGATGGCAGTTGAACAAGTGCCTCTTAAAGACTATGAGCTGCCATTGTCAAAAGCTGAAATTCTTATTGAAGGTATTTTTATTATATTTTACAGTAATAATGGAAGTAAATACAGCCAACTCCGGATATAGTGAATGCAAATCATTAGCCCTGATTCACATACATTAGAAATGTGCATAGCATTTTTTGGTTTTAGTGAACCCTTACTTGGGTTATAGCAGACTTAGAATTACTTATTAAAACTTCCTGCACTAAGCAGCAGTGTATATTTTCATTCTTAATTAAAAGAGTGCATTTTTTAACGAATGTATATTATTTTCATAAATATGATTAATTATGTGCTTGACTTACTTAATAAATATTTTGTATAATCATAAATGCAATTATGTTTGGTTTATTTAATGAAGATTCAGTACAGGCATAATATACTAATCTTTAATTTATTAAGTTTCTCTTTTCACCATGGGACACTTCGGATATATTGGATGAAATTTGACGTTCCCCACTGGTTCATTATAATCGGAGTTGACTGTATTCAGTACTGGCATTAAATACTTTTTAGTTTATAAAGTTTTTTTGTTCACCATGGAGACACTTCGGTTTTAGTGAACTTTGGATATAGTGAATGAAATTGGATGGTCCCCAGAGGTTCACTGTAGCCGGAGTTGACTGTACTTTTGTGCAGGAATACACTACCTATGGCCCATGACCTTTTCCATTGTTGACCTGCTGAGCCAGTTGTGCTGTGAGAAACACTTATCAGAATCCACCCATTCAATTTTAAGGAAAAGAAATTAACAGTGGAAATTATTTCAGATTCATTTTCAATCGTCATAAACTTCTCACCTGAAAATACTCAGTTACAATTTAATAATTGATTTATACCTATATGTGCCATCATGTTTTCTTGAATTTTTATATGCAAAAAAAAAACATATAAATATACATTTGGAACTGTTTCATTGTATCTATCAATTATTATTATTGATAAATGCAATGATATATTGCATTTATCATGATATATTATAATTTATTAGTACAGTACCCCCTCGTTAAATTGCACCTCGATATATTCGGATATATTGCACTTTTCCTATGTCTCCCATTTTTTCCCTGTTTTTATTCTTTACCTTCTTTTAAAAAAGCATGCACTGCATTTGAAAAATGAAATTGAATTTATATGAAATACAATTCATTAATTTTCACTCACTGATCTTTGCTGGAAAGTTAGTTATGAGAGAAAAATCGAAGCAGATAACTAATATATCTGAAAGGATATATTCTTCAGCGGGAAGTGAAATGTGTATTTGTATGTAAATTCAAAGGGATAAATTAAATTTCTATGCTTATTGTGTCTGTGATTATCTTTTATTATAATGCCTGTACTATTGATTTTACTGGATTTTAAGTACATGCATTTATAAAAATAAAATTTAATCATATCGCTCTCCCCCTCACCACCACTGGATACATTGCATCTCAGATACGGTATCGCTAATTTTTCTTATCTCTTTATAAATGCGATATAACGAGGGGCTACTGTACACTGTTTTTAAGACTGTATTACTTGAAAAGATGCTTAAAAAAAATATTTATTTTATTTTATTTTTTAACTGCATTGCCTAATCAAACCCTTGGTACAGTACATTTAAATTTTTTTGGACCACAATCTGTAAGACATTGTGCAACATTGCTTTAGTGTATTATTTACTTTAACCTGTTCATTCCCACCATTGAAAATAATCAAGACATCGATTCCTCATCTGTGTCCATTGTTATTATCTGGCCTGCGTCTTTGAATATGTGAAATCACATTGCTTCTCTAATGATAAAGGGTGATTTCACCGTAACGTGTGTGGCATTTGTACTCTGATTTTTCTTTTCATTTTCATTACCTAAGCATTAAAAATCAAGTATCAGTTAATATTATCTTCTTTTACATCCGTTTATAAAATAATTACATGCACAATATAATTATCTGAAACATTTTAGATTTAATTGTTAATTTTATAAAATGTGCAACATATGTGGCAACTTATGGAAGTGAGTGGAAAGAAAAGAATTCCAAACAGTAGTAAGTAGGCCCAATTAAAACAAGCAAGCTGGATTATGGCCTACAGGTCATATGTTGCACAACCCAGATTTATGTGATAAATGAATCAATCAATTCAAAGACCACATAATTCATTATTTTCTCTAAATACAGTTTTTTAATATACTTTTTATATCAATGATTAATTAAAAATATTGGAAACTTCAAAGTCTACCTACTGTAACAAATCCAAACAAGTCCTTGAAAATTCACATGTTTTTATGTTGTACATTATTTCATGAAAAGTTGTGATGTTAGTGTTTTTTGAAATGATTGACTCAAAGATATAACACTTAAGTTGATATGTGTTATTTCCTTGACACTTATTTTAAAAAATTCCCCTGCTGTTTTATTAGACTGAAATGATATCAAGAGCACACAAAAAATCAATTAAAAGTGTTAATATATTTTTTTTTAAGTACATAGTTTAAAGAAGGCCACTATGTTCCTTTAAATTCAGTTAACAGATTTTATCAAAATTGATCACCTTAAGTAGTCAGAAATTTTTCATGGGGGGGGGGGGGGTTATGACTACAGCAACTCACATATATGTATAGGTGTGTGTGATAACGGAGTGAAGAATGTATATTTTGTATGGCAAAAATTCCACATGGGGGGCTTATGACACCCCCCTATTCCTCACCTTGGCTACGCCACTGATCTTAAGACTTTATAATAAATAAATAAAAATAGTACATAGCATTACATAATAAATTTGAATAGTTTTCCCAAAATACTCTACCAATATATAGTTAGCTTTTTATTTTCCTTCCCAGTTGTAATAGTAATTGTGTTTTCAATTTGCTTGTAGGTGATGATGTCACTTTAGTAGGATGGGGAACACAGGTTCATGTATTACGAGAAGTGTGCCAGTTAGCCCAAGATAAACTAAATGTGTCGTGTGAGCTGATTGATTTAATGACCATACTTCCATGGGATAAAGAGACAATAATTGAAGTGAGTCTCATTTCTGTCCTGATTTTAATAGAATTGATTTATAGATTTAATGTATTAGCAAGTTTGTTGTAAATGATGTACAAAAAAATTATGAGGTTAACTCATTATTTGTGCTAGGACTGTTTTTTTTTAAGAAGGAAGACAGCTTTTGAGTAGTTTTCAAAAGAATCAATATTGAAAAAATTAAAAGGTATTTACAAGCCAGATTGTAATTGATAAATTAATTCATCATATGTATATGTATCCATTTTTTCTTTCTAATGGCTGGGTCAACTGCTAATTATAGGATTGACCCCTATATGTGGTGATCTGACTGTGAGGGCCAGAGGTGTTGGCCATTTCATCATTGCTGTGCCTAGTAGCAGTGATGTAACTAGGGTGGTACCCCTACATAGGGCAAAAAAGCTGCACAGCAATATAAATATACAATAAATTTCTTTTAAAAGTTTTTTTTTTCTTTCTTGTGTGTGTAGGGGTAGGCTGACCAACATTACCCTCTTTGAGTGGTCTCTTAATTTTGAACCAACTCCAGGTGAGAGGCCTAGCATCTGGATTGGCACACCCAGCATTATCATTTGAACAGGGAAGGCATTGTGCCATGATAGATTTTATGTGCACCAGCTCCCTTTAGTATACACAATCCAGAGAAGATTCAGCCAAGAGAAATGTAACCCTACTATGCACTGACCAAAGCAATTGTGGGTTTAGTTTTGGTGTTCTAATGGGAATTGAGTTTTACTAATTGGGCCTGCATATATAATAATTAACCTGATTAATGGATAAGCATTGCATTTTTCAATACTTCCGCATAATAAATTATTCTATAGGCATATTTAGAAGAACAGGCTGCTAAATGTGACCTCTTTTATTTTGTTTTATTTATTTACACTAGAAGTAGATTACATGGATGGGGGATTATGGGATTAAACTTACATGCTGGTCTAAGAAAAATTATTAAGCTGAAGTTTTATGCTTAAGCTCACAGAAACAGAAAAACATTTAATAAAGGTGATGACCTTTATTAAATGTTTTTCCCGTTGCCTTTATTAATCAATCACCTTCAAATCGCCTTTATTAATCGATAAATATGATGTGCCCTCAGGTGTCGCACTGGCTTTTTTAACGTTTCGGCAAATCAGATTTTGCCAGACATCATTAAGAAATGCAGTTGCCAATATTTTCGCCAAACTAATTTTATTATCGCGATTTGCAACATTGGCAATTGACAGCACGACCCCTGTGTGCCCTAAATAATCAACTATCAAAATCTGTAAAAAAAAAATATGTCTACAAGGCTGTCACTAGAAAATACAATATATGCAACAATGGTAACATTTTTCCAATGAAGAAACTGAAGATAACTTCCGACAGGACTTTGAGATTAGTGTGTCAATATTAGATGTACCCAGAAAACTGGGCTTGAAATAAGTCATGGCAACCACTGGAAATCTCGTGAAATAATTATACAACCATATATATATATATATTTGGTCAGAGGCGCAGAGAGCCAAGTCGGGGCCCCGGGGATAAAATCTTTCGGGTCCCTTTGCTATCCAGAAATCCTTTTGATGTCGTATTGGATCAATCATTTATTCCTTATTAAAATTATTAATCATTTAAAGAAACTTTAAATTAATAGTAATTGGAAAATAATTAATAGAATTAAAATTATTAATTCAAAAGAGTATTATACTTTAATAAACATTCATGCTCTAAAAAACACCAACATTTTGTCTTGAAGGTTTTGTCACCTCCATACAGAAACTGTATTTGAAACGTTAGCATTTTTGCATGTTATGTTTCCTCGGTATTGAAAAAATGAATATTTTTATTCATACTTCCATGCAAGCAGGCAGCCAAACAAATTTCAGAAGGCCAAAAAACTGGAAATTTCAAAATCTCTCATAGAAAGTCTTGATCTTTAACATTTTGTTAGTTAAAATTCAAATAAAATTTCGGAGGATTGGTGGGCCCATAGTCTCACCTCTAGCTTCCACTATCCCTTTCTCCCCCTTTCTCGACCCTTTCTTCCACTATTTAACAATGTGTCTGGGGGAAAAAATGAGTTCTTGTTAAATAAATCTTTTCTACTTTTACTCATGGTAAACCATTGAATAACGCTGTCAAGGTCTACCTTTCTTGCAAAAGAAGACTCAATCACTAACACTCCTCGTTTTTGCCAAGTTGGTGGTTTATGCTCTAGCTGCCTTTTTGTAATTTCGTTGAAAAATGAATTTGAAACATTCGGGGACATAATCTGAATTTGGACTTTTTTTTTTACAAAATTGAGAACACACAATTAAGTATCATATATACAGCAAAAGCGGGGCCCCTTCACAAGCTGAGGCCCTGGGGATTTTTCCCCTGCTCCCCCTCCCTCTCTGCGCCACTGTATTTGGTTCTTCTCGTTGAATTATTGATTCAAATGTTTTAAGGTGGTAAAACTGCAACTGCAATTTACCATTATTATGAAAAATTAAGATTTTGCCATGAGTTGAATAGTTTTTGCTGCTAGTTTATAAAAGCTCTTCATTTTTTGCTGTGAGCTTCAAAATCTTATTTTGAGCCTTTGTTAGAAAGTAAAGTCTTTTTTACTTGTTCATTAAATTAAAATAAATCAATTTGTAATGAATTTTCAACGACAGAGCAGTTGCACATAAACAGCAGATTCTTATTTGTTACACTTTAATGCAAGAATTTCACAGATAACTGTTTCCCCCCACCCCCCAAGAACAAAATGTGAGGAAAAGGGATTGTGACTGTCCACCTTACTTGGATGATGAATTTCAAAATGTCCTGAAATTGTTTTTTAGGTATTTATATGTGTTATATTTTTATCGCAAGAATTTTATGGATTTCTTCCTTTGAAATAGAGAGGAATATCTAAAAGGAATATTTTGGTCTCCACTCTCCCTGCATTATGAATTTGGGAAAATTATCTTTTATCAACTGCCTGGGTGACAAGACATCAGTGGCACGGAGGGAGGAGTCCAGGCCCTCTAGACCCTCCCAAAAGAATTATTAGCATTGCTTTGCTAAATCACCCTGTAATTTTTGCCAAGTACCATGAGTTTTAGTAGTGCTTCAAACTTCATTGAAGTTCTTATTTTAACAGTAAGATGACTAAATGTAAATATTAATTCAAAGATAGTAGACTGTGTATTCAAGTAGACTGAAGTGCAGCGAGAATCAATAACTATAACATCGAGCAGTCTTTTATTAGTCAGCCATTTTCTACCTAAATGTGATTGTTTAGAGCTAATAAACAAACAAAAAATATGCCAGGCCTATCGATTAAAAAACATTTCCAATACAGTTAACTTTTTGGGGTATATATAATTTGTATTACAAAAATTCAAAAATGATCTCACTAAGGCTTGAATTATTGTCATTAGAGCTTAGTCTATTGTTACGTGTTTGTCACTTGATTTGTCGTTCTGAGCTTTAATTTATTCTAAAATGAATAGTCCATGCAAGAAATTACACTTTTGCAACTTGTGAGTGTTATTCGGTTAATTAGTTTGCAAGAATTGATAATTAAATTCTGATTTGTTGACTGTAGAATTTGGTATGTCCAGTTAAATTCACATATTACCAAGCAAATTCATAAAATATTTCATTCACATTCATGAAAGATTTTTCATAGGCAATTTTCCAGGTAGTTGGTGACAGATTGTGAGCTGTACCCCTTCCAAGGAAAAAATCTCTGTGTGTGTGCCCCTCCCTCACATAGGGAGCCATTCATTAATTACGTAAGGATAATTTTGGCCATTTTTGACCCCCCTACCCCCATGTAAGATTTCTCAGACTCCCCCTCCTCCTTTTTAAGATTTTATCTGGTTTTAGAAAAGGATCAGTTGCACTAAAACTCATAGTTTGATGTAAATAAAAGATTTTTTATTTTTTATAAGATAATTTAGGTTATATGTTATATTATTGTTAGATTTAGATAACAATTATATTATTATCAGATAATTATCTAGTGTTTGGAAAATCTGTAGTATAATTAAAAGTAAGTTTTCAAATAATTGTAAAGTGAGAAGACAAATCAGTCAAACTACAAACTTTGGCGAACGAATACAGAGATTAAAAAAGAGTGGGGCTGAAGCTGCCATTTTTGGAACAGCATAGAAACTCCGTGGGATTTTCATAGTTGTGAAATGATGGTACTAATTTGAGTAAAATGATATGCAATTGTGACTAATCATTCATTGCTATTACTGTGTGATAGGAATGAGGATTTTTTTTTTTTTTATAATTAAAGATTAGTATATGAATAGAACTTGGTATAATTTTTATTTATAAGCTTCAAAATGTGTAAAAATAGACACATTAAAGATTTTGAAAACTTGCAATAAAAAATTTCAAAATAAAAATATGTATAAATAAAATTGTACATTAAAAGAGAAAAAATAGATCTCTGAGTTGTTTTCCCAAATGCTTAGCTCTCAAATATCCATCACTTTGTGTTAGAAATCGCACATTTCGACTTATAAAATATTATGTAAGAATGGCTTTTACACCCCTCTTTTCCAAGATAAGCGCATGTAGAGATTTTGAGAACCCCTCTGGACCCTTACATAATTAATAAATGGCTCCTAAATGCAAAATTTTGTAATTTTAGCTTTTTAAATTTTTTTTCTATACAAAATATTAATGTATGAAATAATAATTTTGCTTTCCAGTCCACCTAATATTTGCAATTTACTATAGGGTGAAATTTATACAAAGTGATTCGTTATCAGAATATGGCAAATTTTTAGGAGGGGTAGGTGGTTACAAATCAGAATCCCAAAGAAATATGGTATTACAAACATCACCTTTTTATCAGTATCACTTTGGAAGAATGATTGAAGTTGTTGTCAAGTTTCCAACTGTTGATCATGGAAAGCAAGTTAATCTTTTGTACTCGATTAAAATAATTTAGAAATTTCATTTAATTTTATAAACGGAATTCTTGAAGACATGCCCATTGTTTATGAAATCCTAATAATCAGCATGGAAAAAATTAGATGGGCATGTCAACAGTTCTTGTAAAGTTGTTGTTAGGGGTGAATGGCAAAGAAATAAAATAGGCTTCACAATTTTGGTACACATATTAGAATTCACTATTTGCACCAGGGATTTGAAAAATCCAGGTTAATTCTTTATAAGCTTGACTTTACACTATAGTCAGGTAATACAGATGCATACATTCATGCCATGCACTGATACATTTAAAGGTCTCGAAGATAGTTTTGCAGTGATTCCAAGGTTTTGTGGAGATTCTTTTGAAAAAAAAAAGTCACCTAAAAGAAATATTTTCTAAGCCTTGTATATATGTGTATATGTATACGTACACATGTGTTCATAAATATGCACTACATATTCTGTTATCATGGGCTACTATGAGTTTGCAGATAGTTTTGTGTTATGTGAACAGATAGTTTATTTTTTATCTCGCTATTCTACACACTAAAATAAGTGAAAAAACTCTGCCTTTTGTAAAACTTTTAAGAAAAAAATCTTTAACATGGAATGGCACTGCAAAAATTTCAAATTTTAAGAATTTTTTTTATAAAGTTTCGTAATTTATACGGCTTTTTATTATTATTATTTCAGTGTATAGTACAGTTTGAAAAGAGACTTTCTAAAACTTTTAAAGAGCTTGACATTAATTTTTTCTTTTTTTTTTTCTGTTTATATATGTGCCAAATTCACATTATTTTTTCCAAATGCAGTATTAACCCTTTGAGGTGCAACCCTTTCCCAATGCTGAAAAAAGGGCAGCCGTTGCCATCGCTTGACTTAACTACCAGCAAGATGGTGGACGATCGAAACGTTCATCGCATGCCACAGATCTAGAGACTCCTTTTTTGACGACAGCTGGCTGTGCCAGTTGAGCGATGGCAACGGCTGCCCTTTTTCAGCATTGGGCAATCTATCCAGCTGTTCTCGCATTCTTCCATTTTTCAGCAGATGTGAGTGCTGTTAAAAATATCCATGACCATTTTTTTACGGGAAATGACGTGCTAAAAAGTAAAGGATTCTCGTGGAGCTATGTCACCCGTCACTATTTTTATAGAAATCAAATCTATTCTTTGTGACTGGCAACAGTCAAAACGTCAGAGTTTGGTGTCCTCATGGCGAGGACACCGCATGTTAAAGGGTTGACAAGTACTTGAAGATGATGTTTACGGCCCCTGCATTATTATGTGATTCCATGATGTTTATGAGTAACTTATTCCTCCTACAAATTTGGTTCACTGGTATTGAATTACTCTGTATTATTTTTCTGTCTTTCTTTCTTTTTACTATTTTTGTGTACTGAATTTGTTTTATATCTTTTTGAAAAGCCCATTTGAGTGATTAAAAAATTTCACTTGCTTACTTTATTTATTTATTGTCTATTTTTAGTCTGTTAAAAAGACTGGCAGACTTTTAGTTGCTCATGAGGCTCCTTTAACTGGTGGTTTTGCAGCTGAAATTGCTGCAACTGTTCAAGTAAGTTAGAATAACTTTAAATGCATCTAATTATATTTTCAATAATAATAATAATAATAATACTGTACCAGGGTGCGAATTGAACATTTTCTCCTGGGGGGTGACATTTGAGAGAAAACGTTCTCCATCAGGGGACATTTGAGAAAGAAAAAAAAACAGAAAGAAAGAAAAAGGAGGAAGGCGTAAATGCTCCACTCACACACTATATTAGGTATTACATGACAAATGCAGTCACCAATTTGTCTAAAGAGTGACTTAAATTCAAATAAAAGTCGACCCCCTATGCACATATTCCTGCCTATGTCGATTCTCCGTCTACCCTGAAATTCGGTGGGTGGCAGAGCAGTGCTTGTCCGTTCATTTCGCAGTCTTCCTTTGAAACCTGAGCCCAGTTACGGAGTGAGAAGTGGCATCAGGCATGTAGATCTGTTTCAAAGGCATACTTGTAACTTGCTCCGTTATCTAGTAAAAGTAAGCAAACGAAAAATTTCTATTCTCAATAGTTAAAATCGTTAGGTACTGTTGAACTTGTAGGGTGGGACACAGATTAATTTAACATTTCTCCAGCAGGGGATAAATAGTATCCCTGGTAGGGATCCATTAATATTTCTCTAGCCAGGGATATTACTTTCTTCAGCCGGGGACGATCCCCGGCATCCCCCCCCGTCAATTCGCACCCTGTACTGTACCTGTATACAGTAAACGCCCTCTTAAGCAGTCTTAGTGGGACTGGGAGTAAGCCAGTCAAACGGAATTATGGTTAAAATGAAGAATGAGAAAAAGAAATGTTAATTGATGGAAATGCCCTACAATAAATGCATCAATTTATTACAAACCGTTAAGAAAAAAGTTAGAAGTCAGGTTTTTTTTTTTTTTTTTTAAGACTGGAATTTTGACTACTTTCTGCATTGTTTCACCATTTCCTAAAATCATCATATCAATAGAAGCTAATGCTTTTTGCCCCACATAACATACAGCCATTTCCAATGCTTTTGCTCCAGCTGTTTAGATAAGATGGAGGTTGTTGTCATATCACCAATGTCAGAGTCATCCTTATCATAAACCACATCAGTATCAGCTCTGATAATTTCGACATCTGACAGAGTTTCTTGCTGAAGTTCCGTGTCAGTGGCTGGAGCAAAATTTCTCCATGTCTTAAACATTGATATGCTCATATGGCACCCACTAATACATTTGAAAGTTGACCCAAAGTTGTTAATAGAAGAATTTGTCTCTTCTATCACAGTTGTAATTTTTTTTAAAATATTATTATATTATTGTTGTGTTTAAATCAATTATGATTTTAAAACAAAGATTCAGTTAAACAGGGGTCAGTCAAGAGGGAGTTTATATATTATATAATATTAATACTTCTCGTCACAGATATTTACTGAGAACATGGTATTATTTTGCAAAAAAAAATTATAGGTTAATGCTTTACCCCATTTGCATCATATGTTCGTATATCAGCAGAAACTTCCCTGCCTTTATCACTGCACTTGCATGCATATACTATTCAAAGTGACAAGTGGACACAGATTAATATTTTTGCAAGAAAAGAGCAATTTTAAAAACTGTTTAAAATGAAAAAGTTTGATTCAAACAATAATGAAAGAGTAAATGAGCCTTTTTTTGAACTATATAAGTGGGTTCAATGCATTTTGATGTGCATTTATAGAATAATACAAAATTGTTTCCCGAATGTCATGTTTGTTAAATTGCAATGTAACTGAAAATATCTATAAATGTTGTCAGACTGCTCAAAATGCTAAGTGCAAATGTTGCTTTTCTTTAACTAATTTTTATACTTTACTTTTTTAACTAATTTTTATTCAAACGACTAGGTCTGCAGGACTCACTTGTTTTAATAAGACCCTTGGCATAGAGCAGGGGTTCCCATACTTTTTTTGCTGCGGCACCCTTGTCAGGCTAAAAACTTTCACAGCATGTTACCTTTAAAGCAATATAAATATGAAGGTCAGAATCAAACTGTTTGGATGCATTTTTCATTATTTCATTCGTGTTTATATTGCTAACTATCAAGAAAGTACTCATGGGAAAGGGATATAGAATTTTGCATCCCCTTGCCCCATCTCAAGGAGTTCCTATTAAAGAGAGGCGACTGGACACTGAACTCTCTCGAACTTGACAGAAATATTTTTGTTTTCACCCACTGATCACTTGCTTGCCTACCTTTTTTGTGGGATACCGGTTCAGAGGAAATTTTTTGATTATATTCCACCAAAAGTTAGACTTGATTATCTCCACAGCACCCCTGGCATACGCTCACGGCACAATGTTTGGGAACCTCTGGCATAGATTTTGATAATAATTCATAGTTGCTGGCATCATTTGGTCAATGGAGTTAGTGATTGAATATTTTAAAAGTTAACTGGCCTTTTTCTTTCTTTATTTAAAAAAAAAAAAAAAATAGAGCAATGGTTCTGTCTTCCACTATACAGAACCCCCTCAAAAATCCACTAATAAGAGGGCAAAAATTTTCAACCATAGATATTGTACGTAAACAGTAAAGCATTGATATCTCAAAAATATATTTTTTTTTTTTTTTTTTAGAAATCGTGAATTTGAAAATGTGCTATTTGTAAAAGGGTTAAGGGAATTTGGCTCTAAATGCCAAAAGTATACTAAAAGAAAGGGAAAAATTAATCCATTAATGCCCAGTGATCTATTTTTAGATGGTCACAAAAAGTGTAAGTTGCAAAAATATTTAAGCGTTCTTTTTTTTTTTTTTTTCTGTTTTCATTCTCAAATAAAAATCCGTTTTCCAAATCTTATTCTGAGGTAAAAGGTAGCCTATTGCCATCACCATTCCAAATTCTATCCAAATCTGTCTAGTTTTTCAGCATGAAAAAGTAACAAACAAACTTTTATATTTATAATATTAGTAGGATGTGACTAGGTCTTACGACAGAATTTTCAAGCACAGGGCAGGTTTAAAATTCCCCCCCTCCCCCCCCCCAAAAAAAAAATTCAATGTTTTTTCTTGATAATTTTTTTAACAGTATAGAATTAGTACACTTTAAATCTGCTGTAGGCCACTTATACAAAACCTTGGACTTGATAAAATATCCATGAAATTGCAAGTATTTTATCAGAATTATTTTTGTGTTATGTAAATATAAATTCTGAAATTCTTAGAATAACTTGACATAATTAAAGATAAATCTTCTTTTACCAAATGTTGAGTACTTGATATTTGAAAACTAAAGCAGAGTTACAGTCTTCATCAAAGTAGTTATTAATTTACAAAAATCCAAAGTATAGGCAAATAAGAAAAGCAATCATTCAATGGTCAAACTTGAGAAATTGTATTGATGTAGTCGTTTGAGCTCTTTTAGATGCAAAGTCTTCAATTACATCATCAAAGTTCAAAGAACAAGCAAGATCTGTCTCCATAGAAAGAGTGGTTGGTCCACAGACTATCTTGCCCCATGGTTGATCTGTTATAATTTTTTATTCATTTCAAAGGCTCTGGGGGACACATTTTACTTTTCTATGGGACCTGCACTCTAAAATTTTTTAACATATGTCCCCTACGCCAGAGCCTGATTATCGCATGGGCAAATCGGGACTTGCCCAGGGCCCCCAATTTCAAATGTTCTGAAATATTCTTTTTTATGTTAAAATTTTATGAAAAAGAAAACAAATTTCATAGATGGGGAGCCCCAAACTCACACACATCAATGCCCAGGGCCCCTGTTGATCACAGTTAAGTTGAGCGATGACAACGGCTGCCCTTTTTCCAGCATTGGACAATCTATCCAGCTGTTCTCGCATTCTTCCATTTTTCAGCAGATGTCCAGTGCTGTTAAAAAGAATCGTGACCATTTTTTTATGGGAAATGATGTTCTAAAAAGTAAAAGATTCTCGTGGAGCTATGTCACCCGCAACTATTTTTATAGAAATCGAATCTGTTCTTCGTGACTGGCAACAGTCAAAATGTCAGAGTTTGGTGTTCCCAGAGCAGGAACACTGCGCATTAAAGAGTTAAAGGGTGGATAAAATACATTTAACTCTATGAAGCACAAGCACTTTCACATCAATATAGAAGACCAACTAGATAGACTGCCCAACTCTGAAAAAGTGCATCTATCCATTTAACTATCAAAAACATGGTGGTCAATTGAATCGCCCATTTAGCACCACAGAGCTAAAGAAGTTGGCTGTGCAGTCACTCAGACCTCTACTGTCAAGCTGCCTGGTTTGTATATTGGAGCCAAAAAAATGTCGCTATCAGTAAATCCTGGGAGGAGAGTTATTTCTGAAATTTTCTTTTGTACTCCTGGGAGAGAGTACAAAAGAAAATTTCAGCTGACGAGGAATGAAAGGGGAAAAGCAAACACTGGATTTTGTCATCTTATTGATAAGAATGTAGGAAAATCTTTCTGTCCTGTAAAGACTGTAAAATTTTAATCTAGACTACAGCGCTAACAATCCCTTTCCCAATTCCCAGAAAGTATTATTTTCAACATAAAGTTTAATGCATAGTCATATAAAGAAGTATTAGGTGTGCTGTAAAGTAATGTCCCTTTCTTTAAAAATTAAATTCAAACAAGTTTTAATGACAGCAGCTGCACTTAAATAGTGAATTCATATTTGTTACATTTTAAAGCAAGAATTCTGAAAATTGCTGTATTTTTTCTTTTAAGAAAGATTTGTGAAAAAAAGAAAGTGGGTACCCAATTTTCTTAGTTGGCAAATTTCCAAATACTTTTGAATTTATTTTGAGGTATTCATGTGCGTTATATTTTACCAGAATTTTATGGATAGCAATAGTTTTTCCTTTGAGGTAGAGGGAGATGTGTGTAAAGATTGACAATTTTCAATCCGCATTCCATGGAGTTACGAATGTAAAAAATTCTGCGACCGAGAGCACTTTCATTATGAACCTGACATACATGCCAAATTTTATTTTATTTGCTTCAGTAGTTTTAGCTTAGCAAAATACTAACATCACTTTCTAGACCTTTTATATTTAGAACCTATTTTCTCTAATTATGGATCTTTTGTTATCAAAATCTATTCCTTTTCATAATTTGAAAAATAACTTTACATTTCTTGCTGTTTCCAAAATGCTCTGAGAGTTAACCCTTTGCACAAGCATTTTCACATCAATATAGAAGACCAACTGGATAGGCTGCCCAGTGCTGAAAAAGTGCTGCCATTGCCATTGATCCATTTAACTACTAGCAACATGGTGGTCGATCGAATAACCCATCTGGCACCCAGAGCTAAAGAAGTTTTCTGACACAGCTGGCTGTGCTGCACAACTGTGTCAGAAAACTGGTTGGCTGGCTGTGCAGATCAACCACCATTTTGCTGATAGTTAAATGGATCATTGGCTCAAATCGCCCATCTGGCACGATGACATAAAGAAGTTTTCTGACATAACTGGCTGTGCTGCACAGCTAGCTGTATGAGAAAACTTCTTTAGCTGTGTGGCACCAGAAAGGCTATTCAATTGACTTCCATGTTGCTGGTAATTAAATGGATTGATGGCAACAGTTGCGCTTTTTCAGCATCGGGACCATTTAACTATAATTTTTTGTGAATAGCAGTGAAAGCTCTGAAATAAGGTGGTTTCATCACTCAACCACTGCTCGTCAAAGGGTTAAGGATGATTATTATTATTTCATGATGAATAAACTAAATGCAGTGTTATAAATGTCACCATTTTTTTTGTCTTTTTTAGAATGAATGCTTTTTAAATTTAGAAGCTCCTGTACAGAGGGTAACAGGCCATGACAGTCCTTTTTCTCATGTTTTTGAACCTTTTTATATCCCTAGCAAGTGGCGATGTTTTGATGCAATTAAAAAAATTATGAATTTTTAAAACTGTTTGCATATAAAAATAAAGTTATATTTTATTATGTGTTGTAAGTATTTTTCTTCCACTTAAATTTATACAGTAGAACCTCGATCTATCGTTTTTCAAGGGGTGCATAGAAAAAAACGATGCATACGGGAAAACGACGAATGCGGGTTAAGTCAAAATATGAAGAAAACAATATTCGTAAATGCACACAATGTATTCATACCAAAAATACTAATTTGTTACCAAACTGTAAAAGAAACAAATTGGAGTTGAAGAAAATTAAGTGATATTTATTTCTAAAAAATCAGTAACTTTACTCTGGGTATTTCCTTAATTTTTTTAATTAAACAAAAAATTTAAAGATTTACAATATTTTTCTTGCCTTTTCTGTGTTTTCATATTTGTATATAAAAGTTCACACAATTCCAAATACTGTAATTGCGTTCGACAAACTTGTCACTAGTCTAGGCTGTCTCATCGGCAGGAATATTTATTTTCCGCTTCTTCGCCATTATTTTTATATTTTGCATCATCAGACATTTCTTCCATTCTTAAGATACGTCGCTATGTCTATATTAAAGGAAATATAATCTCTAAATTTCACACCACATGCTCTGCTTCATGTAACAACTCTTTATCTACACCATCATCAACCTAAGAAATCATACCAGAAAATAAAGTTAGTATGCCGTATGGATCCATCTGAATTTCGGTCAGGAGAAATATTTTACAATGATGAACGCGGGAAAAGGATTTTTTTATGAACGATAAATGCGGGTTTCGTTAACGTTATTTAAATACAACTTGTGCAGGGACCATAGAAATAAAACGATGAATGCGGGAACGATAGATCGGGGTTCCACTGTATTATGATCTCATTTGAATGGCTGTTTTGAAGTGCTTATTTTTCTTTCATCTAATGCAGTATAGAATCTGTTATCCAGAATTGTCAGGACAGAATGGTTCAGTTATCCAGGTGTATTCCTGTTAACCAAATTTTCTGGGTAACTGGTTGGGCATTAACATGACATCCACTGATTTGAGTAGTAGCACATATGTTACTCTACTTTTGATTATAACTAAGCATTCATTGTTAATATACTTAAAAAAAACCTCTTAATAGGATAAATAATAATCATATTTAGAGAGGAAGTAGTAAATGAACGCTAACATCGAGAAAACTTAGTCGCCTACATTAAAAAGGAGAAAATTCTTTTCTTTCAGAAAAAATAGGAAATTAATTGATTAAAAATGATTCCAGATAAGAGATTCCATACTGTAGTAGCTACTTACTGGATTTAGGGTTGCACTTATAGTGCACATATATGTCTTTGCGCAGGCTTTTACTTCCTTGTGCAAAGTAATGGAATTCTAGGTGCTGTCTTCTGTACCACCTTATTCAAAGCTTAACTGCCAAAACAGTTGACAGCTACCAACAGGATATACTGTGTTAAATACCAACTATTACAACCGAGAGGTCCACCCAGTGGCCGAGTAGATAAGACACTGAACATAGGTAAATAGCTGAAGTGTGCAGGTCCAGTGTTCTGGCCTACCACACTACTGTTAATTTAGTGGTCTAGAATTTTGGCCAGTTTCCTCTACATGTAGTTTGAATGTGCATTAAAACACCTTGAAAAGTCCTCCTCTCTAGACATTCCATCCTTTGGAAACACCCTTTGGCAGATAGCCCTAGTGTGCTATGTCTTAACGCAGTAACAGCAATTGGTTGAGCTATAGTCGCCCACAGAATTTTTTTAGAAGGGCCAAACTTAAAAAAAAAAAAAAATTGTAGAGGAATACAGATTTTACATTTGTAACAATTTGATATGCTATTTTGCTTCCATCATAAGACAAAATACTAGATTTCTAGGGGGTAGGGGGGCAAGTGCCCTACCTTATCCCCCTCCCCCTTATAAGTGCCCATAGATTGATCCAACTAAATGAGGTGAATCCTTCTGTGTCTTAGAAGGGTGAGACTGAGAAGTCTATGGTCAGTAAATTTTTTACTGGGGGAGAGTAGAGCGGTGGAAGAAATTTTTAATATGAGAAGCTTATCAGTAAGTATGAGGACATTACATCCCCAACTATCCAAAAGAAAGTTTAACAGAAATATAGGAGAGATTGCTTGAACAAGGCAAAACTAAAACAGGCTCAAGCCAGGCAACTCCTCACGATTTTGGGAGCCCCATGCTCAAAATTATAGATTTCAGAAAAATACAAAAATTGCATGTACTTTAATTAAAATTGATTCTGTAGTATTTGTAGTTCATTAACAGGAGCACATAAAATAACTTATGCTTAACAGGCTACATAAAGCAACTGTTTAAAATATATTTTAAGAAATTATTCCAATTTTATGAGTTGTTTTTTATTATGATGACTTTCTTTTGAAAGCAACAGAACCTTGAAAATTCTTTATTTTTAATCGTAAGTAAGATCGAAATTGAGAAGTAATTTTTTTTTTTCGACTTTATACTGCCTTCCCAATATCATTTGAGCAAAGTTTTGCATATTTATGTATCTTAGCCAACAATCTACTTATATAATACGCTAACGTATGCGGTACCAAAAGCAATGATATTTCCACTCTGCGAACAGCAGCAGCTAGGTGTAAACATGAGTGCGATAATAAAAACACATGTGCAAAAATCGAAATTAACAGTTCAATGACCTCAAATGAAGCAAGCCTATGTCACGCAGTAGCTAGATTACAAAATAACAATAATGAATACACAAAAATGCAAGATCTTTTGGACTTATTCGCAGCTTTAAAATATTGAATTTAGAATACTTGGCACATTTATCGCCCATGAAAAAAATGTCACCATGCATTTAGCTAAAGCACATTTTAGCCATTTGCTTTTCAACATCGGCTTTTAGGATGACACCCAAAATGTGTAGCAATCCTAACCAAAATTTAATGACAAGTACTGTTAAAACAAAGAAACATGATTTTTGTTGAAATTAGTCCAGAAATTTAGCTAACACTGCACTGAGTATAAAGAATAAATGGCGGGCGAAGCTGGCTGCCTTGGTGGCTAGTACATGAATAAATAATGAAACATTTTAATTTAAGATTTTAATGTTCTTTTACTTATCTTCCACTGGACACTGTAATCTAAATTTTTCGTTAACTTCCTAGTCGGCAATTGAACTGAAATGTTGCATACTAATTCAACGAACAATCCTGAATCAATTATAAAAATTTTAATTTTAGGTTTCAATGTTTTAAAGCCCTTTTTAAATTATTTTTCTAAAATTAAATCAAGATTAGAAAATGATTCGTTGGACTTTTGCTATGTTAGTTTTTTAACAACTAAGAAATAACTGTAAGATGTTATAATGTGTTTATAATTATCATATACCTGTGAATTATTTTCTTTGTATAAATTGAACTTATTAAAAATCTCCTTCTTTCTCTACATTCTCTCTGTAATTCATTGTTATGCTAATTAAGTTTGAGGGAAATACTCATCTGAAGTTTGTCACAGAATAATCTGGGATCCAGTGTTACAGCTATATCAATAAATTTGAATTCTGAAATCCTGCAAAGCCACACATAGCCCCCACTAGGGTGGGGCTGGGTGGACCCCAGGAACTAGGCCTGACTGTGTGTGTGGGGGGGGGAAGGAGGACTTGACCTTATACAATTTAATTTTTTAATTTAATACAAACTAGAAAAAAATGTAATTTAATGAAATTTTACAAGATTCTACAGCTAATTTTAACTTAAAATTTAAAATATAGATTTATGATTAACAGTTTATCATAAGCATTTAATAAAATTGGTGGTGTCATTGTGTATGTATGTTGTGTAAACTTGTTTGCGTATTAGTGCAGATCTTCCGCCAGTTATTCTCTGTTTTATAAAAATGTCAGCATATTCATCCACTGAGTTCTTCATTTACACCCTGTATTTTCAAGTTGAATTACATTTTAAAAAGAGTATGAGTAAGATATAAACATGCAATAACAATGTAGCACATGACTATTAAAATAGAAGGGGAGGGGCCCATAATCAGATGTGGAGGCTATGAAGCCACAAACAGTAATGGATTGCATTCCTTAATTGTCAATGCACTAAGGAAGGGTAATTAAAACATATATAGTGATAATGAAATCAATGATGTCTTTAAAAGTGTATCTGTGACACTGATGGATGAAAGGGGGGTGAAGGGCGGCCCTTCTCCCCCCTCAAAGAAAGAAGAAAGCCAAAAGTAAAAGAGATCCTACTTCACTTGCATAAAAATGGACATATATTTCAACTAGCTGCCCCCATCGACATAGTTGCATTGATCCGTTTCTGATACATGTTAGCATACTTTGAAGCTGTGTATCATTACTTATTGACTATAGAATCAATTGGGAAAAAACACTCACAAAAACTGATGTTAAACAATAAAGTAAATAAAAAACTTTGTAAAAAACACACATAAGATGTTACAGGTAAGTAGATACGTACGTTTCGACCAAAAATAGTTTTGGTCTTCCTCAGTCAAAGTCCTTGTGACTAAGGGCTTTGACTGCAGAAGACCAAAACAATATTTTGTCGAAATGTACATATCTACTTACCTCTAACATCTTATGTGTGTTTTTTACAAAGTTTTTTATTTACTTCATTGAATCAATTGGTAAAAACTTTTTAATTCGCTACCAAAATTAGATCAAGATTAGGTAGGCTTGATTGTTTGAGTTGAGGTAATCAAGATTAGGAGAAAATTCATAGGCTCATTGCTTTTTTTTACGTTCTTCTTTTTTAGCAACTGTAAGTATATTATTATGAACATATTATTTTGATACTTATGTTAAAGGGCAACAATCTGCTTTATTATACACTTTGGATAGGTAAAATGAAATTTTTTTTTATAAATTATCCCCTCCCAAAATATTTACCTTGGTTTAGACTAAAATTTTGCTTTATTGTATATTTTGTTTGAGTCAATTAAGCTTTTTTCAAAATTATACACAGCCTTCTATATCAGTTACTGACAAAAAAGGCAGAGACGTTTTTATGTCAGGTTGTCTTCTGAACCCCCCCCCCTCCTTCCCCCACAAAGTCGTGCGTTCCGGGAAAAAAATTTTTAGCACTACAACACTGGTAGCTCCCCATTTTCCCCACTGGAGCGGATTAAAGGTGGGTCGACACCCCCCCCCCTGAGAAAAAAGAAATTAATATAAAAGCTCCTAGTTTAATTCCATAAAATGGATGTATATGTGAATCTTCTAATTAACCGCCCCCACCGACAAACTAACCCCCCCCCTGAGAAACTTGCATTAATTCTCCACTGTGGGGCGGGGTTTTTACCTTAAAAAATCTATAGGTATTTTGGGTAATTTTTTTTTTAAAGATAAAGCTTCATTTTAAAAGAAATATCTGAATAATAATTTAATTCATTATAGAAGCATTTAATTTCTTACAAAATTTTAAAGTTATATTTCAATTCAAGATTATTTTTATCACTAATGAAACTATAAATCCTAATTCCATTCTGTTGCTTTTATGAAAAATAAAAATCTTTGTTTTCTACCAGTCGTAATACTGTTTAAAAGTTACTTTAGTAATTTTTAGTTGAAATTTGTTTCATAGAATTTTCTATGATCAAACAAAGAGTATTCTATATAATAGTAGTTGTTTAAAGATAATATGTAGCCATAAGGATATAAAGCTATACAAATGCATCAGTTAATTTTTATTGAAAGGAAAAAATGTTTATGTAAACAAAATAGCCAATATTCCTTCAATGGAATATTTAGAAATGAAACAACCATTCAAATATGTCGTGATAATTTCTTGGCTGTGTAATAAAAGCAGGTCTGGTTGCAACAACTTATTGAAATTAGATTATATCACCGGATTAATAAATCAATACCACAGAATATAGAAGTACACTCATTATGGAATGAAAGGAATTATAACTTTCTCTGTGTTATTGATTAAGTATTTAAATATTAAAAAGAAATGTGAAGGTAGGTTTTTGCCATTTTTTTTTATTGTTTTTAAATAAAAGAAAATAAAATAATTTGAGAAATTCTATATTGAGTTATTGCTAACATTTTCTATCATATTTAAATCACTGGAATTTCTTTATTACTTTTTTACAATAAATTATAAATAAAAATTACAGTCAACTCCGGTTATAGTGAACCTCTGGGACCAGTAAATTTCGTCCACTATATCCAAAGTTCACTAAAACCGAAATGTCCCCATAGTGAACAGAGATTCTGCAAGTGAATCGGGACTAATGGTTCGAGTTCACTATAGCCGAAAGTTCACTATATCTGGAGTTGATAGTACATTAAAATAATTTCTTAAATTACAAAATAAGTCGATAAACCTTTGTCTAAGACAATAAAAATTATCCGTATGCTTTGTTTTACTACACCCACTCAAAAAAGTATTCAAGTTAAAGAAGTTAAAGAAGTTATTGTTATATGTGGATATATTTTAATGGAAGTTTCTATCACTTATAATTTACTAAGATAATAATTATTTATTCTAAAGGATACACAGTGAAAGTATTTAGAAGTAAATTTATTTTTTGGAGGGCAGTGCCAAGTTCCCTTTGTTAGTTAAACTTTAATTTTATGTTTGTCCATGGTTTGAAGTTTGCATTTCTATATGTACAAATTTTCCAGTACCAAAAATTTTAATTTTGTCCATTTTACCCAATAAAACCCGGCTGTTTTCATCCTAAACCCGCCCGAGTTGGGATTTTTACCCCCCCCCCCCAAAAAAAAAAGGGTTTTTTTTACAAGACTGATTTGATATGGTTTCAAACTTGTAAGTATACCTTTCATACGGATAGTCAGTATTTATTATAAAAATACTTATTAATTAACTGAATATAAAAAAATTACTGAGCATTGTAAACTTTGAGGAAAAAAATTAAGTATTTTTTATACAATACAATACAAAAAGTTTCTCTTGAAAATTGGGCCAGTACTCTATAGATTCGTTAAAAAAATAAGCCACCCAGAGCCTGATTATGTCTAATGGGTGCCCCGAGCACTGATGAATTTGGGGGCCCCCATCTATGAAATTTGTTTTATTTTTCATAAAATTTTGATATAAAAAATATAGTTCGGAACAATATTTCAAATTGGGGGCCCTTTCGAGCCGGGAGCCCAGGGCAAAGTCCCGGTTATTCCCATGCGATAATAAGGCTCTGAAGCCACCTATATTTTTTCTATATTTATTGAAAATTTTTCTTTGCTCTTTTGTCGAGCTTAAAAGTCTGTTTCTTACCCTCAGAAAATTATAGCCAAACCATTCTTACTACAAGTAAGTGTAAACTTCAGATGGAGGTTTCCCCTACATGCGCAACTACTTGCTCTCTCAAATAGTTCATGATGACTATTTCATTATTTTAACGAAACTCATTATTATTTGGAAAGATCACAATTCATTATTTATAAGTTTTTAATGAGATCTTTACTGTTTGCGGAGCTTATAAATCTGTGTTCGGGGCAGGTCCAACCATAGACAAAATTAAAATAATCTTTGCTCCCATCCTGCTCCTTTTACTTTCATGTCTACATGCATACTTTTAATGCGATGTATAAAAAAAAAAAATTATTGACGAGAAAAACATTAACTTAAAAGGGAAATAGGTAGAAAAAAAATTTTGGAAGTTCTTTAATGTTTCTTTCAGTACATTTTTGAATATATAAAATTCATGTCCATGTCATCTATTGGGAGAGGCACCAGCACCCACGCAAATGGCTTATGACATTGAAAGTAACCATTCTCGACGAAATGACTGTTCTTGTGGCTTGTGGATAAATACGTTTAAATCAGAATAGGGTGGGGGGTGGGGGCAGTCTGGTCTGCCTCAGCTGAAATCCACCTGTGATTTAAAAAAAGAAGAAGAAAATGTCGAATTAGAAACACGGACCTGTCTGTCTTTCCTACTTATCGAAAGCCATATCCTTAATTGAAGTGGCCGCAAAAATCAGGAAAAGGTTTCTGCGTACACGAGCAGCAACTGTTCATGATGTGATGGCGATGGGTTGTTTAAATTATTATTATTATTATTAATACTTTACTTTTTGTGAAGCTAAAAAAATTGTTTTTCTTACCCATGAAAAGTCATAACCTTTTCTTACAATAGATGCGGACGTAAACATCTGGAAGGGGTTTCCGCCTAACATGTACAAATGGTTGCTCAAATTGTTTATGAAAGCAATTATATTATTTTAGCAGAATTCATCATTACTTTAAAAGCAAGGACGTACCCAGGGGGTCCGGACACCCTCCGAAATTTCAGTTTTTGCTAACAAAATAATAATGTTGAAGTCTTTTGTGAAAAATTCTACCTTTTTCATCGTTCGGACCCCCTGCGAAATTTTTGGACCCTCCCCGAAATTTTTTTCTGGTTACGTCCCTGTTTCAAAGAACAGGATGGATTATTTAAGTTTTAATGAAATTTTTAGTTTCGTTCTTGTGGATCTTAAAAATCTTGTTTCTTACCCACCGAAAGTATTCACTTTCTTACAATTGATGTAGGCGTACACATCAGGAAAAGGTTTCCGCCTACATGAGTAATCGCTTGCTCTCAAATTTTTTATGAAGCGGATTTTATTATTTCAGCGGAATTCAGCATTACTTTCAAACATCACGATGGATTATTTCGCTTACTGTTTGTGAAGCTTAAAAATGTGTGTTTCATACCCATCGAAAGAGATGTTCCTCCTTAGAATTGAAGTGGGCTTAAACATCAGGAGGAAGTTCTCGCCTACAAGGGGAATGCACTCGCTCTCTTAGAACAGTACCTTTTAAAAATTAATAGGCGTTGCAGGACTTTTGAACAGCTTTAAAAGCAAACCGATAGCCATGGGCGCCCATAAGGGGAGGTAAGGTAGGGCACTCCCCCCCACCCCCTAGAGTTTTAAGTTAATGTCTCATGATGTATACAAATGGCAAAAACATAACCACATTTGTTAAAAGTTTGAAATTTGCCCCCTATAGAAAATTTTTTTGGAGTTTTACACCCCCCCCCTTAAAAAATTCCTATGGGCGCCCATGCCGATAGCATTAAACACCCATCCGTATTTCTTTAAAACTACCCTACTTAATATTTATAAAGATATGTAAAATTCTTTTCATCACTAGATTGAAAAAAAACTTGTATTTTCGTTGGGAAGATAATACAAAAGGAACAACAAAGGTTGGTTATATTGGATTTTAATGGCTTTCTAAAAAGGCAGCAGTAAGAGGATACTACAGAGGAATGCTTCCGAGAAAAGAAACAGCCGTAGTTGACCTAGGCTTGTCACAGTAATTCGCTAGAATAGAAAATTTTTGCATTTGTACAGCCTCAGAAATAAACACTGAAGTTAGTTCCGAACATTCCCGCCCCCAACCATTTTGTTTCTTATTGAAATGTAAACGTATCATTTCACGAATGAATAAAAAAGACGGGAGAACTACAAAAGAATTTTTTTTTAATATTTCAAAACTAAACTTGGTCTAAAATTTGAATTGTTTCTTTTCTTAAAAATTCCCTGACATATGAATCTGAAGTCCCCGAACGGGGGGGAGGGGGACATCCGCTCCCCGACAGGGAGCACATGCAACCCTGGACGCCCTGCTGGCTTCACCTTCGATTAGCTGAATAATCCGTGAAAACACTGAAAGATTAAAATTTACAAGCGTCATGGTTATACTTCGAACCAAAACATATTTGAGCATACGTATATAGGGAAATGTGTGTAGAGATAATGCTTTATTAATACATTAAAATAAGCACTAGTTACAAAGAGCAATACTTTAAAAAGTATTATAATCTGTTGAAGATGCAAATAAAAAATAAATTAAGATATATATTCATTCTTAATTTATTACATCTAAAAGAAATGTCTAAAAAAGCATCAACCAACGAATAATTTTTTAAAGTTGTTTTTCAATATGTGCATAGATGAAAAGCGCTTCAAAGTATTTATAGAGGAAAATACATTCTGTAAAAAAAAATTCAAGAATTTTTTGACAATTTTAACGTGTGTTTAATTGTATGGACTACCCCTGAAAATCTCTCTACAGTGTGCATGATATTAACGCCAGTGTAAAGAAAATGGCAACTAGAGGTGTTGGTTTACTATTCTCACTTTCATCTGGACAGCCGTGTGAAGATCGCAGGCAGTCATGGTATTGCAGAATGACTGACAGTCAATTTATGCCCGTCCATTAAAAAAATAATATATATATATATATATATTTTTTTTTTTCTGAGGAGATTAAACAACAATAACGTGAAAAACAATGTGATAAATGACGTATGCAATAATTTTTTAGAATTACTTTATAAAATTTTTGTTTTCAAAATTATTTAGTTGTATAACGTAACTGGAAATTGGAAATAATAGCGTCACCACAGAGGAGCGTCACTTATTCAGGCAAAATATTTCGAGGACCAGTGTCAGCGAAAGAGCATAAATATTAGACAGGGTGACCGAAAAATGTGGTAACACTCTTTAACTTTTCACCTATTAGAGATAGATGGGAAATGTTAATGAAAAAAATTTCAAAATGAGGTAGGAAAAGGAACTATGTTAAGAAAAAATTCCCCTCGTTAATTTTCAAAAAGTGAAACCTTTTAAATTTGTATACAGCCCCCCTTACTAAAAGATTCCCAAGTAGTAAAATGGGCCCCATACACTCATGAGGTGATACACAAAAATCCAGGCTTTCGTCGAATTTTAAATTATTTCAAAAATTTACGAAATAATTATTTTCTTAAGGCAGTCTTTTTCCTAGCTTATTTTGAACAGTTCTCCAATTTACATTGCCCACCTATCCCTAATAGATAAAGAATTAAAGCCCGTTACCACCTTTTTTGGGACATCTTGAATATGGATGCATTTTATTTTTCAAATTCAGTGCTATATAAATAAACATTTTTAGCTTGGACATTTGCTGCTGATTACTATTTTATATATGACATACGTGGACCACCATCGGTCCACGGACTAATGTTTGGGAGACATTGATCTAAGCCTCGGCAGACTGAGTTACATTGACACACAGGATTGAAGAAATGGCTTACCGTTCCACATAATTTTTAGAATCACGGAGAACTGCGTATCCCTACACGTTCATCCGAATTATTCAATATTTCACATTTCGTCTGTCGAGCATGAGCTGCAGATAATTTGAAAATTATTTCTTTCCTCAATTTACTTTATCAATTTTTTGGTGGTACAGGAAAAAAAAAAAAGATATTGCTAGGCAGAATCATATTTTTAATTTATAATATACGTAAGAGGGTTGCTTGCATTTTATTTATCAAATCAACTGCTATACAAATATACGTTTTTTAGTTAGGGTGATATTTGCTGCATTGTCTATTATAAATTCGATATACTTAATTATTTAATTATTTTCCATTTGTATTTGGTTTAACCATATTCATTCCGTGCGAAGAACAGGTACTACAGCTAGTCTTTATACACTATCTTCCGAATTATTCCAATTTTTTTTTTTTTTTTTTGTTCGTTCCTAACCGAGATCCGGTGAATTGTAATAGGTCTGACAGCAGCACATTTTTCATTTATAATGTAGAGAAGCTTGCTTGGGCAGTGGGCACTAAACACTTGGTGGTTATGCGTTAGGCTAACCATCTGACTGGAGCATATGCTTCCGCAACCCGGAGCCTATGGTCGCGAATGAGTAGATGAGAAGAGCAGGCTCTGATCCCGTGTGGGCGCGCTAGTGAGTTTAGTTAGTTAAGCCTAGAAATATATGCGAAAAATGCTTAGAATTATTTTTTAAATTATTTAGACGTATATAACACTTTTTTTTTTAAATCTTAAACTAGAAATTCGAATTAATAGTGCTACCCTCTTTTTAGGAAAACAGAAATGTCATTTCGATTTCTACACACTTTCGCTTTTTTGGTCTCTATTTTACGATGCTTTTCATTCATAGACTGTTACATTACAGTGCCGATGAACTGACCCCTTAATTTACCTGGGACCAGCATGTACTGCTCAATAAATCGTGGTACCGTGCCCAAAATTCATGCACCTCGTTTCAGAAATTTCTTCATCATCGCATCACATTACGGCATGCATTTTGACTTTTTATCTCATTTCATGTAAAGCAAAATGTATTGATTTTTGTATATTTTTCAGCAATGATGTCTGCACATATTTATTAATTGTCTGTTATAAGGTGTGGTGAAACCTACAAGTCGTATTTCTTTCGAGTACAAGGTAGTACAGTATTGTCAAGTAACTCTAACACTCAACTTTTGAAAGCAACACACTTTTTGAAAGCTATAATTGGAAAAATTAGATTTTGACCTTTTTTCCATGTTAGAAATTAAAAAAAATAAAAGCCATAATTTTGCCCAAGTTTTGTCTTATTAAAATTATTTGCGGCCACCTGCTGTAGGTGTGGCTTACCGTTACACACAACAGAATTTATAAATACTAGCCCGTGTTTATACAACCACAACATTTGGATCAGCCAATGAAACTGCTCCATTACTGGAGAGGGAAACTTAGGGTTGCAGTGTCATCGGATTAGAAGTTTTGGTAGCTTGTATTTGGCGAGGAATCAGACCTGCGGTTTTGTTCCATCATGAATGTTTTTTTTTTTTTTTTCCCGGGATTTTTTTTAAGTCGGATGAAGCAGGACAGTTATATTAAAATAGTCATTAAAAAAACAACGGCAATAATAGTGAAACGACATTATTGTTTATCACTTTAAGATGTTTTGATTGACTTAAAGTATTTTTCTTTCTTTAAAGCGATAATAAAATATATACGAATTAAAAAGAAGACAAGTCGCTCCTCTTAAATTTCATAATTTCTGTTTTCAGTGTTAAGACACTTTATGAGAAAATTTGCTGTACACAATAGTGATGCAGAACATTTAACATACGAACCTGCTGCATTTTATTTTTTCTAAGTTAATTAGAATTAAAAATGTCGCTTTTGTTCATATTTATATTGAGAAAGTTGGGATAGAAATGATGAATAATTTTGACACTATTAAAGTAATTTATTAAGGTCACCAAAAGTAGAGACGAGTTAACTTTGAAGTTAATACATTATAGGTGATAGAGATATATGGGCAGAGCCTGATTCCTGGGCGGGCATTCGGGGCAAGCGCCCGGGGCCTCTACAAAAAGAGGGTACCCCCAAATTGTTCTTTAAGTTTTTAAATTTGGAAACTTTGAAAAAAGTTTGCAAAAGAAGAGGGGAGGCAATGAAGCTTTTGGCAATCAGACCCTGTATACGGGCCCTACAAAAGGGGGCCAGTGGCGTAGCTCGTAGAGTAGGGGGAGGCAAAGAGGGCACCAGAGCCCGATCAAGACAACTGTGGGCCCTGGGCAGAAGAAAAAAATTGGGCCCCTTGCAATAACCCCCCCCCCTCAAAAAAAAAAAAAAAAGATTATGATCGGTACATACTGAAAGTTTTTTAAATAACTTACCCATTCTTAACACAAATTTTGTATTCAGAATGGGTTTACTTACTACACAAATTTTGTGTTAAGTAATCTAAAATCAAAGAAACTGATAGTTAAACGTTACTTCGAAATGCTATATCACAGTTTCTAACATGTATGGAATACAAACACTTTAGTCATTTTTGTAAATATTTCTTAAAATAACAAATAATTGAAAAATTTTGCTACTTTTTAACGCTAAAAATTCTCTTTAAAATGTGGCTAGTTATTTTCCTACATATTGGTATACTATATCGATATAGAGCATTTCGAAGAATTAAAAATAAGTTTAAATTAATTTATGCAAATGTAAATTTGAATTATTTTCATTGTTCATACTTTATAATTAAAAAATTATTTATCTCCTGAATTTTTTTTTATCTTTAGTAATTTTATTTTAAAACTACAAAAGTGTAAGATGTAAGATTTTTGAGCCCTAAAATCTGTAGGCTCTGGGCAGTTGCACCGTTAGCCCTGCCGGTAATATGGCACTGGAGGGCACCCGTCCCAGGAGGCAAAATATTAATCGTTGACTTAGACATTTTTGAATAAATATAAGTAAAGAAAAATATTAGAGACTAATAGAAATGCTACTGATGTATAACAATAAGCCGTGGCCTGAAAAAAATTAGGGGGTGGGGGTACAGTTTTCTTAATATCCTTTAAGTAGTAAGTCTTTAAGTAGTAAAAAATTCATTGTTTTCGCAAGAAGACTTTTGCACAATCACAAATGATTGCAGGGAAGATGCAACTCATAACTCATTTTAGATTACCAGACTATTAAACCATGTTACTATATAAACTTTTAAAAGTAATTTACGATCATTAGTATTCATTCTTAATTTTATAATAAATAAATTTAAAAAAAAATACGTTTCTAGTAAAGTTTAATCATTTTGATTTTTAAATGCTACTTGAATACTATAATGATACATGTCATAAGCATGGGTGGCCATAAGGGGGGGGGGGGAGAGAGAGAGACAGGGTACTCGAGCTTTAACGTATCGACTTATAAACAAAACTGCATCACAAAGCAAAATCGAAACTTACAAGTCCAAATTTCCACCTCCCGGTAGTGTTTTTTTTCTTAATTAACCCTCCCCTTACTTTAGAAAAGTTTCTATAGACGCCTATGATGATATTTAATAAAAGATTATATTTAATAAAAGCGGTAAAAAATATTTTAAAACAATAGAAATGTATCTGTAATTTTCTTTAAGTAAAAAATATAAAGACACACAATCAATACTAATATAAAAGTTTAATTTTGACACACTCACACTATACTGCATATTGATATCAAGAAATATATGTTAAACGCAAATTATATTTGTCGAATTCTGCTCCTTCAAACTAATAAACAAATGTCCTCGAGATGCAGAATTTGATTCTCGCCAACATCTCTGGCGCATCTGTTCATCCTAAGACTACTATAAGGGGTTCTAGTTCATCCTGGCGTTCTCTCGTGACGTTTTTTGCTCTCGGGGAATGGAGCGATTTCATTGGCTCTGATTCAAATGTTGTTGTACAAACAGGGGCTAGTTTTATAAATCACGGAGAACTGCGTATCCCTACACGTTCTTCCGAATTATTCAGTACCATTTGGTCCTTAGGACCGGAGCGACAGTGTACTAGGCAATTAATGGTTTTCTCAATTTACAATATCAATTTTTTGGTGGTGGAAGAAAAAAGATATTGCTAGACAGGATCATATTTTTAATTTACAACATATGTAAGAGGCTTGCTAGCATTTTATTTATCAAATCAATGCTATACAAATATACATTTTTTAGTTAGGATGACATTTGCTGCAGATTATATTATAAATTCGATATACTTAATTATTTAATTATTTTCCATTTGTATTAGTTGGTTTTAACAATATTCATTCCGTGCGAAGAACAGGCACTTCAGCTAGTCTTTATACACGTTCTCCCGAATTATTCAAATTTTTTTGGTTCGTTCCTACCGAGATCCGGTGAAAATTGTAATAAGTCTGACAGCAGCATATTTTTAATTTATGATGTAGAGAAGCTTGCTTGGGCAGTGGGCATTAAACTCTTGGTGGTTATGCGTTACGCTAACCATCTGACTGGAGCATATGCTTCCGCAACCCGGAGCCTATGGTCGCGAATGAGTAGATGGGAAGAGCAGGCCTCGATCCCGTGTGGGCTTTTGCGCTAGTGAGTTTAATTAGTTAAACCTAGAAATATATGCGAAAAATGCTTAGAATTGTTTTTAAAATTATGTAGTCATATATAAACCAATTAGTTATCTTAAACTAGGAATTTGAAATTAATATTGCAACCCTCTTTTTACGGAAACAAAATTTTCTTCGATTTCTACCACATTTTAGCTTTTTTGGTCTCTATTTTACGATATTTTTTTATTCATAGACTGGGCTGTTACATTATGCTACCGATGAACTAACTCCGTAATTTAACGAGGACCAACACGGGTACACAATCATAAAAAGTGGTGTGCTAGCCATCTTACAATAAGGGAGGTCAAAATGACAAAAATTTTTAAGAAACTTTTGAAATTTTCAAAGGGATGAGGAAACTTGTAAAAGCGCACAAAATGCTCAGCTAGGACTGGGGTTTGCATACTGCACTCCTAAATGAAAAGATCTCCACCTTGAGCTTTATTGTTGAGAGTCTCAAGTGATTGAGTGGGCTGCAAGGAATAACTTTACGGATGTTAAGCAAGGCAACGGAGAAATTTACAGACGTGATAAGGTTGCGGCAGAGTGAAACGGTACACAAAGGGAGGTACTAAATGAAGAAAATCCAGGACCGTAACCAAGATGGCATTCTAGGTAAGGCTTTTGAATGTAGTTCTGGAGACTGACTAAATATAAATTTATTAGTAATCGGATCGGGAGGAGAGATATTTTTTCAATTTGTATATCTTTTCCCAGAGAATTTACTTCACAGAATGCCGCATTTTTAAAGTATTTACCATTCACCCCATTAATATTTTATTATTATTAAGATTCAATGGCAAATTGAAGTGTAAGAAACGGTTAATAAGATTGACAGTAGTTTCAAGTTTTTACCTGCCACCTCGGAATCCCTGCCTCTGATGGTGAGGGACTGAGCGGAAGACCGGCGGCAGTTTTGTATTCTTCTCTCACTTTGTAGTTTCATTTAACTTTCGTGTTTATTTACAAAAATCTTTGAAAATCGTAGGGGCAAGTTAAAGGGGACTGGAAGACTGCAATGTAGAGCTCAGCCCCCATAGCCCTTCCCCTCTCTGGTTACGGTCCTCAGAAATTTCAATCTACTCGCGAATGAACAGCATTTGAAATTAATTGGATTTCCACACATTTTTATTTTCTTACAAGCTTCGAATTTGATGCTGCAATTCCCCCCCCCCCCCAAAAAAAGAATCGAAGGTCAGAAGAAAAGGGCTGTGAAGGCAACCAGTTAGAACCCCTGGGGGTCTTCGCAGCCTCGCGTCGCAACCTGAGGGGAGATGTCCCCGAAATATTTTGCATTGTTAATCTTAATTTTTAATAAACGTAGAGAAAAGAAGGCATAGTTTGGTCTTTGCCCCTTCCCTCCCAACCCCACAGTGATCAGTAAGTAGTGACACTTGTGTAACTAACTTTAGTTATCCCTCGTACAGTCGGGTATGTAAAGATAATCAGTTATATTGAAAAAATTCTTTCTAACGGAAGAATTTACTGTGATTTATCTTTGGAATATACCCTCCCCCGTCCCCTAAAAAAACTTTTCAGGTTTTGTCACCCTACGCAATAGGCGTATATAAGGAAGGAGTCCAACGATTAAGGATCACGCCCTTAAAAGTAATTAACTACTTTTAAAAAATCATTTTGCTGCGAATGCCAAGCATCACAGCTTTTAATAAGCGTTAATTGTAGAATTTTCTTTTTGTTGTTGTTCAGAAAAGCTGATTTTATTCTTCTAAAGCAGGAAATATTAATTTTTGACAGTAAGAGTAATTAAATAATATCAGTTTCAGAGGTATTTAGGTGAAAACAATTCTAGGCAGGTGTCTCTTATGGATATAAATATCAGGAGCGGCCCTAATGTACGTGACGCCCTCATGCAACCGTAAAAAAGACTATCCTTTCATGCTCTAGATAGGATTTTCTAAGTTTTTGAGTTCGGAATGAGCGCTCCGATGCCATGCTTATTTTGCTGACCGTGTCCGGCTGACCTTGATAAATATACACTAGATCATCGGTTCCAACCGGTGGTTAGCAAACACTGTCGTATTTTTCAAGGACGTACCCAGAGGTGTGGTGGTCAAACAGTCACCCCGAAATTTCGGGTTTTATTAACAAAATAACAATAATGAAATCTGTTGTGAGAAATTCTGCCTTTTTCTCCGTTTGGACCGCCTCCGAAATGTTTGGACCCTCCCGAATTTTTTTTCTGGGTACGGCCCTGGTATTTTTAAATAAGGCAGGAAAATGTTAAGACTTCCTGACTGAAGTCATAATTATCGGAGTTCCTGCGCATCGCTAACCTCCAGTGTGCATTTGAGATGGATGTTGGTAAATATTGCAGCAAATAAAGCTGCAAGAATCAGTGCAGAAAGTCGTATAAGAATGTCGTGTTATGAGTGTGGTCGACCCTTCCTCCTTCCACCTAAATGGACTTCGCTGGAAAGGTTACTGGACCGTGTGTGTAGAGATGGGTGAGGCGTGAGGCTTAACCTGCAAGGCATGAAGAATGGCCTTCGGTCTCTTTTTTCTAAAAAGAGGATCGGAAGGCTCATAGTCAGGTAATGGGACAATAATTTCATTGGGTATGTTCCTAATGTTTCTTTCTTTTCATATGTGTTTAAAAATTTACAGCATAGGAATATTAAACTACTTACGAAAAATTTCCTAGCTGTTGTGGCCTTTCCAATTTATGTAGACATTTTCTCTATTTCATATTGTTTCACTTCATTTTTAAACTGACAACGCACTAATAGCATGAAATGGCAAAAATCCGCATCATGAAGTATTTGAGAGTAAGCAATCACTCATGTACGCGGAAACCTCTTCCTGATGTGTACGCCCACATCAATTGCAGGAAAGAGTTACGACTTTCTGTGACTAGGAAACGTAGAAAATTAAGCTCCCCAAACAATGAACAAAAAACTTCATTAAAAATCGAAGTAATCCACCCTCTTTTTTGAAAGTAAGGAAGATATCTGCTGAAATAATAAAATCTGCATCAATTTGAGCAGCCGTTTGAGCATGTAGGCGAAAACCTTTTCTTGATGTATACGCCCACATCAATTGTAAGAAAAGGTTATGACTTTCAGTAAGGAAGAAACACAGAATTTTTAGCTCCACAAAGAGTAAACAAAAAATTTAATTAATAATTCAAATAACCCATTATCATGTTTGAAAGTAACGACGAGTTCCACTGAAATAATAAAATTTGCTTCATGAAGAGTAGTTGGAAGTGTACGGGGAAACCTTTACCGGTGTGTACGCCCACTTCAATTGCAACAAAAGAATATGACTTTTGATTAGTGGAAGAGACAAACAGGGTTTCTAATTTTGAATTAGGATGGCATTTTCATCTTTCTTTCTTTCTTTTTTTTTTTTTTTTTTTTTTTTTCCTGATCGCAGACGGTATTACCATGATGGAGACCATTTCCCCCCTTCTTTCTTATTAAAAAGTATTCATTTACCAGTCAGTGGCATAGCCAGAAATTTTTTATGTGTGTGTGTGTGGGAGACAGGGGGGGGGGGTTTACGACTACTGAAACTCACATACATGTATACGCGTGTGTGATAAGGGAGTGAAGAATATATGTTTTGTGTGGCGCAAAAAATCCTCATGGAGGGGGGGGGTGATCATCCCCCCCCCTTGGTTACGCCCCTGTTACGAGTACATTCTTTTCGTCTAGAATGGTCACTTTCAGTTTCACATGCCATTTGGCTGGGCGAATGACTATTCGTGCTGCTCTCAATATATGACATGAACATGAATTTTATGCGTTCAAAAATGTACTTTATGAAAACATAAAAGCACTTCCACAAAATTTTTTCCTACTTATTGCCCTTGCAATTTAATTTAATGTTTTTCTCTAGAATATATATTTTAAAAAAATAACGACGCATTAATAGTTGCATGGAGATATAAAAGTAAAAGGAGCTTCATGGAGCGGGTAATTTTAATTTAGCATATGGATGCAGGACCTAAATCGGGGTCGCCGCGACTGAAGAAGAGGAGAAAGCAAGAGGGGGTCTGGGTACTGGTTTTCGTGACGTCACAAGAAAGGATGGGATTTGGAACAGTTTGCATTGAGTTCAATGGAAGAAATGGAATTAATAATGCCAATAAATACGAGTAGCTTAATTTTTTATGACGCATTGAAATAGCATTTTCGTTTTACAACACTTTGTTCTTAAATAATAGTGAATCAACAATATTTTGTGTCAGAAATTAATGAAATAAATTGGTACTGAATTTAAAGCAGTTTCAGCATTGTATGCAGTATGTTTTGCATTTCGGGCTAGCAAATACATTCTAAATAATATAATGGTTACTCAATGTTATCATTTATCTAAAATAATATGTATATGGATTAAATTTATACGTTGTATAAGCGTAAAGTCATATTTTTAAGTAAGTAAAAGTAAATATATTTTTAAGTAAAAAAAATAATTTTTATTAATTTTACTTAAAAACTGAAATACATTATTTAGTTTTGCTTCGTTTTAATAAGCTTTTTGAAAGAATTGATGTTAAAAATATCCAGATTCATAAATAGTCATCTCAAGCCATTTCGTGACGTCACAAGAGAGGATGGGATTTCAAAGAGTTTGTATTGAATTCTATGGAAGAAATCTGATCAATAATGTCAATAAACACTAGTAGCACGAGGAATATAATCAGAAATTTCCACAATTAATATTTTAAAAACTTGTACAATACATTCTATATATAATTATGTTATACAGACTCCTAATGTCAAATTTTATTAGAAGCAATTAAAGCACAAAAAACAAGAAAATAAAAAGTAAAAGCTTTTATTACCCAAACCTTACAAATACTATAAAGTTTTTCATGAAAGCACTACAAGTGTTTGCTTTAGTTTTTTCTAGATAAGACTTTCAAATATCACATTGAGACATTTGAAATATACATAATTAAATATTTTTAAAAATTAGTGAGTATAACTCTTGAATATGTAAATCTGCCTAAATGCTCTCAGGGGTTTTCATGTAAAATATATTGCAGTAATACATATACTTTTTTGTTATTGTTGTTAGCATTGCAGTAATACATTTTCTTTTTTGAGTTAATTTCCAAATCTGTGTTCATACTTAATTTCAGAACTTTCAACAAATTCCGGTAAACCGTTTAGGTGGAAATATTTCTTTAATAAATACCTTCTATATTTTTGTTTTTCTAAGTATCCAGCAAATGCATTTCTCTCTCTCTCTTTTTTTTTTTTTAAATAAATAAATCAACCATGAGATCCGCATTGAACCTTAAGCTACTTGGTATGTGCAGTGGAAGGGGATCTGCGTTTAATTTATAATTAATGGTGAAATTTTCTTAACATAGAATTGCCATGAAACTCTTGATACATTTCTTAATTTCAAAAGAATTTATATTTTCCTTTGCATTATTTTTTTCGGTTTCCTCAATATCTTTTTCCAAAACGTTTTCTCTTCTTTTAGTAGGATCAGTTATTTCTTGTTTTTTGGTAATATCGGATATATAGGCTGGTAAGCTCGAAAAAATGCACGGGATAGCATTCGGTTCTAATTTATAATGCTTTCTTTTTACAGTTAAAAGTGCCCCATCTGATTTTAAAATAGCATCGTCTTTTAAAAGATCTTCATCTCGGAAATGCTCAATACAAACATATATTTTTTCCTGGGGAGCAATTTTTTCTTGGAATATTTTTAGTCCATTCGGCCCTCATTTCTTCGTTTTTTGGGAAAAGTGAAAACATTTACATTTTCTCCTCTTTTGTAATTAGCTTTACTTACAACCTGGGACGCAGCAAACGGAAGCATAGTGATTGCTAGAACAAAAGAACAGAAATCAATAAAACTAACGCAAAATACGGCAATTTTATATTTTTATGTACTCTATAGCTTAATAACTATTATCAAGTATGTCGTATTAAGAATAGAGATTGCTGACTTACCATTAGTATCCAAAAAAGGCACAAAACATCTTAGTTTCTTCTACTTTTCCCTATGATTCTAATGCTTTTAACGGAGAAAAGTCCATCCTCTCTTGTGACGTCACAACACCTCCACGCGTTCAGTACCCAGGCTCGCCTTGTAATTGTCTACTCTCCCCCTCCCTTCCCGGGGGCTCCGCCTAAATCCGCCTCTGAACACAGATTTTTAAGCACCGCAAACAGCAAACAAAAGATTTCATTAAAAATTAAACGATGCATTGAGGTCTCTGCAGATAATAATGAAGTTTATTAAATAATGAAATCGTCATCATGAACTATTTAAGAGAGCAAGTAATTGCTCGTGTAGGCGGAAACCTCCATCTGAAGTTTACGCCCACTTCAATCGTAAGAATGGTTATAATTTTCTATCGATAAGAAAAAAGAACTTTCAAGCTCGACAATAGAGCAAAAAATATTTTTCAATAAATACTGCATATGTCCGAATAGTACACGACTCCGAAAATTTTCATCAAAATAATCAGATTTATTTAGTTAAAAGGAAATAGACATTTTTAGTACTGAGTGCTATTAATTTCTCTCAGGCTTTTGTGTAGACACTTTTTCCTACAATTAGCCCGTCGAGTCACTTTTCAAATGTGTTTGCCATTTAATGTGGAGAGGGAGGGAGAGGCGTTAATAAAATGTTGAAAGTCGCACAAGGTTGGCAATTTTTGATAAATGATTCCTAAACTGGGTGCCAAAATGCGACAATTTATTATAAATATATTTTGAGTATAGTTAGAAAACGCCTGGCGAATATTGTAAAATAGTTTTAGTAGGCGATTTAAATATAGATTTTAATTCCTCAGAAGAGTCTTTATAGAACAGTGAAGACAAATACGGTACACATCATAGATTATGATACACTTTCCAAATGGTATTTATAAAGGTGAAGTGTAGTTTGACTATGCCTGGCTAAAATTGCTAAACAGTTTTGGTAGGCGATTTTAATATAGATTTCTCTTCCGGAGAAGTGTTTTATGGAACAAAGAAGGAAAACACGAGACACTCATGGATTATGATGCTCATTCCAAACAGTATTTAAAATGTCTACGAGATATAGTTGGAAAATGCCTATAGTTCGAATATGCCTGGTGAAAATTTTAAAACAGTATCAGTAGATGATTTTAATATAGATTTGGATTCGAAAGATGTGCTTTATGGTTCAAGTAAGAGTTGATTCCCATTTTAACACCCCTACTTTCGCCAACCTAAAAATTCCCCGCACTTTGGCGAGCTTTGAAGTTATTTTAAACATATTTAATTGAACAGTTCTTCTCTAATACACAGAGGTCCTAATTTAGAGAATAAGATTTTAATAGGAGGAGGGCGTATGATATGTGTATTCCCTTCTTCATGTGTGTTTCTCTTGCTCTTTTCTTGTTTTTGTGAATCTCTTTTCCCGTAATGTACTTTCATGCATAAAAGTGCAGAAAGAAATTATAAGCTAGTTTTCGCCTTAATTTATTGAATTTGAAAAAATAAATTCGACATCAATATATTTAATACTTATAACAAGTATCCATCCGTATGTCGCAAATCTTGTAACATGCTTTAACCTTAAGAAGTGGTAATTCAGGCGAGTACTGCCGTGTTAATTTTACGAGAATTTTAACTGGGTTCTCAGGTAACCACGTCTAAGCTTTAAAAATTATAATTTTTGAAATAAATAAATAATAAAAATAAAAATCTCTGGTGATACCTTAGAATTGAGCAAAAATTTTGTGAAATTACAAGCATTAAAGACACAAGTGGCAAGTTTTCGGCTTTTCTATCATATACCCTGGTTCATCAGCAGTAGAGCTCTGCGCCGCCTGGCATTTGTACCACACCGCCGCCGCTGAGGTCTAGGCCGGCGCGCCGGCGAGAAACGCAGAATTTACGAAGAGGCGTAATATCGGCTTAAAAAAAAAAATAATTTGTACCTCAACTTTCAACTGATTATCTTTTGCTGGACTAGGGGCCAAGGCTCCTAGACCCGCTTTTCGTATGAGGCATTCATACGAAATACGTATGTCGCAGATTTTGAAACATGCTTTAATTATAAGAAGTGGTAATTCAGGTGAGTACTGCTGCGTTAAGGATGTATTTTAATTATTAAATCAAGTGCTATACAAATAAACATTTTTAGTACGGGCGATATTTGCTGCTGATTATACTGTTACAAATAGGATACACGTGGACGGGCATCCATTCTCGGACCATTGCTTCCGCTACTCAGAGCTTAAAGTCGCGAATGAGAAGATGGGAAGACTAGGCATTTGCGCTAACGAGCAAGGCCGTAACCAGGGGTCCGCCCCCCCCCCCGAAATAAAAAATTTGTTAACAAATAGTATTGATGAAGTCTTTTTGAGAGAATTTCAGCCTTTTTTACTATTTGGTCCCCTGCCCGAAACTATTTCTGGGTACGGCCCTATTAACGAGTTTAGTTAGTTAGGCCTAGAAATATGCGAAAAATGTTTAGAATTGTTTTTAAAATTATTTAGTCGTATATAACGCAATTTTTTAAATCTTAAATTAGAAACTCGAACTAATACTGCTACACTCTTTTTAGGAAAACAAAACTGTCATATCGATTTCTATCAAATTTTAGTGTTTTTTAACTCTATTTTATGATGCTTTTCATTCATAGATTCTTACATTAGAAACGCTGACATCGACATACTCACTTACTCTGACACACACATGATTGAGTGTAGGACGTTATGCTACCATGTATAAACAACGGAGAACTTTCTACCACTATCTGTGGTATACACGCTCATCCGAATCATTGAAGATTTTTCCGGTGAAAAAAACTGTATATACTATGTTATGTAAACTGACTGACTGACTGAGGGGTATACAATGGAGTGCCTGCACTCGAGGTGCTTATCTCCAGTATGTGGAAGGATCAATGAGTTCTTTGACCTTGTGTTTAAAAAGAAGCCCTAAGCATGGCGGGCGTTCAATCAATCAGATAGTCGATGCAGTTGTCAGTGGAGGATGGCGAGAGCGGCCATGGGCCTTTTCCTGTTCATTAGGAGTGTGGGATCGTAATCCGGTAACTCAGCCACAGTTTCATTTGGTAAGTTTCTGTTCCTTGAATAGAGGCGTTGTGATAGTTTGTGCACAGTTTTTTTGAAGGTTGCATCCTTGAGGTCCCGTCGAATAGTCTGGTTAGACAGGAAATGGTGTCCGTGTCTGATGGATCTTAATAGGGTGCTTTGACGTCGTTCAAGAATGCTGAGGTTGGATTTAACCGTGTTTGCCCAGACCGGGGCAGCGTAAGTAGCGGTGGGTCTAATGATGGACTTGTAGAATAGCACTTTATTATGTCTGGAGAGTTTGCTGTTGAAAATGAGAGGATGAAGACGGCGGAAGGCGGCCGTCATTTTGTTTCTGGTATCAGTAATATGCGCTTTCCAAGTTAGATTCTTATCTAACGTAACACCAAGGTATTTGGCTTTACTAGTCCAGTCGATGGGATTATCGTCGATCATAATTATAGAAGGTGGTAGCTTATTTGAAAAGTAGATTGCTGAGAAACACTGACTTCCACATACTGCCTTACGCTGACAGTACATAACCCTCGATTGGGTGTGGGATAAGATGTTACAATGTAGAAATAACGGAGAACTTTCTACCACGACCTGTGGTATACACGTTCATCCGAATCATTGAAGATTTTTCCGGTGACAAAAAACTGTAAATAATGTGTTCAGTATAGGTGCAAAATATTCACTTTTACTAATTACCTTTAAGAAATTTTTGGTTGTTTGTATGTATTGAGCAGGGTGAGTCGTTCTTCACTTTTTAATAAAATCAATATCCCTGTGGTGTCCGAAAAAGGTGGTAACGGGCTTTAATTCTTTATCTATTAGAGATAAGTGGGCAGCGTACATTCAAAAATGTTCAAAATAAGGTCGGAAATAAAACTCCTTTAAGGTAAAATTCTTCGCGTTAATTTTCAAAAAGTCACACTTTTTAATATATAGCCTGCCCAAGTACAAAAATATTCCCAACTAGTAAAATGTGCCCCATAAAATAATGAGCGGGCGTACAAAATTTGAGAACCGTACCTTAAATGTGTCAGAGATATGAAGATAAATATAACGCTGACTTCAACCACTTTTCAATGGCTATGGAAGGGATAAAAAAATCGCGTCGAATGATCGCATTTCAGCGGTCGAATGAAAATTTATAAAGTGTAGCTTTTTGTAAAGGAACAGGGGGAATTTTATCTTAACGGAGTCTTTATTTCCCACAATAGCTTGAATATTTTTCAATTTACATTGCCCACTTATCTCTGATAGATGAAGAATTACAGCCTGTGCCAACCTTTTTTGGACACCCTGTATAAAAATTATGACACTATTGCCTTTGATAGACAGTAACATATTTTTCATTTATAATGTACGTATAGAAACTTGTTGGGGCACTAAACATTCGGTGGTTATGCCGCAAAATAATCATCTGGCTGGAGCATATGCTTCCGCTAGCCAGAGCTTAAGTCGCGAATGAGTAGATGGGAAGAGCAAGCCTTGACCCCGAGCAGGCTGTTGCGCTAACGAGCAAGGCTGTACCCAGGGGTCCGGACCCCCCCCTCCCCCCGAAATTAAAAATTTTTTAACAAATAGTAATGATGAAGTCTTTTTGAGAGAATTTCAGCCTTTTTCACCATTTGGTCCCCTCCGAAGTTTTTGGAACCTCCCCGAAACTATTTCTGGGTACGGCCCTGCTTACGAGTGTAGTTCGTTAAGCCTAGAAATATGCGAAAAATGTTTAGAATTGTTTTTGAAATTATTTAGTCGTATATAGAGCAATTTTTTTAAATTTTAAACTAGAAACTCGATTTAATACTGCTACCCTCTTTTTAGGAAAACAAAAATGTCATATCGATTTCTAAAACATTTTAGCGTTTTTTATCACTGTTTACGATGTTTTTCACTCATAGACTCTACTCTTAGAAAATTAGAAACACTGACTTCGACATACTGCGTTACGCTGATACACACTTATTTGGGTGTGGGACGTTATGCTACCATGTATAAACAACGGAGAACTTTGTACCACTATCTGTGGTATACACGTTCATCCGAATCATTGAAGATTTTGCCGGTGTTATCCGGAATCCCGACAAATAATTGTTAAGTTGCCGAAGTTTTGCAAAACTTTTTGTTGTATTATTTTACCCTAGGAAATTTTTGATTGTTTGTACAGTAGGGTGAGTCGTTCTTCACTTTTTTAAAAAATCGAAATCCCCTATTGTGTCCTAAAAAGTGGTAAGGAGCTTTAATTCTTTATCTGTTAGAGATAAGTGGGCAGCGTCTATTGAAAAAATGTTCAAATTAAGGTCGGCAATAAAACTCCGTTAAGGAAAAATTCTTCTCGTTAATTTTCAAAAAGTTAGACTTTTTTAATTGGTAGACTGGCCCGCACAAAAATATTCTCAACTAGTAAAATGTTCGCCATAAATTAATGAGGGGACGTACAAAATTTGAGAACTGTACCTTAAAAAGTGTCAGAGATAGAAAGATAAATATAACGCTGACTTAAACCACTTTTCAAAGGCTCTGGAAGGGAAAAAAAATAGCGTCGAATGATCGCATTTCATGGGCCAAGTGAAAATTTATAAAGTGTAATTTCTTGTTAATGAACAGGAGGAATTTTTGCTTAACAGAATCTTATTTCCCACCTTATATTGAACATTTTTCAATTTACATTGCCCACTTATCTCTAATTGATGAAGAATGACAGCCTGTGGCCACCTTTTTGGGACACCCTGTATAAAAATGATGACACTATTGCCTTTGATAGATAGTAACATATTTTTCATTTATAAAGTACGTATAGAAGCTTGCTCGTGTACTAAACACATCTTGCGCGGCAGAATAATCATCTGGCTAGAGCATATGCTCTCGCTACCCGGACCTTAAGGTCGCGAATGAGTAGATGGGAAGAGCAGGCAATTGACCCTGAGTGGACTGTTGCGATAACGAGCGAGGCCGTACCCAGGGGGTTGGGCCAGGGGTCCCGACCCCACTCCGAAATTAAACACTTTTTAAACAAAATAGTAATGATGACGTCTTTTTGCCAGAATTTCAGCCTTTTGCACCATTTGGTCCCCTCCGAAATTTGTGGACCCTCCCCGAAATCATATGGGTACGGCCCTGCTAACGAGTTTAGTTAGGCCTAGAAATATGCGGAAAATGTTTAGAATTGTTTTTAAAATTATTTAGACGTATATAACGGATTTTTTTTCTTTATTTAAATCTTAAACTACAAATTCGAGTTAATAGTGCTACCCTCGTTTTAGGAAAACAAAAATGTCATATCGATTTCTACCACATTTTAGCTTTTATGGTCTCTATTTTACAATGTTTTTCATTCATAGACTCTTGCATCATCATCATACGGAGTTATGAGTTTGCTCTCACAGAGTGAGGACGCAATGGATACACTGTCGGTTAGCTGACAAGAGCCCTTATCAGGGCTGGTAACGGGTATAGTCCGGCAATCAGATTATCCAACCACGTATACCAGTTATCCAACTTAGTTTTGTATGACGTTTTTCGAGAAATGAACGATACCTATGATTTAAATCTTATGTACTACGTTTTTGTCAGCATCCTCAATGGAAAGAAGGAACACTATATGGCGGACCAATTCAGAGAAGCTGTCAACAGTCATTTCAACCAACTTAATCCCAAGGTACCTGAAGCGCCAATCATGAGTATTAATTTTTCTCAACCCGAAAGCTCCCCTCACCCATATCCGAGGAGGGATTTCAGCCCGCTAAAAAACCTAAGAGAGGTCGCTCTTCTCATCTTACTATTACGACTCCCTCTCCTATTAGTACTAGCAATAATTTTAGGAATTGAATGAGTTTACCCAGAAACTAACCAAGAAATTCCAAATCAGCAAAACAAAGTTAAAATTAAACAAATCACTCCTATTACTACTGACGGCATCTTTCAAATAATTGAACACCTCAGAGAAAACGCTATTGAAGACTTTCATGCTAACTCCAAAGGGAATTCCCCTTCGCTAATTCCACACACTGATGACGTTAGCGACAAAATTATAGGAATTTTAACTCAGAACAACATTAACTTTTACATCACTAAAAACACTCATTGAACACCTTGCTTTTTTGCCACCATGGCCATTTTTCATAATTTGGAGACTTACGTATAATTATAGTTAATAATTATCTCTAAGAAAACAGTACGTTAAATATTTTATTTGAGCCGACTGAGTTGTATGGTGGGTAAAGCACCCTACTCCGGTTTCGGGTTCAACTCCCGGTGGTCGGGGTTCGATCCCCGACTGGGCGTGGTTGTCATTGTGTCCGTCCCTTCATAGGGAGCGACGTTGGTCCACCTACTAGGTGCCCCCGTAATAAAGTGACCAACAATACCGGCCTCTTGCGGCCAAAGATTACACGGCAGAGGCCGGCCATTAGAAAAAGATGTTTTATTTGAAAAGAACTACGGAACAGCTAGGATAGCTTGCCACCTACACCGACTTTTCATTCTTTGGCGATTTACACGTGCTCCTAACCTATAATTAATGCTCGTGTAAGGTTACCGGGAAAACCGTTATCCATACATTCGTATACACAGGGGCGTAGCCAAACATTTTTCATGGGGGGGGGGTTACGACTACTACAACTCATATATATGTATACGTGTGTGTGATAATGTAGTGAAGACTATGCATTTTGTATGGCAAAAATTTCTCATGGGGGTTATGACCCCCTAACCGCCCCTTTGGCTACGCCCCTGCGTATATACAATCCTAAGCAGATTAGCATATTTAGCACCACGAAATATATCATCTCGCCGCGCTGGTATATATCTAAGCTGTACTATAACTGCTATAATGGCACAGTTAACGCCGCCAAATACCTAAGCTGAACTAACCCGGATTGTACTAAACGGAAAATAATCTGCATCTTAACTATTTTTCATTTTCAAGATACTGGGTGCTAACATTTTGAAGAACGCGGTTTAGATTCACCTTGCTTGGAGAGATAGACTTTTGCCAGATCGTAACTAATGCTAAAATGGCGCTTTTTAAATCGATTAGAATGAGTTATTCTGTATTAGAAAAACGAATAATGGGTAATTCTAAACTCCTGTTATCTAAGAGAACTTAGTATTTGAAAATTGTCAACTTTGTGTAACACACTTATTTATTTCACATACTTTTAAATTTGGCGTAAAATTGGTATAATTCTACTTCCTGTTTTTCAATTTCACGCGATCCTAAATACTTGGAATTGCTTTGTTGCCTGCAAAGGCATGAATGATTTTATGCTTGCGAAAATTACCAAACCTGGCAACCATTAAGCTTATTTTCTCAGTTTTATATTAATATCTTCTAAAATAATTCGAATTTCGATATTTAAGTCAGCTTATCGGCTTCCCCGGAATTTTCCGAATCCGTATATACCTTCGTCATAACTCAAATCCCCACGGTTTCGGAGGAGATAGCAGAACAAACATTTGACGCCGGCAGCGGCCGTTATTTCATTTTATTTTTTAAGAATGGAGAGGTACTCCTTAATGCTAGTAACTTGTAAAGATACAATTTGAATTTTTTGAAACAATGGCGTAATTTGATTGCTTTAAAAACTGTTTAAACATGGTATTATACTTCAAAATTACAATTTAGGTTTGGAATAGTTCATGAGAAGGTTGTGGAGGGAAAAAAAAAAAAAAAAAAAAAAAAAAAAACGCTTAAAAGCAAATAATGTATAAATCGTATATTGATAATTAAATGTATCGTGAATGGGCTATAGAAACAACAATAGCCTGCCCTATTTTGATAAAATCTATTGTTTCAGTTTTGCAGTAGTAACATTTTAAAGTGTACCACAACGACAAGCTCTTGCTCTGGAGCTCCACCAGTGGTCGAGGGCATAGCACTCTGAACTGGGAGACGGAAGGTGCCAGGTTTAGAGATGAGTTCGGGCTCATTTTTTGAAGCCCGAGCCCGAGGACTTTTAATCCGAGCCCGCCCGAGCCCGAGCAATATTATTAAAGTTGGAGCCCGAGCCCGAAATTTCAGCTAAAGACAAATAAATTTAACTACTTCATTAATAGGATACAATAAATTTTGGAGCTTCACACACCTTCTAGTCCCCCGTGCCGCTATTTTTTTTTAAATAAGTACGTCTATTTATCCCATGAATCACTTTTTAAAATCTGTTTCAAGGAGTATGTTCAACAAAGGAGAAAGAAGTTTTTCACGAGCCCGAGCCCGAACGCAATCGTGAATTACAGAGCCCGAGCCCGAGTCGGGCCCGGGCTAGGGCTCGGGCTTTCGGGCTCGGGCTGAGCCCGTCTCATCTCTAGCCTGGTTCAAAACTAGGTCGCGTTCGCCGACCTAACTGTTCGGAGTTTCCGTGGTTTCCTACGAAACTTAGCGTAGATACGGGTTAGGACCCCTTAGGAAGACACCCACGGAGGGCTCCCCATTAGAGATGAGTTCGGGCTCATTTTTTAAAGCCCGAGCCCGGGGACTTTTAACCCGAGCCCACCCGACCGATATTATTTAGGTCGGAGCCCGAGCCCGAAATTTCAGATAATAGACAAATAAAAATCGATTACTTCATTGAAAGAATATCATAAATTTTGCCGTTCGGGCAAATTAAAGACAAATATAATCGAGCTCACCGGAGCCCGAACACAATCGTGATTTCTACACCCCACCCCCTCGGCCTAGAGCCCACGTGTAGCTAATTGGCCGTAATCGCACAACAGCATCATACTAAAGACTAGTTTTTATAAAAATTCTAGTCTTTATTCTAGTCTTTGAAAAAATCTCATTTTCGTCCCAATTTGTTCATATATGTGTGCGTACGCATACACCCATTTTCATTATGCTCTTTTACAAAAATTTTCCAAAGCCATGACGCGCCGCCGCCACGAATTTCCGTTCGGCGCAGAATCTCTAATCAGCAGAAATATTTTAGCTAAGAAATAGAATAAATACCGTCACTTTTTCTAAGACGGCTGTCAGTTAATATATGCATGCTAAATTCAGCAGCTCATCTAAATTTGCATAAATGCTGATTTAGGCACCATTTTAATAAGATGAGGGCGTATAATCTATGTATCCTTTTCCACGAACTGTGACACGCATTTGTATCCTCCTCCATGCACTCCTGAAATTTCGACAAGCGGGAGGGAAGGGTGTAACAAAATGTGTGATATCGCATTTAGTTAAAACAAATAAATAAATGAAATCAGTAGATTAAATTTTGAGGTTATTTTGAAATTCCCTGAAACTCTACCCTTTACTATATGTCACTTTTTCTACCCAATTTTTTATGGAAAGAAAATGTGATAATAGAGTTTCGGAGCAGTAGCCGTGTCGTTTTACAGAATTCACTCTTTAAATTGGTGTATTTGATTTTTTAATTAAGATGTCTCCAATTTATATACAGTTACAAATACTGGAAGGTATAGGCTTAGTCAAAGGAGGGGGATAACGCAAATTAATACCTCCCACCTGTGGCACATACAAAATTTTTGGAAAGCACTTATTAAACAAAAATCTCATTTTTTAGGACATTAAAAATAAAGTTGATTAGCATATATAAAATATACATGAAAGCAAAATCTTTCTTTAAAAGAAAAAGCTTAAGTGGTCTGAGGAGAGGGAGGGGCTTCAGCAATCTGTGCCCTCCCCTGGATTTGGCAGTTCCCCCAAATAAAAAATGTTCTTTCAATTCTTGACTACATGCTACTAGGCTTTTTCAGCTTGAAATTTTTATATTTTTCTGATAGTAATTCCATGAATAAATATGCTGTTTCGCTGAAGCTTCCGCATTTTCTGTAAATGTTTTGAATATCAACGTTTCAACCAACAGTAAAGATCGATGGATTCTTCTTTACTTGGGGGTATAATTCAGTTAGTTAATTTATGTATGCTAAATTCAACAGCACATTTAAATTTACATAAGTGCTCATTTAGGCACTAATATTTAATAAGAGAAGGGCGTATAATATGTATCCTCCTTCACGAACTGTGACACGTATTCGTATCCTCCTCCACGCCTCCTGAAATTTCGACGAGCTGAGGGAAGGGTGTAACACGCATTTAGTTAAAACAAATAAATAAACAAAATTAGTAGATTAAATTTTGAAGTTATTTTGAAATTGCCTGAAATTGAAGGTATTTTTTAATGGCGGTACAGGCAATTTTATTTATTTTTATTTTTTTTATTCTTGCCCATACATTCCTTTCTTTCAAAAAAGGAATTCAATATTGGTTATGAGAATATGGTATCAACAGCAACAGAAACTCGGTACCTGAAAGAAAAAGGCACAGCTTAAAGAAAACATATTATCTATAACATAATTTTTGCTTCTGACATGCAAGTATGTTTTTATGAAATACAGGTGACATGTGAAAAGGTTCGGGAATATGAAGGGTAAAGTGTAACAGTTTGTGGCAAAGGAATGTTGGAGAGTGCAAGAATACTCAAAAAAGACGTGACATTGTTTTTGACTGACCCTTCTTCTCATTAAAGGAATGCTTCATTTTTAAAAGAACTAAAAAGTTAACCAGTTATAGTCCGACCGCCACGAGAAGAGACTTGACTCCTACTCTCCTAGGGAAGAGTCCATTTTTACTGCGAGGTCCCTGGCATGGAAGAACCCCTCAAGGGTTCAGATGAGGAACGGGAAAAAATTCGGGTCCTGTGTTCCTAGGAATTACGACCGAAAAGGATGAAATGGTATCGCCATAAACCATGTGACATAGGCGGACTATAGATTTAGCTTTATTTTACTGAAGATAGAGAGAGACAAAGAAAAAAAAAAAGTAAGGAAATCTGAAACACTTTCAGATTTTAAATACGCACTAATACTATATACAGGGCTGGATTTAGACTTGATAAGGTCCCTGCCAAATATGATTTACGGATACCTAGATGGTTAAACTCAAATACAATTAAGAAGCATATAGATAGTGGAATAATAAATTTTTTAACTTAAAATCATTTTTATTCATAGCAAACTTAAAAATGCAAACTCTAAAAATAAACAAAAGTTCATTTAAAAAGCACAATTGCAAGCCATATTTTCCCCTGTGTGGCTACCCATCTCTAGGAAAGTTTAAAAAATTCAATAGGGGGCCCATCACTTCGTGAAACATACCTCATGGCAGAGTTTTTTTGTTTGTTTAGTTTTTCAGACACCCAAAAAGAAATATTTTTAGGGGGCTCCCAAGAAAGTGGGAGCCCTAAGCTATAGCTTGTGTAGCTTATACGTAAATCCTGCACTGGCTATATATTAAAAGTGTATCATAATCCGTGTGTCTTCCCTATTTTCTTTCCTTATTCCATATTAAATTGGACAGTGTATCATTATTAATGAGTGTGCCGTATTTTTCTTCCTTGTTATATAAAACACATCTTTTTAATCGAAATCTATCTTAAAATCGCCTTCTAATACGGTTTTACAATTTCCGCAAATCATATTCCAACTAAACCGTTTTAAATACTATTTGCAATGTTCATTATAATCCATGAGTGTGCGGTGTTCGTACTTCTTGGGTTGATTTCTACTTTAACGCTCCGACTGTTGCCAAGACAGCGATAAATAAACATATGCTGTTACCACGACGATTTTTTATATTTATGTGGCAACCTTAATTTAGAATTAAAATGGCGATTTGGAGCAACATGTAAGTGCAGCATTCCATTATTTATTTATTTATTTTGGGTTGCCAATTAATGTAGTTTTAATAATTAGGTGTCTTGAAATTCCTTAACTGGTGCATTTATCGCAAATTTGTTCACTTTAGTTTTCATCTAGTTCTTTTGGGAGAGTTGAAACTAGTCCCATGTCCTAGAGACCCATGACAGCAAAGCTCGCTAAAGTGCGAGGATTTTTTAGGTTGGCGAAAGTGGGAGCGTTAAAATATTAATCAACTCTTTCTTGTAACATAAAACACATCTTTCGAATCGAAATCTATCTTAAAATTACCTACTGAAACTATTTTACAATCTTCGCCAGGCATATTCAAAGCATACTTTCAAGCTTGGTTCAGTTTTAAAGTTATTTTTTGGCAGCAAACTTGGCGATCAGTTATTAAAGATTGCAAACCTTGTGCGACTTTCAGGATTTTAAAACCCACCTTCTCGTTATCTGGCAAACGCATTTCAAAATATCTTCACCGTGACAGTTTATGTCTACAAAACCTGTCTACTGATCATGTCGCCGAAGTCGCGTAAACAAAAATATGGGACTGAAAAAAATAGCACCCTAATGCTTAAAGAAAAAAAAAAAATCGATATTAATAGATTCCGTGCTTTTTACAAGTATCAATCAACATGAAGTAGATCTTGAAACACATGGCAGTGTAAACGACAATAACGTGAAAAATTATGTGATACATGAAGTAGGCAAAGAATCTTTAGATTGACTGTATGAAAATAACCTTTTTTTAAAATTACTTATTTGTGCAGGATGTCACAAAAAGGTGGCAACGGGCTTTAATTCTTTATCTATTAGAGACATTAGAGATAAGTGGGCAATGTAAATTGAAAAAAATATTCGAAATAAGGTCGAAAATAAGACCCCGTTCACAAAAAATTCCCCTCGTTCATTTACAAAAAGTTAAACGTTTTAAATTTGTGTATGAACCCGTACACAAAACTTCTCAATCAGTGAAATGTGCCCACAGACTGATAAGGTAACGTAAAAAATTTGAGAACTAAATTTTAAAAACTGTTAGAGATATGAGGGTTAAAAGTATGTTGATTTAAAACCACTTTTCCATGGCTCTCGAAAGGAAAAAAATCACGCCTGATGATCCCTCCTCAGGGATCGTACAAAAATTATGAAAGGAAATCATTTTTTTCAACAAGCGTTTACATTCAAATTTATATATAGCGCCGGATCATTTTTATTTAAAAATATCTGTGAGGCATTTTATGATGAAAGGTTGAAATTTTGTCTATTAACTCATTAGTGTATGAGACACGTTTTAGTAATTGGAAATTGCTTTGTATGGGTTCGTATACAAATTTAAAAGGGGTAACCTTTTGAAGTGAAATTTTTTTTCTTAACGGAGACTTATTTCCGACCTTATTTTGAATATTTTTTCAATTTACATTGCCCACTTATCTCTAATAAAGAATTGAAGCCCGTTACCACGTTTTGGGGACACCCTGTATAATGCAATGCGTGCTAAACTAGAAATTCGAAATAGCTGCCTCACCTGTGCTAACCAAACTAAAATTGTCATCTGGATTTCAGTCACATTTTAAGGTACTTGATCATAACAATTTACAACTTTTTTTTTTTTTTTTCTTTTTTAAATTTCTATAGTTACACTAACCATTGGGAACTTGCTTCATAATACCAATGGGCTGACTCTGTAAATTAACTGTGACCAGCAGCATCATTTAATAGATAGCGTTACTACTGTGCTGAAAAATTACCCATTTTGCATTTTACATCACATCCTATTACAGTTTACAGTCTGAATTTATTCTCCGCCCTTTGCTTTAAAAAATATGTTGATTTTTGAATATTTTCCAACATGGGTGTCTACATATATTTTGTAACTCTCTGTTACAAGTTGCTCCGTTTCAGGGAATTTCCAACCTACACAAAATTGCGAACTTACGAGTACTTCGTAAAAACAGACATTATCATCTAGACCAGTGTTTTCCAACCTTATTACAACCTGCGGACTGTAATTCGAAAAATATTTCGACTACCACGTAACGTAACGTAGAACACATGCTGTACAGTGTTTCGAACTTTTTCTCTGGTCTCCTCAACTTCCAACAAGGCACTGAGGTAGTAATTTTATCAAAACTTGTTTATTTCGAACTACTATTAAAAAAAAAAAAATGCATGAAAGGTTTAATTTATGAAAATTTGAAGTACTCACCCTGATGAAAAAAGTTGTGAAGAGAGCAAGGCTTTCTCTGACTTGGAGCAGAAAAGACAGTCTTTGCTGCTCCAAATCGTTCATTCTCTTAGTTAATTACTGAGCGAATGCACACACACATATCTATATAAATAAAACAAACTGTAAACTGTTAGTTAGGAAGATAAGAAAGAAAAAGGAGAGAGAAGGGAAGAGAGAGAGACGAAGGGTGAGCGATGAACCCAGCGACGCCCTCCACTGAGGAGCTTCTTGAGAGGATCCAAGAGCAACTCGAGAGGTTCAAACAAGCTGACTTTAGACTGGCAGCGAGATACGGCGGTTGCGAAAGCCAAACCCTCCAAGCTCCTGGAATGGATCTAGGCAAAGAGGAAAAAACCAGCGCTGACTGGTATGAGAGATCGATAGCAGACGAAGCTGGCACGTCCGAGAAAATGGACGAAGAGGATTGCACCACGGCAACTAAAGGTGAACCAATTCATTTTGATGTTTCCTTCACCCCCCCACTACGTCCAACAACACCAACGAATTTAGGCAACCTGCCAAAAAAGCTAAGACTTCTAGTATGAGGAATCCGGTTAAGAACGTGTACCCCATTAATTTCGAAACCAAGAATCCTTACCAGATTCTAGCTAATGATAATGTTCGGGATTACCCCCCGGTCACTCAAGAGAGCGAACCCCCAAAAGCAGAGGAAAAAACTAAACCTCCCAAAGCCATCATATTGCCCAACTGTACGGACATGCATAAAATAACAGAGCTAATAATTGAGAACACAGAAGCAAACTTCCATGCCCGCTTAAGCAAAGACACGTTAAGGATCCATCCCCACGATATAAAAAGCAAAAATTTAATAACCAAACTCCTTGACGAAAAACTAATTAGTTTTTTCACCAACTCTGACTCCCCCCCCCCTTAAAATCGTCATTAAAGGTCTCCCCCCCAACACCAACCCCGAAATCATACAGGAAGCCCTCCAGTGTAATGGTTACATTATCCTTAGAATAGCCCAACTCAAAAGCTTCAAAGACAAACTACCCCTACCGATATTCCAAATTCAGCTCCCCAATAACGACCCCAATAAAGAAATTTTTGATCTTAAAAACCTTCTATCCTTCCAAGTAACTGTTGAAAAATTTAGACCCCCCAAGAAAGCCGTTCAGTGTTATCGCTGCAACGGCTTCTTCCATTTCGCTAAGTTTTGCCGTATGCCCCCCCGTTGCGTTTTCTGTGCCGAGCCCCACGAAATTTTTAACTGCCCCCTCAAGAAACTTGATAACAAACCCCCCCCCCCCCAAGTGTAGCAACTGCAATTCTGATCACCCGGCAAGCTACAAAGGCTGCCCCAAATTCCCCTCTAATACCCCGGCACCAACTCCCAAAACCTCAAATTTTTCTTATGCTAACGCTTTAAAAAGGAATCTAAACCCCCCCCCCACCACCCCAATCTAATCAAAACACCCTTCAGGAAATACAGAAAATTACAAAACAAATCGAAAATGAATTAGGAGTTCGCTCTCTGAGGGACCTTCTAAAACAACTTAGTACTCTTTTAGAAAATCTTAGGAAAATTGAAGGAAAAAGAGAAAAAATGCTTTACTTTTTAAGTTTCTTAACCACCGATCAAGAAAATCAACAAGCAAACGAAACTGACAATTCCGAGAACAGCGACTAAGTTCTGGCTGTTCCCTCCTTTGAACCTCCCCCCCCCCCTCATCTGTTTGTAAACAAACTTTCCACCTCCCCACAATTTTCTTAATATTAATGTAATCGCTTTCACCTGTTATTGAATGGGAGATGTGGGATTTTAAATTTCCCAGGGGCTCCCCAGACAACACGTTCTTATCCGTGTTAGTTAGTTTGTCTGTGTCTCGCGTAGCTCGCAGACGGGTGATCCTAGACCTACCAAATTTTGTACGGAAATTCTCCAGGACGGGTCCCGACACACATCGAAGCGATTTTTTCGAAATTCGAATTAATTTAGGAGATATTGATCAAAAACACCAATTTTTGCTTTCCGCAATTGTAAGCCCTGTAGTCAAAAAGTCAGAAATAAGAATCGAGGTTGCCATGTTTGGCGATTTTATTAAATTATTTAGACTCCCGGAGTAAAAATGAAAGAATAATGATTTTTTTTTCTGTTAAGATTAAATTATTTACAAAGTTATTTTTTAATTAAAGTATCGTGTGCATGTGAAATCAGAGCAGGAATTCAATGTTTTTGATGTGTAAAAGAATAAGGATTTGGAGATTTCCGAGACTAATATGTATATTTTTTATTTGGCGAAAAATAAAATAGCGGATATGCTGATTTTGAGAAAGTAGTTTGTAGCGGTTTGCACCGTTTTAGGCTTGGCGCAATTTACTGAGAGCGTAACGAAATAGTGTTTTACTGCGTTAAACTTTAATTTTCCGTGCAGAAATAACGCAGTTATTAAGGCTATTTTAAATGATCTACCTTCAGAATTTACACCAAATTAAGTAAATTGATTTAAATTAGGGGAATTCCGTCAAATTTGAGAAAATTGAAATGCTCGGATTTTGTGCATCGTAGTTAAAGATCGATAAAATGCGTTATAGTTAATAATTGGCAAAAAAGGTGCATGTTGATATTTTGGCGATCGAAGTACTATTACGTGTAATAAATAATTTATTACTATTTGTTAAAGCATTCAAATATTCAAATGTAGTGTAATTCTGTATTTAATAGCGTGTGCTTTTCCGTTTGTATTGCTAATTCCATGCCACGGATGTGATGAGCCGATTTTACGACCGTATTAGATAATTTTTTTATAATCCCGCCTAACAGGTGAATAAAAGAGGAATTCTGTATAAATATGAATGGTTTAGAAGGGAAATAAGAATGTTTTTTTAAGCCCAGAAATGTTAGTGAGTATTGCCTATAGATTTTGCCTTTATTGTCAAGTTTAATTTGCGATTCATTTTGGCTATTTGCCGTCAACTTGTGGCGTTAATTACGCCAATATAGCAGTTCTAGCAAAGTAAGCATAAACAACTAATTCATTTAATATTCTATTTTTTACATTGCTACAGTTTCCGTAGTAACGGAATCCTCTGTTGCCACTTAAGTTCTTAAATTTAACAATTAAGTGAAACATATAAGGCACCACGTCAATTACTCGAACCTGCAATTTTGGTTTTTTTTTTTTTTAACTAAAGGCATTTTTGGGGTGTCTAAAAAATGCTGAGTACTATGCTAAAGCCCCATATCTTAATTCCGATTAGTTTACTTGAAAGTAGAATAATCGGTATAAACTGAAGCAATGAAATTTTAGGCATTTCGAAAGTGAAAAGTTTCGTCTGCATGCCGTAAAGTTCTCCCTTTTTTTGATTGCCAGTGACACTGACGTGGTTTTTGTGTCGTCAAGTTGCAATAATCTCAGATTTGCCCTCATGACGTAAACGTTTCGTCACGATTCAAATAAATTTTCAATTTTTGAGATTCCGCATCACTAGATTTGATTCCATTTATATGTGTAAGGAAAATGCTCTTTTCCTACCGTGCGGAGAACGGGTACGCAGCTAGTAGGATATAAAATCTCCACGTGCGAAAATGCCCGATCTGTCTAATTTTGCTTCCTCGCAAAAATAGCGAGTAATAATTAGTATTTGTCACAGAAAGAGCGATAACATCGCCTAGTTGACAACTCTGCGCCATTCCGCTAGGTCGTATTTTTGCACAACAAAGCAACCTTTTATCTTGCTTTTGACGGGCGAAATGCAGAGCGAAAGTGCAGTACATGCATTCATTTTGTAGTGTCTAGTGCTGTCGTCTGATAGCTGCTACTCCAGCCAGAAACGACAAATATTATACGGGGTGTGCCGAAAATGTGGTGACAAGCTTTGATTCATTATCTATTGGAGATAAATGGGCAATGTAAATCAAAAAATGTTCAAAATAAGGTTGGAAAAAGCTTACGCTAAGAAAAGACTTCCTCTCGTTAATTTTCAAAAAGTTACAATTTTTACTTTCCGAAGATGTACCATGTAAGGAAATTATTGTAATCGTGAAAGAAATCGACTTTGAGATTTTGGTGGATTTAACACGTTCTGAGATGAACTGATTTATGCTGTTTTTACGAGATGTATGTGTGTATATGTGAGTGAACACGATAGCTCCTAATGGGTGCATTCGATAGAGCTCATATTTGGTATATATGTTACTGACTGCCGTCGCAAGACCGGTATTGATTTTGGTGTGTATAGCACGGATAGTTTTTTTTTTTTTTTTCTTACAGGGCTACGAAAAATATTACATTACGGTCTATGGGCGGAAATTCTTGGAAGTGTGCTAGTGTCTAAACGGTGGCTTTGATTGAGATTAGATTTTGCATGTATGTTATAAACCACCGTCAAAAGACTGATATTGATTTTGGTGTGTACAGGACTGAAAATTTTTTCACAGGGCTACGAAAAGAATTTCTTTTACATTATGACCAATAGGCGGAAATTCTTGAAAGTTATCTAGCGTTTGAACGATGCGTTCGATTGAACACACATTGGGCATGCATATTAAAGGTCACGGTAACGTGATATGCATAGATTTTGGCATGTGTAAAGTTGATAGTTTGTTCACGGGATTGCAAAAAGTAATTCTTATACATTACGGGCGATGGACGCAAATCATTTCAAAAGAGCTATTGTCTAAATGGTTTATTCGAAGCAGTTCAAATCGGGGATGTATATTCTGTGTCACCGTCACACAGCATGTATAGATTTTGCTGTATAGGACTTAAAGCTTTTTGACACGGCAACAAATGAGTGCTCTATTGCATAATAACCTATAGCCGAAAATTCTTCAAAGTGCGCTAGTGTCTGTCTACTAAAGGATGCATTTGATGCAGCTCAAATTGGGTATGCATATTATAGGTCGCGGTCTCACGAGCTGCGTAGATTTTGGTGCGTGTAGAGCTGATAATTTGTTCACAGGCTTGCAAAAAGTAATTCTTTATTATGGCCAAAGACGCAAATAATTTAACGTGAAGTAGCGTCTGAATGATGCATTCAATTGACATCCAATTATGTAGCCATATTATAAGTTAACTGCCTTCCATATTGCATAAATTTTAGCGAGTGTACGCCCTACAGTTTTTTGTATTCTTATACATTATGGCCTATACAAACTCTAATCATTTTAAGAGCACTAGTTCCTGAACACCAGACACGATTCAGTAGAATTAAATTTATGTAAACGGTTGGTAAATATCAAGTGCTCGGAAAGTAAAGTGGAGTCACTCCTGAATTTGTATACAGCCTCGGCACAGAAAAAAAAAAGAAAGAAAGAAAGAGAAAAGAAAAAAAAATACGCAATTAGTAAAATGGGTCACATACACTCATGAGGTGATACGCAAAACTTCAGACTTTCATCAAATTTGAAATTTTTTTTGAGAATTTAGGAGATATTTCTTTTTCCTCTACCTTATTTTGAACACTTTTCCGATTTACATTGCCCACCTATCTCTAATAGATAAATAATTAAGGAAACAGTATACCCTAAAATTTGGTCAAAAATCAATTTTCTTTTTTAAATATTAAATGAAAGTCTGTTAAATTCTGAATATTTTGACATCTTATTTTTAATCATGCGACAATAATAACACGAGATATTGTAAAATTTGTTCATACACTGAACGCAATTTCATTTGTAAACAAACTCTTAATGTTCATATTTTCTTTACTTTCATGTTTTAAAAATGCTGCGGCTTTTTTTGTATTTGAGATAAAAATTTTAATTTTTGTGCATATTCTTTATTATATATCTGACAAATCTGCGCATGGAATTAACCTTCAGGTTTTTTTTTGTTTTTTTTTTAATTTCAGAAATTATATGAAACTAGCTGAAGTACCCGTCCTTGACGGGTTAGTGAATGCAAATTTCCAAAAAGTAAGAAGTTTCGTCAGCATTGTAGAAGTACACAGAATGGATGTATTATGTTGCCAAAGTAAAGAAAGCGAAGTTATAATTTTTATGTATTGTTAAACTATTACATGTTAGAGAGTAACTAAGTAATATCATTTCATTCGCTTTAGTCGTAATTATGTGATGAGCGAACGAATATTTACGCATATTGAAGTAATTTTCGCAAAATCTCAAAATCTAATCAACATTTTTGAAAAATTTGAAGCCTAGAATTTGAGTTGAGTGACAACCTATCCTGTCACCCAATTTCGTTTCATTCCCTCTAGTCTTTATTTCGTGATACTGGAACAAAATTTCAGCATTTTAAAACAATTTTCGCAAAATCTCAAAATGTAATGAAAATATTCTAAAATTTCAACGCCTATAAATTAAGATTAGCAACTACCTATCATATCACTAAATTTCGTATCATTCGTATTACGTGATGTTTGAAGAAATATAAACATATTTTGAGAGAATTTTCACAAAATCTCAAAATTTAATAAAAATGTTTAAAAAATTGGACACCTGTAAATTATGTTGAGCAACCATCTATCATGCGACCAAATTTCATATCATTCGCTTTAGTCGTCATTACGTAATGCGGGAACAAAGATTCACTCAGTTTTAAACGATTTTCGCAAAATATCGAAATCTGATCGATTTTTTTTTAAATTAGATGCTAATAGTTAAGGTGAGTGACCACCTATCATTTCACCAAATATCATTTTTTCACCTTTGCAGTTATTACGTGATGTGCGAACACAAATTTTCGCAGTTTAAAAGGATTTTCGAAAAATATCAAAATCTGATCAAGATTTTTTAAAAATGCAACTCCTATGTTTTAAGTTGAGTGACCACCTATCATGACACCCAATTTCATATCATTCGCTTCAGTCGTTTTTACGTGATGCTTGAACACAAATTTACGCAGTTTGAAAGGATTTTCGCAAAATCTGAAAATCGAATCAAGATTTTTTAAAAATTCGACGCCTATGTTTTAAGTTGAGTGACCACCTATCATGACACCCAATTTCATATCATGCGCTTCAGTCGTTTTTACGTGATGCTTGAACACAAATTTACGCAGTTTGAAATGATTTTCACGAAATCTGAAAATCGAATAAAGATTTTTTAAAAATTCGACGCCTATATTTTAAGTTGAGTGATCACCTATCATGACACCCAATTTCATATCATTCGCTTCAGTCGTTTTTACGTGATGCTTGAACACCAATTTACGCAGTTTGAAAGGATTTTCGCAAAATCTCAAAATCCAATCAAGATTTTTTAAAAATTCGACGCCTATGTTTTAAGTTGAGTGACCACCTATCATGACACCCAATTTCATATCATTCGCTTCAGTTGTTTTTACGTGATGCTTAAACATAAAAAGCGTCACGGACAGAATGACAGAACGACAGAATGACAGACAGACAAACTTTTTTTTGAGAGTCGCATCGGATTCCCGGGTGTTTGAAACGGATAGAAATCGCAAAATTTTTGAATTCCAAGAAATGTAGACAAAAGTCTAATTTTATTTATATAGATGGATGTTATTTTTTATTGTTTTACTCTATATATATCAGTGGAAAATTAAATTAAACGTTATATTTTATGTATCTAAAAATCCATGCACAATCTTGTGTAATATATATTTGAATTTTTTTTTTCTTTTTATAAATAGAGACAAAAATCTTTATTTTTTTAAAATGTAGTTGAGATTAAAAAAATAATTTCTAATTACTTTTTAAAATTTTACTTAGATGGATTATTATTTCAAAATGTACTTTTAGTTGAACGCTAGTTCACCATTTGTACCCCATTTTTTAAAAAGAGAAAAAAATAAAAATAAAAATCTGAAATTCTTCCAGATTTTATCTAAGCACTCGGCTAAAGAGTCAGTTTTTTTTTTATTTTTTTTTTTTTTTTTTTAAATCTATTCAATCAATTCTGCCAAATAGAGGTAAATGATAACTGTAAGAGCTCATATAGACTAATGTTCGCATAATTTTGATGCTGAAAATTGCATCCATTGTTGTTCGGCCCCTAGTGGTGAAATGTTTTGGATGAGTGCGTATTGGAAAATTTAAAGTACCCATTTCAGTTATGAAATCGTATCCTTGGTCGGAATAAAATTCAATGTTAAAATCTCCTACTAAAACAGTCTTAACCATAGGGTACATACTGTTGCCAATTGGCTACACTCACATTTTTCCGTAATAAAAAGAAAATTTTGTAGTTTTTGTCTGAAATATGCATTTAAAATAAATATAAGACCACACGGAAATAAATTTTAGTTTTTAAAAGTGTATAGTAACATTGTTTTTAGATATATCATGCGTTTTATTGCGAATATAAAGTATATAAATGTCTTCCTGTCTCACTTAGGTGTCCATTCTTATCAGTAGGTAACTGAATGCGACAATGAGGAGAATTAGTATTTAAAATTAACAGACCTTAGCTCTTTAAGAATTAAAAAAAAAGTAAAAAAAAAAAAAAAAAAAAAAAAAAATCTGAAATTCTTAAAGATTTTATTTACGCACTTGGCTGGAAGAATTTCAATTTTTTTTAAATAATCTATTCAATCAATTCTGCCATATAGAGGTAAATGATAACTGTAAGTGCTCATATAGACTCCTGTTCGCATAATTTTGTTGCTGAAAATTGCATCCATTGTTGTTTCGCCCCTAGTGGTGAAATGTTTTGAATGAGTTCGAATTATAAAATCTAAAGTATCCATTTCAGTTATGAAATCGGATGCTTGATCGGAATTTAATTCTATGTTAAAATCTCCTACTAAAACAGTCTTACAGTCATCCTCCTTCATTAACGTTTCGAATATATCGTCTAATTTATCTTCATTCGAAATTCGAGGACTAGCGCATGTAACTGCAAATCTCACTTTATCTTGAATATACGCTATGACCATTTGAACAACATTGATCTGGCTCGTGTAGGCGCGGGTTAAGTGTTTCATATTCTTTTCATAGAGTGATTTTTATAAAGTTTTCCTCTATAAAAATCATAACTCCAGATGGCCTTCTGTTTTGGAAACCACTGTCTATCCGTCCGACCAAAGTGAATCCTGGTATTTGAAAATCATCTGAAGGGATGGTCCATGTTTCCTTTGGTAATATCAAATCACTCTGCAGAAAACATGAATCAAATGGAGAAGTGACCACGGCACGCCGGATAGACAAAAATCCCGTGCTTGAAAGAAGTAGCATCCGGGTGATAAAAATTCTAACTGAACTGTCCCCTTAAACCATGTTGCCACCTTTTGGGGACGCCTTGTAGAAGCATGCATTTTATTTATCATATTATGTTCTATATAAATAGACATTTTTTGTTAGGACAATTGCTGCTGATTACATTATAAATATCCTTCATATCCGTGGACCGACACTGGTCCTCGGACCAGTCTTAAGGAAACCAAAACTGGTCCTAGACACAAGCTGACGCTAGATATTACACAACACGAATTCAGATACAACATGCAGCATTACGTAATATTCGCATTCGTAAATCACGGAGAACTGCTTGTGCACAAGCGTTCATCCGTTTTATTTAAAAACACAACCGTTAGAATAAGATCGGCTGTTATATTAACAATCTTTTCATCATTTACATTACATTAACAATTTTTTGGTGGTGTGTTATATGTATGTAAAAAAAAAATTAATCTTGCACGTACTAGACTTTAATGCTGAAACTAGTGTTTGGCGGATACTTAGGATATTATATATTTTATGTATGTTTGAAGTACGTAGAATATGTCATAAAGCAAAACATTACACTGCAAGTAATCATTTTTTTTTCTTTGATGGGAGCAGAGTCTGGAGCCATCTGGATCATCCCTCTCCGATCAAGGCTACGACTGCAGTTTTTTAATTTAAATTTTAGACTACGTGCTATTCGTCTTTTTTCAGGCTGAAATTTTATATTTTTCGAATAGAAGTTCCAGAAATAAATATGCCGTGCAGCGGAAGCATTGCCATTTTCTGCAGTTGCTCTGAATATCATTGTTTTCACTTAACGGTAAAAGTAGGTGGATTTCTCTTTTCTTAGGGGAATCCTATTAGTTAATTTATACATGCTTAACTCAACAGCTCTTCTTAATTTACAGACGGGCGCATTTAGGGAATAAAATTCTGATAAGAGGTGGGCGTATCAAATGTATTCCCCTCCCCACGCATCTGTTGGTTGGTTGGTTCTTTCTTTTCATAAAAATCTGTATCTGACCACAGATGATGCCATGCTTGAAGGAGGGGGGGAGGGGGGTCCGTAACAACTGGGAAATAGAGTACCCCCCCCCAAAAAAAAAACCTGTGATGTAAAATTCTGTTTAAAAGAATAATAATAAAATCAGATTAAGTGTTAAAGTTATCATGCAATAGCGAGAATGTCAAGGTTTTTTTTACTGGGGTTAAAACAAATTTTAATCGATTTACTTAATTTTCTGCCCAGATTTTCTTGCCTTTCAGGGAAAAAAAAAAAAGAGAGAAAGAAAGAAAGAAAAAAAAAGAAAATGAAAGAAAGAGAAGCATTCCAGATTGGTTGTGAGAATTTGGAATTTGGTGGCAACAGCAACAGAAATTCTAGACTTGAAAAATACAGACAAAGGTTAAAAATAAAAATATGATCTATAACATAGTGCTGTGGTTCTGAGTTGCATATGTATGTTTATTAAATACAGGGTGTCATGTGAAAAGAGGCGGGGAGGTGGGTATGGTAAACTGTAATACTTGGTGAGAAAGGTGGCCTGAGTGGAAGGTACAAAATACTCAGAAAAGATGTGATATTAATTACGGACGGCTCTCCTTTTCTCTAAAGCAGCGATTCCCAACCTTTTAACGTCACGCCCCACAACAAAACCTAACTTACGGTTCCGCCCCCACCCCCCCATGTCACATTCTCCAGTATACATTCAGTTTTTCATTCTTCAACATAGAACACTCATTCGCCTTTTATATAAAATAATATGATCAGTAAAGTTTGAATAATTATTTTAAATGAAATAGCTATGTTTTGAGTAAAATAAGAACGAATATAATTTTTAAAAACATGCAGTCCCTAGTAGCACAAATACTTTAAAAAACGTTGAAATTACGTTGGAAACATGTTTTTTGGCGTTAAAAAACGTGTTTTAAACGTCTTTTGGACTAATTGTGCTACTAGGGGTAGCACTTGGTACTATCCTGTTTTCTCACGGCCACCTTGCAAACACTCTGCGCCCCCTGGGGGGGTGGCGTGCCCTACCGTTTAAAACTTTGCTTCTAAAGGATGTTTCAATTTTTTAGATTTAGCTTTATTTTACTGAAGAAAGAGGGACGATTGAAAAAAAAATATTTGACATTAATACATTTGTCCTTCCTACAAGTATCGATCAACATGAAGTACATTTTTTAACATACTTTGTTCTAAAGTCACCCGGGTTCTGTAGTGACCAGCGAACGTATCGCAGATGCAGGATCGATTCCCGGCATGGACTTGGCTGTCATTTTGCCCGTCGGTTCATAGGATATGCGATGCAATGCTAGTCCACCCATTAGGCGCCTCCTTAATAAAGAGGCCAGCACTTCGGGCGTTAGTATAGTCAAGTGCCCGCCCACCCCCTTTTTTTTTCTATTTTGAGGATTGTAAACGAGAAAACCGTGAAAAACAAAGTGATAAATGAAGTATGCAGAAAATTCTTAGAATATCTTTACAAAAATATCTTATAAATTATTTAGTTATATAAGGCAAGATATCCTAAACTAGAAATTGGAAGTGATAGCGTCAAATTTCCAGGAAAAATATTTCGTGGACCAGTGTCAGCCCAAAAGCATAAATATTGTACAGGGCGTCCGAAAACGTTGGTAACACCCCTTAATTTTTTTTATCTATTAGAGACAATTGGGGAATGTGTATTGAAATTAAGGTTGGAAAAAAAAAATTCAGGAAAAATTAGTCTCGCTAATTTTCAAAAAATTAGACTTTTTAAATTTGTATACCGTCTCCGTGCTAAAAAATTCCCAATTATTAAAATGGGCCCCATAGAAGCATATGGCTGGAGCATATGCTTCTGCTACCGAGCTTAACGTCTCGAATGAGTAGGTGGGAAGAGCTGGCCTTGACCACGAGTGGGCTGTTGCGCTAACGAGAAAGGCAGTACCCAGGGGGTTGGACTAAGGGATCCGCCCTCCCTCCCCCCCGATTTTTTTTTTTTTTTTTTTAAGCAAAATAGTAATGTCTAATAATAGTAATTCTTTTTGAGAGAATTTCAGCCTTTCCACCATTTGGTCCCCTCCGAAATTTTTGAACCCTCCCCTAAATTTTTTCTGGATACGGCCCTGATAACGAGTTTAGTTAGTTAGATCCCAGTTGGTTGGTCCAAGGGATCCGCCCCCTCCCTCCCGCCCGAATTTTTTTTTGGCAAAATAGTAATGTCTAATAATAGTAATTCTTTTTGAGAGAATTTCAGCCTTTTCACCATTTGGTCCCCTCCGAAACTTTTGGACCCTCCCCGAAATTTTTTCTGGGTACGGCCCTGCTAACGAGTTTAGTTAGTTAGATCTAGAAATATGCGAAAAATGTTTAGAATTGCTTTTAAAATTATTTAGATGTATATAACACTTTTTTTTTTAATCTTAAACTAGAAATTCGAATTAATAGTGCTACCCTCTTTTTGGGAAAATAGAAATGTCATTTCAATTTCTACCACACTTTAGCTTTTTTGGTCTCTATTTTACGATGCTTTTCATTCATACACTCTTGCAGTACAGTGCCGATGGACTGGCCTCTTAATTTACGTGGGATCAGAATGTACTGCTCAATAAATAGTGGTACCGTGCCCAAAATTCATGCACCTCGTTTCAGAAATTACTTCATCATCACATCACATTACGGCATACATTTTGACTTTTTAACTCATTACATGTAAAGCAAATTGTATTGATTTTTGTATATTTTTCAGCACTGATATCTACACATATTTATTAATTGTCTGTTATAAGGTGTGGTGAAACCTACAAGTCGTACTTCTTTCGAGTACAAGGTAGTACAGTATCGTCTAGTAATTCTAACACTCAACTTTTGAAAGCAACACACTTTCTGAAAGCTCTAATTAAAAAAATTAGATTTTGACCTTTTTTGCCCCATGATAGAAATTCAATATATATATATATATATATATATGCCATAATTTTGCCCAAGTTTTGTCTTATTAATTAGTTGCGGCCACCTTTTTTAAAGCCAAACATTGAAAATTTATTTTTTGGCGAAATGTGAAGTTGGCATCCCCCAAATACGAATTATAACATGAAATTTATGTGTGAGTTTTGCCCAACCATTACATAGTTTTGCCACCTTTCTTGAAGCCGAAAATCTAAAATTTCCGAAAACTTCTTTTCAGGTCTAAGTTTGAAGTTGGCACCCTCAAATAACTTATGCATAAATTTCATGTTATAGTTCGTATATGGGGTTGACATCTTCACACAGGTAAGAAAGCCAGAGCCCAGTTTTAGAAACGTGTGTAAAGGGGCGGCCCAACGAAATGATTGAAAGATGATCCAATCAGAACAATTTTCCACGGGCTTTAACTGTATACTTACGCCACTTTTCCGTAGAGTACAACACTTACCTGTTTTCTGTCTTCTAAATTAAATGAATGCCAAACGATTTTTTACATGCCCTGGGCATCTCGGGAAATAAAGTTTTCCAACTCTGATACAGTAATAATACTTGAATGGAGGAGGGCGTATACCCTGGTCTCCGCCCTCGGCTGCATGTCAGGTTTTTACTTTTCATGAAGCTTTCACCACTTTTTTTCCAACTGGCACTTTCACTTTGAATAGGTACCAGCAATACAGAAAGACTAATGGCTACTGATGACGTGAAAGCTTGGTGACGTACCAGTTGTTGGACGTTCTGTTCTTTTCAGGTCTAAGTTTGAAGTTGGCACCCTCAAATAACTTATGCATAAATTTCATGTTATAGTTCGTATATGGGGTTGACATCTTCACACAGGTAAGAAAGCCAGAGCCCAGTTTTAGAAACGTGTGTAAAGGGGCGGCCCAACGAAATGATTGAAAGATGATCCAATCAGAACAATTTTCCACGGGCTTTAACTGTATACTTACGCCACTTTTCCGTAGAGTACAACACTTACCTGTTTTCTGTCTTCTAAATTAAATGAATGCCAAACGATTTTTTACATGCCCTGGGCATCTCGGGAAATAAAGTTTTCCAACTCTGATACAGTAAGAATACTTGAATGGAGGAGGGCGTATACCCTGGTCTCCGCCCTCGGCTGCATGCCAGGTTTTTACTTTTCATGAAGCTTTCACCACTTTTTTTCCAACTGGCACTTTCACTTTGAATAGGTACCAGCAATACAGAAAGAGTAATGGCTACTGATGACGTGAAAGCTTGGTGACGTACCAGTTGTTGGACTTTCTGTTCGTAGGGGGTGTGGCTCTACCACGAGAAAGAGCGTTCTGGCGACGCCTCCTAGATATAGAATGCCGCCTTACACGTGGCTGACGAAGTAGACGGGCTCCTGTGGTCAGGCCTACTTTTGAAGTCACGTGACTCTAAGAGAGTGAGGATCTGCTCGTGGATACACTAGCGCTTACTCTGAAAAATACATACACACTCAGATAATGCTTTAAAGCATTATCCGAGTGTGTATGTATTTTTAGACATTAGTGTGTATGTATGACATGAGTGTGTATGTATTTTTAGACATTATTTCCTATTTTTAGACTTAGCTTTGATAAAACATTCATATATTTTAAGAATAAAGATTATCTATTCTCGCTAATCAAATGAACACTTCTTTTTCAATTACTTGAATATATCCGCACACTACATTGTTGAATATATGCCCATACTACATACAGCCAAGTCATGCTGTCTGTCCTAAGAGCTCCGTAACAAGTTTCGGGGACGGGTGCGGAAGGCTGCGGGGTTTTGTGGTGGGGCCGCCGGCTGAGTTCTGCAGCTCTGTTCTCAGGACCGGGACCTGTTGCGTCTCAGTCACACTGTAGATGTTTTTCTACGATTTTACTTCTCGCTGTAGTCTTACTACTTTTTGATGTCATGCTGTTGATGAAGCTTCACACTTTTTCATCTGACTATTTCGGAAGTGCACACTGGTTTTAATTCACCGGCCCGTGGACTGATTGGAGAGAAGACTTCGAATTCCTGGACCCAACTACAGCGGCTGATGGTCGGTTTGCGGGTAGCAGCCGATCAGCGGTGAGATGGTTCTTCAGATGTTGCTGTGTTTCCGTTAAAGAAGAGCTGCAGACTGAGGGCGCAATGCCGTAGCAGGGCACATCATCTCTGTACGGATGTGGCACCCTTCCAGGGCGACGTTGGGCACCTGCCTCAGTTCGATTGCGGTTCCGTCCCGGAAGTTCGTCTCTTCTCGCCATCCATTCCTATTATTGAATGGACCTTTTTTCTTTCTTTTTTGGTAGCGATTTCGTCACCATTTCTCAGTTTTCTCTCTGCCTTCTTGGCATTCATCTTCTCACTGCCATTCATGGCAATTTCTTCCCTCTCCCTCTTTTGGCTTTATTCTTCACACTGCCTTTCGGCTTTTTTAAGACTTGCTTTTTTGTCAGCCCGACTTTTTTTTTTTTTTTTTTTTTGTTTGTTAACATCACTTCTCTTGGTCTCGACCGAGCAACCCGCTCTTCGTGGGCGGGGGGAAAGCGGGTCGGTCTCCAATCCCTCTCTACGTCCTCTACTTGGTGTTACCGGCACGTCCCTCTCTCTCTTCACTTTATCTTCATTCTCTCGGCCCGACTTTTTTTCGAGCCGAATTCGATTTTACGTCCCGGTCATCTTTTGGGGTATTTTCTAACACAAGATCATCAACAACACACTTCAAATTTCACGCTGGAGGTAAGCATGTGATGCAGGTACTCCATTAACCCCCCCCCCCCCCACTTCGGTTCGGTTCAGACAGAGTAATCGTAACACTAGCAGTTTGGTATTAGTAAGTAGCATAAATTATCTGTGTGTAATCATTGATAGTTTTTTTCTATTTTATTCTTCACTGAAGTTTAATATTTAACCGGTTTTCCTTATTCCTTACTTTTATTTACACATTCTAGTTCTTATATTTTTAGATGAGTTTGTATTGTAAGTTAATTTTTAACATTTTCAAAAATCGGTTATCATGCCATCATATTACATTTTCATTTTATCCTTTTTCTTATTTTATGAAAATTTATCATTGAAAAATTCTTTCATACCTAGTTAAATAATTCATCATTCCTTTAATTAATAAAATTTTTAAGTTTCCGCCGTTATAAGTATAAGTGCATTAGTGTTTTTCCTTATACGAAATTTGTAAAATGAAAACTTGTATACAGCTGTGACTTGCTACCTTGAATACAACTCTCTGAGCTAAATATGAGTTAAAATTCTCTGAAAAATACAAAAGTAACAGTGACTTAATGACCACTTTTCTGCTGTTTTTTTTTTTTTTAATTTCATGGATCCTATTGCATTCGTATTTTATATTCAGATAGGAGGTAAAATAAATAGTGCGGTATTTAATGTACACCCCCCCCTCCCCATAGAGGGAACAAAATGTTTTAGCGGACGTTTAAAGCAGTATCCTAATCGTTCCCCGGAATTCACTCCGTAAAATAATTTTACCTTGTTAATTAAGATAGTGCTAGTATCAACCAGACACAAGATTTTACTACTAAATACTGCTTCTTGGGTGTGTCAGAAGATGCACCCAAGTCCGCCCACCTCACAAGTTAGTTCCTCCCTTAAGTGTCTCATGTAGAAATTTCGTTTTGGGGGAAACTTATTGAACAAAACAACTCGTTGTTGTTGGTGATCGGGAATATCTAATAATGTTTATTTGATCTATGTAAAATATACAATAAAGCAAAACGTTACCCTAAATTCAAAATATTGTGGGTATGTTGAGGGAGGGTTACTGAAGCCTTCTAGGCCCTCCCCTGGCTTATAAAGTCCCACCCTCTAGCTAGAATTTTCTTTAAATTTTAGACTACATACTCAACAATATAGCAAAAAGTAGAGACGTACAAGATAGAAACAAAAAGTCTTCACTATATACAGGGTGAATCTAAACTCTAGGGCAAAACTTTAAGGGGCGATAGGGCACATAATAAGAAATCAGAATCACATAGCAATGTGGGATCGGCAACTTCTTCATGTAGCTGTTAATAATCATTTCGAAAAAAAGGGCCGAGACAACACTGCGCTTTCCGACCATAGTTCTGTCAGAAACTAATGTATTTTTCTCTGAAAACAGAAGACTAATCTTGATAGCTTAAAAATTCTATTTTATTTCATGGATGAAATTTCCGGAGACGAGCCTATTGTTTATGAAGCTTGGTTAAGAAATTAGACGAACACTTCAATACTTTTCCCAAAGTGATTATTACCGAGTTAAAACTGCGTTTTCGACAACAGATTGCTATGTGATTACGATTCCTCATTGTGCGCCCTATCACCCCAAGTTTTGCCCAAGAGTTTAGATTCACCCTGTATAGTAAGAAGCGAATTTTTCATATTTTGCTATGATAGAAATTTCTTATAATAAATATGTTGTTTAACCGAAGTAGAAACATTCCGGCATTGGTTTTGAATATCCAAATTTTCTGTCAAATTAAGAATGGCGAGACTTTTTTTTTTAGCTTTTACTGGTATCATTTTATTTATTAACTTTGTGCGGATATTATTAAACAGATCTAAATTTTAAATGCTATAAACCAGCGATTCTCAATCAATACGTGGAGGGAGCGATCATATCGAAAAGTATTTTGTATTTTCACTCATAAAATACAGTCTTTTGAGAATGTATTTTAAAATACATTTAAATGTCTTTATTTAAAATACATTTAAATGTATTTTAAATACATTTAAAACATTTAAAATACATTTAAAATACATTTAAATGTCTACATTTAAATGTATTTTCAATATGCAAAATACATTTTATATTCCGACATTAAATTAATCGTAACACCACTGATTGCTCAGATAGCATGTGCAAATGAAAATCATAAACTTGCTGAATTTTTCTTTTCCCCCTCTCTTGATGTAATTTATGAGTTGTTCCAGAATTACACGTAGTATTGTCACCCAAGTGCTATTGCCGTTATTGTGGTTAAGAGACAAAGATACACGAAGGCTATCAGCTTTAGGGAAATATGCCTTGAGTGAAGGACTTTTTAAGGGGTTTTAAGGAGCATTCGGTTACATATGAAGTAAAACGCCCCAAATTCCAGCCATTAGAGCGACATCTTCCCGTAATAGGATGGGATGAATCAAATTTCCATTCTAGATGATTTTGAAACCTTTTGTGCAATTCTTAATTTAAAATGTTTCCAAATTTTGTCTGTACATGGAAATGAAAAAGTTAAGGAGCAGTGTCAGTTATGGAAGATGAAAACTTAGATAATATGAAAGATATTTAAATTTACGAGAAATTCGAAAACTCACTGAAAGACAAAACTTGAATTTTTTTTAGGTTGTGATTTAGCTGAGTATTTATATTCAAACGTTCAACTGAAATCAATAAATAATAAATATTGTATGTAGAGGTTTATTTTACGCAATGAGGCTTTTGGAAATTAAAGTTTTTATAACGATTTGGAAACAAACGACTATTCATTGTTCATACTTTGAAATTGTATAGTTTTCATTGCGTTTTGAGCATTTGTGCAATTTCTCAGAAATTGTCCGTTTCGAAACTTATTGCTACAAAGGTAAAATTTTGAAAGGCAACATTTAAAAAAAAAAAAAAAAAGCACCTGCTCCTTAACACAACTACTAAGATTGCTTTTGTTATTCTTGTTAAAATGTATTTAAATAAAATAAACTGACGTTTTTTGGGGGAAATTTAGCTTTCTCTCAATTCAAATGCTTTAAAATTTTTACATGTATTTTTTAAATGTATTTTGCTTTTTTTTAAAATTCAGAAGTATTTTGTATTTTAGTGTTTGAATCAATGTATTTTGTAGCGAAAATACATTCGGTGTATTAAGTCTGGTGTATGGTTTATAATTAAGGTCGTATTTTAACTTTAGCGTCGAAGTATATTATTATAGAATTCGATAAATTATAATTGTATGGGGGCAGATGAAGATTATGATTGAAAATTTGGTCGTAAACATTGGAAGTTTTAGAAGCACTACTATATACCAACCTTTTTAACCTAGTTTTTGTGACACCTCAAGGATCGTATTCAGATATAAAGGAGTTACAATTCGTTTTAAAAAAAAGATCCGTATGCGGAACGTCTTTTTATCGAATAAAATATTTTAATGTATAACCAAGAGTGTGACAGAATGTAATAAATATTACCAAGCAAACAAAAAGGGTAGTTAAAATAATTAATTATTAATTAGGTCGTTAAAATTGGTTTTGTTTTCCATTTAAAAGTTTTTACTATTTCTGAAAATCCTCATTGACAAACACACAGCTATTAATTATTTTCTAGTGATAGTAAAGCCACCATAGACAAGAAGCCGTTTTTGCATAAGCGCCGAAAGAATGGACGTTCTCAAAAATTTTGCGTTCATTATGAAAAAGGGTGGGGGAGGCAATTTTCATAACTGTTTGGCATTTAAGGCTCTTCCTCAGACAGATCGAAAGAAGTTTCCTTTCCATGTTAAGCAATGGGAATTTTATTACTTCGGTTTTCAAGTAATATCTCGGCACTAAATTAATATTTTTAAATTTTTCTTTCATTGTTGTTTTCTTGAAAGACTTCTCACCTTTTCCATCTTTCAGATTTTAGAAATATTGCTTTGATGTATTTTTCATTTAATATTAAACACAATCATCTATCTACAAAGACACGAATTCTGACAGTCAACTGCGATTTTCTCAGACCAGACTAACTTTTTTGAAATTTGGTAAAGATAGAAAAATTGCAGTGCACTTTGCCTTTTCAAATACATAAGTATTTTTTATCTAATCCATAAATTTGATTTTTAGCGATTTATTTACACATTTTTGATGAAAAATTTTCAGATGTTTTCCACCCCCACTTGCCCACCTCTTGCGTTACCACCCGCAGAGAGAAACGGGGAGAAGGAGGAACTTGATTTACGACTCCTCGCAGAAAAACTCTCTGTTTAAAGGCTTGGTTTGTATTGAAAAGGAATAGATTTGTTTCGGATGGATGATGTAAATGGAGGGACAATTTACATTGCACAGTACGGAGTACAATTTCCACTTATATAATATTTAAAAAGTTTAAATGCACAAACTTTTTTAGGTGAAGCAGCTTCAACCTAAAATTGTAGGAAAGTTTATTCCTCTTTTGTAATTCCATATATATCGAAGTTTCCTTCTGATGTTCGGTAATCAACTAAAGCACTATTCATTACGCTCATTACCTATATATAATATATATATTATATATTTTTACTTGTATATAATTTTTCACACAGCTATATAAAATGCTAAAGGAAAGGACCTTTAGTATATAAGTAAATGTTAAAAAGAAATATAAGTAAATAGTATTATCCAGTAAGTAGAAACATATTGGACTAATTTGTATGTGTGTGTGTGTGTATCTATGCACGCGCAATCGAATTGGCAAACTCACATCATCTAATCCGAAAGTCACTAGTGACCAGAGTGTTTGACAAATTTTAATCGAACTTGGCTATTAATCATCCGCATCTTTTTTTTTTTTTTTTTTTTTTTTTTTTTCCCCTGTAATTCCAACTTCCAACAATGTCCGCCTTCTTTTCATACTACCCTCTGATTGCAGTTCTACATCTTACGTTTTCGGGTCCCAGATGTATGTTTATACTTATCCGTTACAAAAGCTTCATTAGTAATCAGTCAAATATATTGGCGCCTTTCTTTTCCTTTCTGATTGCATGTTTAAACTTTAGTACGTGAATGCGTCTGTGTGATCCAGAAGAGGTTTTGGAAGACAGAATTATTTTATTTCCCCGTGAGAGTTGTGCGCCAAAAATTCGCAACATACGTCCTCTAGGAGTGGAATTCGAGGCAATTGCTCCTCCTCCCCTCTCGGTGGGTCGGGTCAGGGTCAGCTGGATGGGACCCCTTTTTCGTATATTGTCCCAGGACCACAGTATAGCTTTTTCAATAACTCAAAATGAATCCCGATTTAAATATGATGACTGATCAAAAATGAAGGAAAAACATTGTTTACGCATCGAAATTTTGAAGTACGGACGCAGCTATAACGGGCATTATTTATTCTGTTGGCTAAAAGGGAGGAAAAAACAGAATATATTTAAAGAATTTGTTCATATTAACCATTTTTAAAAAATTCTCTGTGGTATTAATACATCCAAAAACATACTACTCACAAAAATATTTCTAAGCCGATTTGAAATTTCGCAATCAAATGAAGTGTTTAACTAACTCAAAAATATTAGAATTTGCTTTTAGGATCATATTTAAAATTTTCTGTGCATTTAAACTTCTTCAATGTTATATCAGTGTAAATTTTACTCCGTGCTGGGCAATGCAAATTGTGCTCATTGATATTTAATTAATTTAATTGGGAGGATACAAAACTGAAACGCCCGACACGTGAAGATGCCTCTGATTACAGGATCTTGGCTCACAAGCTGATGAGCTGATTTTAGTGCAATTTATTTTGTTTCAAAGCTGATTTCACGAGTGTTTCTTAGTTACATTGGACGATATTGATTTCAACATATTGAGGCTTTTTTTTTTTAAATATAAATGCTTATTTGCACTTGTTTTCTAGGTGTGGTTGATTACATTCTTAATAACTAAAGCAGCCTTTTATTAATGAATATGTCATTTTATCTCTCACCCCCTTTATTGAATTGTCCCAAAAAAGCGACATAATTTTACATATATTTAAATACTATTAGTTCGCAACAACTTTAATCCATTGTTACAATATTTCGTAAGGTGTAGATATGCATCCCATGTATTTTTCTATAAATAGGTTACAATCATAAAAATTTCAACATAGGGTTACCAGGCGAAAAGAACGAAAGGTGAGAGATAAAATGACATAGTTAATTAATATCGTTTTAATATGGCAATAATGAGACTAAAAAATTAGGGGGGGTCATAGGGGTCCCCCTGACGAGGCTCGAACAGCCGAGTTATATATATATATATATATATATATATATATATATATATATATATATATATATATATATAACTAACAAGTAAAACACAAAACATACTACAAATAAGACATATCTCGCATAAGAATATAACAGCTATTAGCAAGAATTAGAAACCAGATTTTGAAGCCAAATAAAGTGCAAGAATTATTGTGATAATATAATGGAACGGAAATTATAACCACTGTCACCATCGTCAGGGGCCACAAACAGTGGATTATAATTTACAGCAAACCAAATAGTAGGGTTTCGGTTGTGTGGCATATCAGAAGAGATATTAACTCCACACATCTGGGCCCTACCCTAGTATAGAAAGTAAAGAAGAAATCAAAAAGATAACAAAAATTAGAAATATAATTTTACATACCAGACCTTGAGCACAATATATATATATGTATATATATATATATGTATATATATTATATATATATATATATATATATATATATATATATATATATATATATATATATATATATGTATATATATATATATATATATATATATACACAGTGGAACTTGCCTTATGTGACCACCCTCGGAATCAACAAATTTGATCATCTTATAAAGTGGTCAACTTACAAAGGTTGCAATGTGCGGTGATTAGAAAGGGAAAATTTACAAAAGTGGTCAGTATAGACTTGTGGTCTCTTTACGAAGGTGGTCACTTTAGGAGGTTCCACTGTGTATATGTAATGCGAGGTATATCTTATTTGCAGTACATATTGTGTTTTACTTATTAGTTATATATATATATATTATATATATATATATATAGATAGATAGATAGATAGATAGATAGGAAACTCGGCTGTTTGAGCCTCGTCAGGGGAAGACCCCCCCCACCCCGAACCACCTAATTTTTTGTTTCATTATTGCCATATCAAAACGATATTAATTGACTATGTCATTTTATCTCTCATCTTTCGTGTATTTCGCCTGGTTCAAGTTAACCATTTGCTCCCCATTTGTGGAACAAATTAGAAATGTTGAAAATAACTGTTAAACAACAATCAGGGAATTTAGATCTGAACACAATGATAAAACACATCTGAAAAAACTTTGTATGAACTTTTTTGCACATGAAATCAAATGCAACAAGTGGAGTTTATTTCCAGATAGTTCAATTATTTTGCACATATGGGGCTGCAAGTATCAGCACATTAAATGTTTTGTAAGTAGTTTATGCGAATTTTATTAAAATTTCAAACCTTCATATTTTTTCCTGCGAATTTTCTGTTTTTATTTGCGAAAATTCCGTACCGCTAATTATAATTCAAAAATTCTTAAAAAGATATAAATCTAACGTCTTTTGTCCATTTTTTGTGGTATTATTCTTGAAAAGATGGTTAGATTCTGAAACTTTCAATACTTTTGACCAGTAGTGTGCATATATAGTCTGGATTCTATCTGTTCTGGATATATTTTTTTCCAGAAAACACACAGTTTGCAAAATTTCGAAATCGGTATCAGCCGAGGTCAGAAAAGTTGTCACTTGGGTTGGATAATAACCCTGTAATTTATTTCGAAGTTCGACAATGTCTTCCGGTGGCGCCAACGCCTTTAAATTTGGGAATTAGGGCCAAAATAAACATTTTCTTCCCGATAACACAATTTTTCCGAATTTTGAAATCGATATCAGACGAGCGCGGAAACTTCTTTATATGATACACTCTAAAAATAAGAAGCATTTTTACCGCAGAACTATTAAAGATTTCCAAAATCCGGTAAATTTTATTTTTGGAAATGCTTTCGCTAAAATACCCGATTTTAAATGAGCCAGTGCCATCTGAAGATATTGTCCGTTTTTTTATTTTTAGGAGGGGAGGGGGTTGAGCAGTTACTTACTAACCCAGGAACAAGGTTACTGGGAACCCAGGTACTTTCCAGCATTCGGCTGATACAGATTTCAAAAATCCGGTGAGCGGAAAAAACGCCACTTTTAATAGTTTTATGATGTAACATAGTCGTTATATGCTAATCGATGAGGAAAGGAGTGTAGCCAGAATTTTTTTTCGGGGAGGGGGGGTTGTATGAGATATAATTTTGTATTGATAAACTTAATTTCTTTTCAAAAAAAAAAAAAGAGAACACGGTTATTAGCCAACCCAAGAAAAAACTTTCCGTACTCTGCTGATATTGATTTTGAAAATTCGCAAAAATTGTGTTTTCGAGGGAAAAAAATTCCTATTTCGCCCCAAATTGCCACTTTTTAAAGTTATTATATATATATATTAAAGATCAGAAAACAAAGTCAAGGACTAGGAAGTAGGTAAATTTGTATTATACACGAAAATATTTTACACAATCAATCGTGTAAACTATTATGCATATTTTAATTTGTCGCAACTGCATACTTTTAATGAAAGTGTTTTTCAACGCCCAGATTTAAGCAATTATGTATATAAGGAAGTTTTAAAAAAATGTATTATTTTTGTGTCACTTTTTCATCATATTAACCAAACTAGAAATCAAAGCCCGTTGTGGAGGCAAATACAACGGGCGCTTGAAAAAACATTCGACGAAAATGTCTACACTGAATACATTTAGTCTTCGTCTACCTAAAATAAATAACTTCCTATTCAATTTTTATTATACACCCAAATCGAATTTCATCCTCTTCTGGAAACGCGCGGAAACTTATGGCATTCAAAAGATTTCGTTTTGTGTTCACAGTCATTCTCATATCCATGCAGACGATTTATTTGTGAAAAAATAAATAAATAAACTATGTAATCTAGAAAAACAATTTTAAAGGAATGAATCACAATTTTCCCTTCAAAGGCAGATAGATAACCGTGACGTGAATATGACAATTTTTTTACACTTTGAAAGTCTAATTTTTTCACTCAATTTATTCGCTTTTTAGAATCTCTGAAATAAAATGGAGCTGAAAATGGCAAAAAATCTCTTAAAAAAATTAGGGAACCAGTGGGTTTTCAGATTTTCAAAGTAACAGAGATTGTTTTTATATTTTTATACATAGTTATGAAAATTTTCAAGCGGATTGTATGAATGGTGTGGGTGTTATTAGGCTTTTTCTGGTTTTTAATCTTTTTGGAGTAATGGAGGTAAAATATTTACATTGAAGTGGTTTGCCTGGAATCTTTACAAATTGAGTCTGCCAGTCAGGGTTCAGCGTAACTATATAGTAGAATAATTACGATGTAAAATTTCTCATATTCGCGCTTCGATATTTTCTTTTAAAATGTTAATTTTTATAACAACACTTTACAAATTGCAGTCTCCTTTGCAAATTAAATAAAATTTTTATTATACTTGTAATTTATCATTGAGTATCCTGCAATTTAAATCTGTTCGAACCAGTGGCGCACCCAGAATTTTAGTTTAGGGGGGGGGGGGCTGGGCTACATAATATTTCTGAACTCAGTCATAGTGATCTCGGTTAGTTACAACTCTCTTATAACGTCAAAATATTCGGTATTACTTGACTGTCCCATAGAACATAAGCAATGTAACTCATTATAGAGTCATAAATAATTATCTGATCTTTTGAGCAACGTTGTAACCGTGTGTAACAGTGTTTCAACTAACTGTGAGCATTTATTTAAAAACTTTATTGGTTAGAAATAATTTGAGGACAGTTAAAAAAAGAAAGAAAGAACTAAAAAAAATTATTTCATTAGCGACAGTTTTCATTTTTTAACGCTTTTCACTTCTAACTTTCTACCTTTAGGGGGGGGCTTCAGCCCCCATAGCCCCTCCGTGGTTGCGCCTATGGTTCGAACGAATACACTCAACTGAAAATAAATTTTGCTCAGGCAGCGGGGGCATGTAGACGGAGGTCACAGGTCAAAATCTCTCAACCCGCCAACGGGTCATAAATTTCCCATCAGTAACGGACACGCTAGCTATCGCATTTCGCGATAGGAGCTTTTGTGAGGGGGGTAGGAAATTGTTCCTCAAAACGCGAATCAGAAAAATTTCTGTCTGAGGAGGGGCCTTAAGGGGTCGAAACAATAAAAGGTTGAGAAACGATGCTGTCTACATACTATTAATCACGGAAATCCCGAGTTACAGTAAACTGAATAAGCTGTGATTATATGAAGACGCTCCCCTGGCCTTTTTCGACGCAGCTGCCTTCCAAAAAGGGTCTCTAGATCTGTGGCACGTGATGAACGTTTCGATCGTCCGCCATCTTGCTGGTAGTTAAGTCGAGCGATGGCAACGGCTGCCCTTTTTTCAGCATTGGGCAATATATGCAGCTGTTCTCGCATTCTTCCATTTTTCAGCAGATACCAGTGCTGTTAAAAATAATCCTGACAATTTTTTTACGGGAAATGACGTGCTAAAAAGTAAAGGATTCTCGTGGAGCTATGTCACCCTCAACTATTTTTATAGAAATTAAATCTATTCTCCGTGATTGGCAAAAGTCAAAACGCCAGAGTTTGGTGTTCCGAGAGCGAGAACACTGTGCGTTAAAGGGTTAACTAAGGCCAAGATCCTATACCTTCTCATATCACTAGAGATGGCCAATGATTCGATGAGTCGAATCAGTGATTCGAATCTTGGTACTGAGTGGCTCAGTCTTTACACTCACTCTCTACTGATTCGAATCTCAAGCCCTCAAGGGAAATACATTCCAAGTGCGAAGGGAAGAAAAACTTATTTTCCCTTTGCCGTTCCCAGGGATTTTCCCTTACTCTTTCAACTCTTTTCGACTCTTTACGACTCCTTTCGGCTCTTTTGGACTCTTTACGACTCTGAGTCGATAGATGATTTGAAACAGTAAGGGCCCGTTCGAGAATTCACCGGTTGGTTATGCACCGGTGCTACCGGTTGCGGTCATTCTTTGGTTAAGTGACGTCACGGTTGTCAACCGGTTTCGGTCATCCTCACCACATTCAATTCCAAGCCAAGAAAACAGAAATAAACATTGGCAACACTACGCTAATAACCAGAATAACCCACCTCGCTAGCAGGGTCATTCTGGTTGCACTCTGGTCACGCTGAGCAGACAACCGCTACATGACCGAAACGTTTTCAAACGCGGTTAATTCCAGAGCTCCGCCCAACGCTCCGCCTTTTCGAACGCTCTGGTCGTGCACCGGTGTTACCGGTGCACAACCGATGAATTCTCGAACGCGCCCTAAATGAGTGGGTGTGGGTGAGTTGGTCACTCAGTTGGTGCAGCAACGAATCTTTACTGATTCAGTGTTTCGCTCTGTTTCGGTGATTGTATACTATCGTTGAGATTCGTTAGTTTTTCGAATCTTCTATCGACTCAGAGTCGAAAGGAGCCGAAAAGAGTTGAAAGGATGTTTCATTTAATTGGAGGGGTTTTTTCGAATCTTCTATCGACTCAGAGTCGAAAGGAGTCGAAAAGAGTTGAAAGGATGTTTCATTTAATTGAAGTTTTTTTTTCGAATCTTTGGTGTTTCATTTCTTGGTTGGTGGTCGGATTTTAAAGTTTTATCTGTCTGTGGGTGTGGAGTGGGTCGAACATCGTTTGCTTTTGGCGGGGGGCATAGGCGTTACTTCCTAAGGGCAAGAGGGATCAATCTCCCCCCCCCGAAAAAAAAATTAAGAAAATCCCTCCTTCCAACTTGTCTGACTGATTTAATATTTGTTTAAAATTTAATGAAACATCCCTTTTCTACTTTTAACTTCTTAACTTCAATATATGTCCCCCTGCCCCCACCCTCAAAAAAAAAAAAAAAAAAACGGAACGTTAAGTTTACATGGTGGCGGATTTTCATGTGAAGGGAAATAGAATGAAATAAAGTTAGGATTGTGCTTGTCACTTTTAATGAAGGATACAGGGGCGGTATTAAGCGCTCTCACAAAAGGACTTTGTAGTAAGCAAAATAACATTTCGCTTTATTGCAGCAGATTTCGTTTTTTTTTTTTTTTTACCTTGTTTTTTGTTTAAGGGGAATGATTTTATTTTCTTTCGTAATTCAGAGAAATACAAAATAGGGCCTAAAGCAGTGGCGTAGTTAGTGTTATTGACAGTGGCGTAGCCAGGATTTTATTTCGGGGTGGGCTGGGTATCAAATTTAAAGATAAAGGTCAATTGTAAGCTAAGTAAAGGGTCCCATTTTTTGGGGGGGGGCAGCAGCCCCTCAGTAGGACTGGGCCAAAAATCGACATATCGGTTTTATTTCAACATCAACTATCCGATATTCCCATTTTCATTTCAGTGAAATCTCGAATTCGATAAAGGGCAAAAATACAGGCCGGCCAGGGGCGTAGCCAGAATTTTTTTATGGGGGGGGGTTATGACTACTGCAACTCATATATATGTATACGTGTGTATGATAATGTAGTGAAGAATATACATTTTGTATGGCAAAAAATTCCTCATGGGGGTTTATGACCCCCCTAACACCCCCCCTTTGCTACGCCTCTGAGGCCGGCGATAAGAAAATCCTGAGATCAATACCAGCTTGTGATGCTTTTGCTACTGCTTTCTCTCGGAAAGCTTCTTCTTCTCTCATCGCAGAAAAAACAGCTCCATGGTTTATTAGTCTAATTACCATAATTAATTAACGTATATCTCGGAACCTATCCACCGGAGCGCGTTTTTATTGATTCTCGACCCCCCCTAGACTCAACACCCCACCGATACTTAAAATTTCGAATGCTTTGACACCAAACTTAACCTTTTAATCTTACAGGCCCAGGGGGTCATACGAAGCTCCCCTATATTTTCAATTTGGGCATTTTAAACTCTAGCCTCCTCCGACGGTATCTCCAAAGTCTGGAAACCATCCCAGAGCCAATTTCTACATGTTTGCAGTCCTTTTAAGCCTCAATCATGGTTAATTAGTCTAATTACCATAATTAATTAACGTATATCTCTGAAACTATCCATCGGAGCGCGTTTTTATTGATTCTCGACCCCCCCTAGACTCAACACCCCACCGATACTTAAAATTTCGAATACTTTGACACCAAACTTAACCTTTTAATCTTACAGGCCCAGGGGGTCATACGAAGCTCCCCTGTATTTTCATTTCGGGCAGTTTAAACACTCGTTTTACTGGAGCAAGGAGAGAGAGATGCTTACTGCCCGAGAACTCAGCGGAGAAGAAACCCGATGAATGGGTGAAGGGTGTTTAAATAGTACGGCTTTCGGCGCAGAGAGAGGGAAAATAGTTGTTTTATTGATTCAAGATTCGAATCATCGAAGTAGTGAGTGAGTCGAGATTCGAATCAGTAAAATGAGTCGAACCGCCCATCTCTACATGTCACTAATAATTTACCTGTTCGTTATTTCTCAAATATTCACGGTGAACCGCTTGTGCGTTCATCCGAATCATTTAATAGAATTGAAAAGTTTTTAAATTGGTGTACAAAATCTTTGAATAATTTTATACAGATATTTACTGCATGAATTTTGTGGTTTTTAAGATAGGTACAAAACTACATTTTTTTAACACATACCTGTTTTTATTTTTTAAATTTTCAGATTTGTTATTTTTTCAGTTTTACGTTCCTCCATAGCGCTTTTTGTAATAATTTTATTTTCCAATATCGTCGGATGTTATAATGTTACTCCGTTACGAAGTGACACTAATTTAACGTACTGAAAAGGAAGATCCTATACCTTCTGATGTCACTAATAATTTACCTGTTCGTTATTTCTCAAATATTCACGGTGAACCGCTTGCGCGTTCTTCCGAATCATTTAATAGAGTAGACGTGTCTACAAGGTTGAATTACAAAGTACTTGAATAATTTTATAAAGATATTTATTGCATGAATTTTGTGGTTGTTAAAATAGGAACAAAAACCACATTTTTCTAACACATACTTGCCTTTATTTTTTAAATTTTCTGATTTACGTTCCGCCATAGTGCTTTTTGTAATAATTTTCTTTTTCCAACATCGTCGTATGCTATAATGTTACTCCGATACGAAAGTGACACTATTTTCACGTACTGAAAAGGTAGGAAAGTGAATGAACTGGATTTTCTTTTACGAGAGTTAAAAACGTGACTCTGGCACCACAGAGCTAAAGAAGCTTTCTGACGCCCGAATTCACCATTAACTTCAACTGGCGGTTCAACCGACAGTTGAAGGACTGGTCAGTCCAGAATTCATATTCACCGTTAACTGGGGAGAAAAAGTTACTGAACCTGTGGTTACTGAACCTAGGTTGAAACTGGGCCAATCAACGTTGTTGAAACGGGGCTTGGTGAAAATCCAAATGCTCAAAGGTCAAGTATCCACAAAGCATTGGGAGTTCGCATCACGCGGTAGTTGTTCATTTCGCACTTCCTCAAACGACCCCACAAGCATTGCGCTTTCCCTCCCCCCCTCCCCCTCAATGCCTCTTTGTTCAGAATGAAGGGGAGAGCCAGTTCTCGGAAGGAATGGAAGGAGAAATCTGATTTTTCGGGTAAAGTCTTAAATGAGCATGCTCGGTTATTGTTCAACCCAGCTCTACAGCAAGGTTGAGATTCTCGACTTGAACTTGGATATTATGCTAGGTTAGCCTTTAACCGGTCATCGGTGAATACCATTTGAGTGTTCGACCGAGAGTTTGCTATAAACCGGCGGTCGAGGTAGACGGTGAATATCAGCGTGATACACAGCTGGCTGTGAGGCCACGTGTCAGAAAACGTCATTAGCTCTGTGGCGCCAATTGGGCGATTCGATTGACCGCCATGTAGTTGGTAGTTAAATGGATCGATGGCAACAGCTGCACTTTTCAACATTGGACTATTTAACCATACTTTTTTGCTACTAGCAGTGTCAGAGCTGAAATTAGGTGGTTTCACAGCACAACCACTCAGCGTCAAGGGGTTAAGGCAGTGCCTGTCGTGTTTAACGAACACGCCAAGCTATTTTAAGCCAGAAATCACTGTTGTCAAAATGTTCCTTATAAACCTTTCGCAGACCGAATTTTAAACCCAGGCGTGTTAGTTAAAGTACTATATTAGCAGTGGTGGGAAAAACTACTTTTTTTTTGTAGCGCGCTACAACTACCGCTACTTTTCGAAAAATGTAGTTAACTACAACTACAACTACTTTTTGACAAATGTAGTTAGCTACACTACTTTTGAAATGTAGTCGCTACTTCGCTACTTTTTCGCTACTTTTAAGAGACAAATTTTGCTAACAGATTCAATTTGCATTACATTCATATTTAAGGATATTTATATACTAATTAGAGAAAACTATCGATATCGAAAGCCTTGGTTTTCTACTCGCGTCCAGCGTGATTAATGACCTCAGCGGGTGTCTCTCGCGTCCAAAGAACGCGTTTATTAAAAGGTGGTTTCCTTGTAGCGTTGAGCGCCGCAGATTTGGTGGACGCACGAAAGACCCCGGGCACCTTTTCGCCTTTAATTAGAAAAAACTATTGCTCTAATAAACAACTACCAGGCGAGTATTTGAGCAGGGGGAGGCGGGCCCCCTCCGAAAATGTAAAGCAATTATTAAAAGGAGCTATTTTGAAACATTTCTTTTAACTTTAGAACAATAAAGTTTAAAATACCGAATCGTCCCCCTCCCCCCGAAATGGAAGCCTATATATACGCTACTGGCAACTACTGCTAATTATTGAAGTATTGCTGAAACTAATTAAGTTTTAATACCTCTATGATAAAAATAAATTGGGAAAGTGAGCTCTGAAAGCATGAGAAAAATCATGAGAACTAAAAAAGTTTTTAAAAATATAATAATAAAATGGATGTCTGAACGGGAAAAAAAGGCCCGTTTTGAGACCCCTTTCATGTTGTACAAACATTCTAGTTTCTTGAGCACAAATCAAAATTAATGAGTATAAAAGCCTTTTTTCATGACTTACCAAATTAGTGATTTATGACGAATGACCCGTGTGAACCATGTAATATTGTATAATTGTTTTAATTGAAAACATCACATATGATATGCATATTATAAAATAATGAAAACAATTACTAATTAAATTCATGATATATCTATTTAAAACATTGCATTAAAAAAATCCTCTATATATGTTAAAGAAATTTTAAAAGTTATTATCATCAACACAACTTTTTCTTTGTGTTAGGTATAAAAGAATTTTATAGAATTATATTGTTATTTTAAGGCTAAGAGAGAGATAAGTCTCTAAGGATTTTACAAACTATTAATTATTAATAGAAATTCTCATATTTTCGTATTAAATTCTGAAAATTATTACACAAAAAACCTAATAATTTAAATATAATAGACACTTTAAAATTTTAACGAAAGAAAGAATTTCAACATATTCATGGAAGACTGCCATGCCTCTAGTATAAAATAAAAACCACATAAATTTATTCAAAAACATGTTTATTAAATTTTAACAAGAGCTGGATCTCAAAATTGTTATCCGCCAAACATGATCGTCGAAAAGAAAATGCGTCCGATGCAATCGAAAACAATCTTTGTACAGATGCACTGGACGGCACGCCAGTGTTAGTTTTTTTGAAGGCTTCTTTCATATACGTGTACGAAAGCGAAGATAGGGGTTTAATTGGCTCTGACAAGAACCTTGTAAGTTCTTCCTCGTAACTATTTCGAGTGCATGCGAAAGAGAAATTAAAAAAAACAGAAAAGTCATCACCCATGGGCTGATCCTCGATACTGATATCTGAAGTTGTCGGAAACATATTCTGGAGGTATTCCTCCATCCATTTTTTTTGGCTTCGGTCTTCCTCTCCTCCTCAATCCAGAATAGTTTGAATCTGGGATGGAAACAAGCTGAGAGAACAGTTTCTCTGTCCCACAGCAAATGACTAAATCTCGTTTCCACCTGACAACTGAAGATTTTGCGCCCCCTCCTATTTTTTAAAAATGCAACTAGGTAGCTTTCATATACCATTTAGCGCTCATATACCATTTTCTTTTCATCATAATATTTAAAAAAATGCTAACTAATGGATATAAATTTTCAATAACGCCTTTAATTTCTATTTTATTGATCTAGTCTTAGAAACCATTATCATTGTGTTAGAAAGAAGAACAGAAAATAAGTCTCGAAGCCTTTTTATTGTTACACAATTATGATATAGATAAAGGAAATTTAGCTTAATAAAAATTATTATTGCAGCATATATAAATTTAATATACAATAAATGGAGAGATTTGCGAGGCCTTTATTTTTCAGGGGCTCACGGGCCCACACGCCCGTGTGATAATGAGACTCTCGAGGCCCCATCAAAATAACCTCTGTTCAACTTTGGACCTCTCTTACCTTCCTTTTTTTTCCTCTTTATGGCAGATTGGTGATTCTACAAATAATACTGAGAACGATAAAAAGAAAAAAGATGCACAATGTCAGGCTTCCGCTTCAGGCAAAGCAAACCCCCTCCCCCCCCTCGTGTGCGTGTGTCCCCTGGGAGGGGGGGGGGGGGAGTGATTGGGTGTCTTTCAAGCATCAAGGCCGATTTCCAGTTGCGTCTTTTTCCGGACGCAGCGGGTTTTTTTTTTTAATGGTCAAGGCATTGTACAAGGGGGGATACAGTGCAGGGTCGAAGAATTTATTGACTTTTAATGACCACCGCCAAAGGATAACGCGTGAAACCACAAAAGCACGCCCACCGCTCAGTGGGGGCACTTTTCTCCGCAGTGCGTCTTCAAGATTCTGAAAAATACATTGGGTTCCCATTATAGCGTACTGAAACGCACTAGTTATGCTTGGAGTCAGAAGAGAGAGAAATTGCACCACGGGATCAATCGCCGGAAATGATGACACGGCAAAAGTAGCTTCCAAAATTCGCTACAAACTACTGTTTTTTTGTAGCGCGCTACACGCTACACTACTTTTTAAAAAAAGTAGCGCGCTACACTACAAACTACAAAAAAAAGTAGCGGCTACTGTAGTTTCGCTACAAGTAGCGCGCTACTCCCCAGCCCTGTATATTAGTCATATAAATCAGGTGGTAAAATATTGTATACAATTTTCACTATGTTCCCGATTGGAAATGTGGGTCATTTCTGACTGTAATTTTACGTTGGTTTAAAAAACGGAATATAGTAAAGGATAGTTTAAGTAATAAGTTAAATATTACTAGTTAATTAAAGATTTATTTTTAAATAAGTAAAGATATGAATTAGGTTTAAAGGGCGAGGGTACTCTCAAGCTAGCTATGTACAAATTTATGAAAATATTTTTGTTTATGATTTTTTGTCGATTTTCCCACTAATGATTTTAAAAAATCAAGTCAACTATTGCGGCTATTTTTTTAAGCCAGCACTGATAAAATTTAAATTTCAGTAATTTTTTAATTTGATGTTCTCAGTTGGGCACATTGGCCTGTAAAAGGTTAAAAAATAATTTTAGTATCCATCTCACATTCGATACCGCTGCAATATAGTGTAACTGAGGCATAGTGACAAGAAGGGATATCACACACAACATGTTCTCTCCCACTTCGTCACTGGACTAAAAGTTCAGGTACACGTTATTTGAATCAGGGCTTAATTTGCACAGAAGATCACTGGAGCTCAGCTTCTCTGCTTATTCCCGCCCCACCC